>OX596075.1:90374523-90829057 GCA_951394005.1 Protophormia terraenovae
CACATACGGTTTTACAAATTAAAATCTTAAAGTTGCAGGATGTAGTTACTATAAAAGAGAAATCTGCTTAACACTACTAAAAAATAATTGCGTTCGCCAAAATCCGTTTAAGAGAACTTAAAAATAAATCTTCACCAGTAAAAGATTTGGTGTTGATATTTAAATTTTAATTATCCGGGCATCAATTATCGAAAGTACAACTGACTTGAATCACCATAAATTGTATCCCTTATTAAAGTTTTACTTTTATGAGCACAATGATTATCTTGTGTATTTCTCGGAATCAAGAGTTGTCTCTTCTGTGGCAGCCTCATCCAGAAACTTTCAGACTATTTGTCCATTATTTTTTTGTGATTATATTTAAATATATTAAAAAGTAAATATAATTTTATTTATTCATGTATTTTTAATTTATAAAAAACAAATTTCAAAATAAATTTGTTTTGATTTGACAAGAAACATGTAGAACAGAAACAAAAATTGAAAAATGAAATCGATCGAAATTCACCACAACCTAATCGATTTGAAAACTCGATTTACTTTTGAAATCGATCGAATTTCATCACATACCTGATTAAAAATATACATATAAACATTATTTCTCCAAAAAGTATTTTAAAATTTATTTTAAATTTATTATTAATTTTTTCTGAAGATTTTTGACCATTTTAGAAAAAATATGACTGATCTTAGTCATTAAAAACTTGGCTTAAGTTGAGAGCAAAGTTTTGTTCATGTACAAATAACCTGTCAGACATTTTGTAATCATTACTTAGTCGCTGATATGGCACTAATGGCTGAAGGGAAAAGTCAGATAACAAATATAGTAATTTTTTTTAATATTTTCTGATCTTCATGTGGCAGTTTTCTGTGGCAGTTTCTCTCGAAACCCCCTACGACTTTAAGCTCAAAATCAAAGTTTTAAATCTATTATAAACACTTCCTTTTAAAATCCATCTGCCATTAAAATTCATAAATAATATTTCCTTTGAATACAAAATATTTAAAGCTAATTTTTTTAGATACCTCTTGTCAATTTATGGCAAGCGGCAAAATTTATGATGACTTTTGGCCAAAGCGCCTATTTATTATAAATAGTTTAATATTTATTATTTTAAACACCAGTTCAAATTTAAATTCTGTGCACAAGTATACAAGTAAATCTTTATGCGAAATTGTGTCTGAGCAACATACAACAATAATAATAAAACGAAGGCGACAGCTTCTGCAGCACATGCCTCTATAGCACACTTATACTTTGTGTTCAGTTTTTATTTTTTGTTTTTTATTTTTATTATTATTTTCGGAATATTAGTATTGTTGTTAGTGGCATTGTTTTGTTGTAGTGCCATCAAGTAAAACATAACATCTGAATGCATCACTGAACATTATATAAAATCACATACATTACAAATATACATATGAACATTTTCATACATACGATTATTGTTTTGAAAAAATCCAAGCAAACAAACATGTTATATTGTACTAAATAAAATATGAAATAAGAACAGAAACACTGCAAACGTTGCAAAAGGGAGAGAGAAAAACAATCGATTTATGAAACTTCAACAATATCGTCAATATATAAAATGTATAGACTCACCAAGGAATATTGTATAGGTGCATAAACATTGCAATTATTAAAGGAATATATAAGGTATACAATATTAAAGTCAATACCACAAAAAACGAACCACAATCATCTGAAAATGGAAAAATAAGCAAAATGCAAAATTACAATACCAGAGGCTTTTTAAAAAAAAAGAGCATATCGCAACATTATTTTACATACATATTATGGATAAATACATATTTATTCCTTTGCGCTTCAATATACAACCCAAACCCAGTGAAATAAGGCATTCTTGTACACACACACGTACCTACTAACTACTTTTCATACTTGTTTAAATCTTCCTTCTTCCTACGAGAAAACTTCAGTTGAATACAATGCAATTTCCATACGTACCGCAATTGTATAGTGGTAGGAAAGTAGAGCTTTAAAGGAATGCATTAAATATGGAATTAATTTAAAAATGTTTAAAACGAGGGAAGTGAAATTCGGGTATTTAGCAAATTTAAAGATGGTGAAAATTTATTTATATTTAAATAAAATATTATTTTGTTCTCAAGATAATTTGCGACTGAAGTGTCCCATTGACAATGATACACAGAGAAATAATAACACTGGTCAACAAAAAAAATCCTCCCCCATAGACGAATAGTTGTATTTGATGTATTTTGATGTGCTAAACACGAATCTGCTTTTAGTTTTTTTCCATCAGGTCTGTATTTTTTTTATGGGCGTGTCTAATATATCGGCCATAGTAAGGCCATTACTTTAGTATATTTCCTCATAACTAAAATATCTTCAAATCATCCAAACATAATTTTTATTTTTTTATGTGCTCAATAGTTTCGAAGTTATTTTGAAATAAGTGCCCAAAAAAAAATCATTTTCATGCTAAATTTTTGATTTTTTTGTTACTAAAATTTATTTTAATAACTGAAGGCATCAAAAATGTTACAGTTTATCATCTTTATTTTAAAGCAAATCGTGATTTTATTCACAGTTAAGTAAAAATACCCATGTATACATACAATTGAGTACAAATACAGTGATGAGCAAAAAAAAAAAAAAATAATTATTTTTTCTTGAAACAAAACTAGGTGGATACTGACAAGTTAAACAAAAATCTGCATTCAATTTTTTTCTATCACGTACTGATTTTTGTGTAGGTGCATGAATAATATCATCACCTTATTCAGCGGTCACACTATAAGACTTGAGAATGTTTTGTCCAATTTAGACTATAACTCAAGAACCGTTTACTCGATTTTGATAAATAATACACCAAAAGATCCATACGAGAATTGTATTCAAGGCACGTTAACAATATTTTTTATTCGCTCATGAATTTCAGAGTTATGAATCAAAATTTTCACGATTTAAAAAAAAAAAAAATAATAATAAATTTTCGCTATTAATTACCGAATAACTACGGAAATATTAACTGGGTAAAAAAATTATGTAAATTCAGCTCAAAGACAATTTACATCACTATCTACTGGAGTTTAATTTATTTTAATTGGACAAACAGTTCTCGAGTTATACAAGTGTGACTGCTTAAAGGCGGGGTCATAGTAATCATGCTCATAAAAAAAATCAATACGTGATAGAAAAAAAAGCAAAAGCTGATTCTTATTTAGCACGTTAAATTCCATCTAATTCACCTATTTCTTTATTTAAGACAAAAAAATATTTTTTTTTTAAATAGTGCCCAATTCCAGTGTAATTGATACTAAGTTAAGGTGGCTAAAGAACATTTTATATTCAGAAAGGATTGTACTTTCTTTTCTTGATATAAAATGCAGGTTATTATTCTGAGGACCATTCACCAATAATATTCAGAATGAACTAATAATTTTTGGGGCACCCAATACATTTTCTATTCTTTGATATCTTATTCATCAAACTTAGACATATTCAATTTACAAAATTGGGCTTACTTTTAAAATTATTTAACTTTAAAATCCTAACGAATTTGATTCTGAATTTTTTGTTACTGAACGGGGATAATCGGATTTAGGTGTAACTTTCTAACCATTTTTTCTCTTTCCTGAGCTTTATGAAACTCCCAGACAACGTAGAAAATTTGACTTACTTTTAAAATTATTCGACGTTCAAATCCTAACGTAACCTGATTTTGAAATTTCTATCATGGAGCTGTTGTACATGGATTTATATTATGTAATTTCAAAAGTTTTTTCCTTTCCAGAGCGTTCTGAAGCTTCCAGATAATGTAGAAAATAAAAATTTGGTTTCTTATAAAACTGCAAATTCTACGGGGACAGATCTTGAAACTTATATCAGGAAGCACACAGTGGTCCCGAATCGTATTTTTTTTTTTTTTGGAAATAATTCTGAAACTTGTGAACCGTTGGAGGTATTTAAATAAAATTTCCCATGGTCAGAGCAGAACTTAAAACTATAATTTTAAGCATGTTTTTGAGAAATAATGTTAATATTTGGAGCTAAATAAAATTTAAACAAGTAAAGGTATTTTATTGAAATTATTTCACAATATAGATAGAATTGTTTTACAATCAGGAAATTGAAAAAAAAATCTAATTTTTTTTATACAAAAATACCCGAAATCCCAGTCTGGTCAAAACTTGTTTCAAGAATTGACTTTTTTCATTTAATTGGACACCCTGTCGTTGTAAAAGGCGTGGTTCATTAGATATTTTGTGTGTGTTTAAACAACATATGGGGCTATATTGTCATTATACTTTTTTTTCCTGATCTTGGCTTTGACATCTTTGAGTTTAAGAAAATTCTCTGCTTTTTCAAAATTGACAAAGTTTGGATAGGGCTTGGGCGGAAACCGTTCCTCCGATTTTGTTCTGCAGGCATTTGTGTTAAGATTTCTTTTGAAAAGATTACAAAAATATTTCAATCCGGAACAAAAAATTAAAAATTTAAAAAAAAGAAACAACTAATGAGAGTCAAGGCCACAACGATAAAAATTATCCAAAATTTTCAATTATTCGGAATTCTTTCTGAATTTAGTTTAAATAATCTTGATTTTGGTTCCTGGTATTTTTATTTAAATTTAGTTTTTATTAGTTAAGTTCCTCTTATTTTTGTTTGAAGAGGTCTAAAAAACAACTCTGAAAATTTAAATGAGTTTTTGAAATTTGGAAGTTTATTTAAAAAGGTAATTTTGTCTGTTTAGTAAAATTTCGATTTTTTGGTGAACATATTTCGAAATTTTTTTTGGGAGAAATGTGGAATGTTTACTGGAATTCCATTTTTTGGCATAATTATAATTGGAATTATTCTGTTTAGTTCAAACTTCATTATTTAGTCAAATTTCAAAGATTTGGAAAATGTTTCTCAGGGTTTGAAGTATTTTAATCCAATATATCTAATGTCAATGTGGACTCATTGCATTAATATTCGGAGTATTACATGACACTGTTTTTAAGATGATCTTATCATCTCTGCAAAATTAGACAAAGCGTTGCTGAAGTTAATCTAGTATGTTCTATCAGACTCGAGCTTTTTCTTTGTATTACTGAATAGCACAGGATTTCTGTTTGCTAAGTTCGGCTAAAATAGAAATTATCCTCAGTCTTTAACATAATTTACCGTTTTCCGAAAACTTCTTTTTAAGTTTGAGTTATTTGGATAAGAATTTTCCAAATTTAAATTTTGTAATGAAAAATTAAACAAGAAAACCTTTAGATTAACATCAATACATTATCAAGAAGAGTTCCTTACTGGTAAGGTAACAGGTATATTTGGAAACAAAAATAAACTACTTAGTTTTTGTCTGAACAAATTAACCATTCGTTTTTAATGACTAAAGCAATCTCAGTACACCATCTCACATTTATTGTTCTAAGTGACAAAAAGTTGTTTTAGTATAAAATATATTTTAGACAATTTGTTAAAAACACATCAGAATGGGGATGAACCTGCAAACTTCTGGTTGTTAATCCAACGCTATAGCCAACTGATCAACGTGATTGCAAATTTATGAAGCTATTATATTATTAAGTACTTATTTATGTAATGTAGAGTAGGTAAATAATAATGACACCTCATTACCAAGAAACTACTTTAATAAGTAGTTGCCTTAAGCGAAAACCAAAAAGCTTTTGCTGGGTATTTATATTTTAATTAATTAAAATTTAGTTATAAACATTTATATATGTACGTATATACATTACATGACACATTCCTTGGTAATCAAAGGATTTAATTCTCTTTACATTCTGTCTTTGTTTGTTACTTTTACTTTACATTAAACATCATATATTGTAGTAACATTCTTATAAACTATATGTTGGTATAGAAAACTTATTTTTATTGTTGTTTGGTGTTTGACAACAGCCTTAAAAACAACCAAAGCAACAGCAACAAAAATCAAGATGAAGAAAAAGAAAATAGGCTCTGTAGGCTGTTTGCGTAGATGGTATCCATCCGGACAAACATGAAATATGACAGTAAAGAGAGCACAAATATAAAAGAAAAATCCAAAAATGTAACACATTCATCCAGCTGTATATGAATTTACAAACTAAAATCTGTGTTTTTTTTTACAAAAAGAAAAAACCTAACAAAACAAAAGGACGAGTAAAGAAATGATGGTTAGTTGTTGGGTAGCCCAAGATACGACAATAATGTTGGCTACATTGAATTTGCCATAATGTAAAAATCTGTAGCTAAGAGGTAACCACAGCGACAGGCAGACAAACAGATATATGATTGTAGGGACAATACATAAATTCACGTAAGTATGTTTAAAGGTAAATATGCATAAAACGTAAGAAAAAAAATTTTGCTGCAGCAATATGATTTTTATGTTGAATGGGACAACGACGTTCGTCGACAATGGCGACAATAACAATATGATTGCGCATGAGGCAAACAACAACAGATAAGCTGATGCGCAACAGCCCTTTTATTTTTACTTTATTTTAGAATTTACCAACAACAAATAAAAATCTCCTGTTGCATTGTCAACGACATTTTTGCCAAAAAGATAGATGGTGTTGTCATACATAAGAATATGAGCAGGGTTTGGAATTGTTTAAAGTATCTCAGTAGTGTTGATGCTTGTTATAATGAAAAATGTATTAATTGAAATAGTTAAAAGGATTCTAAGGTTGTTAAGTTTTTCTGATAACTTTGTTAGAAACTTGGAAAGTTTTGCGTCTTTTAAAGCCTTCGACAAATGTTTAGATCTTTAAGCATGAGACTGTGCTTTTTGCATCAGTCTTTGAAGAAGCTTTTTGACGTCTGTAATGCAGTTTTTCTTTCCAGCTGGGGTATACTCAGTCTGTCTAATTTTTTCAAAGGTCTGCTTCCTTTGACCGTTACCACAGAGCTTCCTTGTTCCTTCGTGACACGAACAACGACGAAACGGTACCTATCTATGAGAGGAAAGAATAGTGTTGGCAAAGTTAATTCTCAGTTAGACTGTATTAGCTACAGTGTTGCCAGGGGTAGTTTGAAAAAATTACAGTTTTGGTCATAATGTTACAATTTGCATTTTTTTAAATAAATTGTAAATAAATGTAAACGTATGATATAGTAATTAACATTTCCAATTCGGTATTTTAGGTAAAATAATACAAAAATACTTAAAATATTTTTGGATTTTTTTGTTCAACTAGTTAAAAAAAATCAAAATTTTCTCATCTTTCAAGAATTTTTAAATGAAAGTAAATTCCTATATCGATATAAAATAGCATCAGATCGTCTTGTTATCAATGAGCCCGCATTGACTACATTCCGTAATTAAAACTAACTAATAAAACTTTTAAATAAGAATATTAATTTATTTAATAAATATTTTTCCGCGAAACTAGGGCCATCTGTGGTTATTTCTTTAATTTCAAATGAATACAATCCGGCGAGATAAAATCTGCGGTTCTCAATCGGATGGCTAAGATCGTACGAGCTATTTTATGAAATAAATACAATCCGACGAGATAAATGCATCGGCACTCTGTCGGCTAACTACTAGGATCAGGGATGATAAATTTAGTATAATTGTACTTTTTCAGTACAATTGGCTATTCAAATGTATAGCAGTACTCTAGTGATTAATTTAGTACAATTATAAATAAAATTTTTAATTGATTTGAAGTAAAAGTTCTTTAGACATTTTTTGGATTCCTTTAGAAATCATTTTACGATAGAATAGTATTTACGAAGTGCGCCTTTTATATTTTGCTAAATATTATGTTTTTAAGGCCTTACGTTCCTATAACATTTTTTAATACGAGAACTATTTCTGTATCCTAAAATTACTTAAAAAACTGCCTTCGTCAAAAAATTTAATATTGGCATGAAAACGTTCATGCAATGTTTTTTATTAAACTTTCGATGTGGATTAGTAAAAAAGCAGCAACAGTAAACTTTTGCAAATTCAGCTCCACAGGGCCATCTTATATCGCTGGTATGTGGAATCCAATCATGGATACTGTTTTAAAGAATTCTGAAAAACGGTTGTTTTACTAAAAACACTGATGCTGTGGTTGCACTGATTATGCAATACCAAATTATGAGACATCGTGTGATCGGGAAATTCCTGGGCATTAATTTTACTAAAAAGTATTCAATATTTCATAAAATGTAAGTTTAAAATTGTATAAAAAATGCGCACTAATTTTTGCAAACAAATTCGTCCAATGTCCTTGAAATCGTTTTTATGAGATTGTTACGAATGACAAAATTTGTGCGTAAGATTCCGGAACTAAATAGCAGTCAACAGTATTACTCCATCAAAATTTTTTCAACCCTACAAACAAAGAATACTAAAGGCCCCTTTAGACGATCAAATTTGTCTGACGATATGTTTAACGACAAAAATTGGTTTTAAAATATATTATCAAATATATCGTATGATTTTGCTTTAAAAAAAATTCAAACAAATTCAAATTGATTGACAAGAATATTAAATGAAAAATATATATAAGTATAGAAAATATAAATATGGAAAAATATATATTTAGCGCAATATTAGTAGATGTTCTTTTGGAAGAAGAAGAACGCCTAAAGAAAAAGAAAAGGATTTGGTCAAAGCAATGGCTTTTAAAACGAAAAAGGTACTCCCATATAATTCTTTTAAAAGAACTCGAAGAGACATGTCCTCCTGATTTTAAAAATTTTGTAAGGATGGATATAGGAACATATAAATATCTCCTCGAAATGGTATCACCCCTAATTCAAAAACAGGATACTGTTATGAGGGATGCAATATCTCCTAACGAACGCTTATCAGCCACCTTGCGATTTTTGGCAACTGGATCTTCATTTGAAGATTTAAAATTTAAAACCAGAATTGCGTCTTCAACATTGAGCCAAATAATTTTAGAAACATGTAAAGCCATAATCCAAGTTTTAAAATCGTACATAAGTGTAAGTTTAATAATATTTAAAGTATTTGTTTTTCTTTTACATAAATATGTATGTCCAACAATTAAGTCTTGTTTTACTTTGTTGCATTGCGTTGAGTTAAAACGAAATTTATTTGAAACGTAATGAATAAAATTTGTTTGGTATTTTTACATGCATTATATTCTAACCAAATTAAAATGCCTTTTTTACAGTTACCTAAAACTGAGAGCGAGTGGAAAGCAATAGCGTCTGAATACGAAGAACTCTGGAATTTTCCAAATTGTATGGGATCAATCGATGGAAAACATATAAATATAAGAAAACCACCACATTCTGGTGCATATTATTTTAACTATAAAAAAACGTTCAGCATTGTTTTGATCGCATTAGTAAATGCAAAATATGAATTTCTGGTGGTTGATGTAGGCGCTAATGGTCGCGTTTCAGATGGAGGGGTTTTTAAAAGTACTAAATTATACGAATTGTATGAGGAACAATCATTAAATATTCCACAGCCACGAACACTGCAAGGATTCAATAAAAAACTTCCATATGTATTCGTAGCAGATGACGCTTTTCAGTTGACAGAAAACATGATGAAGCCTTATGGGGGTAATAATCTGTCAGAACAACAAATAGTTTTTAATTACAGATTATCTCGGGCTAGAAGAACTGTGGAAAATGTGTTTGGAATACTTTCATCCAGATTTAGAGTTCTTTTAACCACAATTAATCTTAGCCCAGAAAAAACTATATATGTAGTATTAGCCTGTTATTATTTACATAACTTTTTAAGGAAAAGAAATTCTGAAGCAAACGTTTCAACAAGTATTTCTCAAAAATCTATTGATAGTTTAATTAATTTGGAATCTACGAAAAACAGAAATTCTTCCAACGTTGCAAAAGAAGTGCGAAATACATTTTGTGATTATTTTAATACAACTGGAGCTGTTCCATTTCAACCATGAACATGTTACGAGATTTTAGTTCATTTTTATTTCTGATAACTAATATGAAATATGAAAAATAAAAGTAAAAAAAAAAAAAAAAACATATGTAATCCTATTATTTCGTTCGTAACTTTATATCCATGCATCTATGCTTGTTTGTAAGTAAATATATATCTTAAAAGAATATTCTGCCTGTTTATAGAATCCAACACGGAATGGTTTTACAACATTTTTTCGACTGCATTAATTTACATTTTATTAAAAAGAGACAAAACTTATTCAATTAAAACATAGACAACTTTTTTAAACAATTTTGTTGTAGCTTTTATTAAAAAAAACAAAAATAATAACAATATTAAAACATTATAACAAAATTTGTGGCTTTAGGGTTCAGCGGTACAAGCGGAGTAAAGAGATAATCATTTAGTTTCTATTCATTTTCACAATTTCAGTTTATTATAACTGGATTCTAAACTAGATGTATTCTACATCACTGAATAATTCTTCGAAGTTTTCGTAATTTTGTTTTTGTACTCGCTGGTGTTTACCCTCAAAAGTTTGCTGTTGCTTTGAATTAATCAGTTCTTGGTTGACTTCACCTTCATATTGCACTACATACGGTTGCGAACGATGTATCATTTGTATTTTTTGTGAATGTGGATAAACAAGTTGTTGGCTTTTCTGATGATGGGGTGATATGTACTTAAATGTTTTTCGCTGCTTTGGTGTTGAATTATACATTTCATAAAAACTTTCATCAAATGATGAAGGTGAGATTCTTTCAGTACTTTTTGGCCTCTGTGAAAATTCTAATAAATTTGTTGAATTCTGTGTTAAGTTTCCCAAAGCTCCTTGGTACAGGACTTCATTTATTATTTTGTTGGCGTAAAGTTGTTGCGTTGCTTCCAATTTTCTATATAAAGCCGCCCAACTACTACTTAATGTCGCAGCTTCATCTTGGGCTTTGTCGGCACCTTCCAAGTGTTTTAAAGCCTTCTTCAAAAAATCTTCACGAACACGTTTTTTTGGGGCATTATTACATAAATTTTCCTGTAACATATCAAAATTAAAATTATGGAATTAGTCGAAATAAGTTTTTTACTTCCTCAGTATCATTAAGGATGTCTTCGGAAGACACAGTGCTACTTTGAACTTCTTGTTCTTCTAAAAACGATAGTTGGTCGAAATACCACAAACTAGGTACATATACGTCATCTGATCCACATCCAGATTTTTCACTTCTTAATTTTTTTTTAATTCTCGCCTATAGGTTGTCCTGATATTATTTATCTTTTTCTTTAATCCATCAATATTTGCATTAAGTTCAATTTCTTTATATTTATTCAAAAGAACTTCATAAGCCTTTTGTTTTAAATGTTTCATTTTATATTTTTCACTTTTTATTTGCCAGATTTCAGGCAAACTTCTGTAAATCTCAAAAAATTCGGTCCAAAATTGTTCATTAGAAATATTGGCCATTGTTTCTTTTTTAATTTTAATTTAATAATTAATAATTATTTTTTTTCCTGTCATACAGTCGTACGATATGATACTAAACTAAACGATATGTCGTCAATAAAAACAAAAATCAAAATTTTTTGATTTTCTTCAAACAGTCGTACGACTGTCGTATTCAATGCATTACACTATCAAAAAGTTTAATCATCAGGCAAATCGTTGGATAAATTTGATCGTCTAAAGGGGCCTTAAGAATGGAAAATTAACAACAACATTTCTCTCTCTTCACATACAAGTTCTGTGTGAATTCAACACACTTGTGAGAGAGAGAAACAACACAAAATAAATAAATATTTTCCTTAAAATTAAAGGAAAATTACACACGCGACACATTTTTCCACTAACACACGATATTTTTATTATTTTTTCACACGCGTTTATAGTATTTTCACTCCCGTTAAACGAATATTTTCCACAAACTGAAAAATATTTTTTTATTTTATTTTTGACATTCTTTTTTTGTATGTTGAAATTTAAATTGAACGAACAATGTTGCTAAATTTGGTATTAAAAATAAAACAGATTTTAAAATAATTTTAAATTATTTTCATATTCATCAACAAAAAGCCAAAAAATTTAATTATATTACTATTTGTGGATGTAACCCGCATCAAAAGATAAAAATCTGCGAATATCATTGTGATGAATTATATTTAATAACTTTTTAATACTCTTTTGTGCAACTATGTATGATTATGATGAGTGGTGAAAGTGGTTTCAGCACCAATACATATAAATAAAATTTGACACAAAAAACACAATCCTAAAGTTGGGTTTTTTTTGACAAGCCTTCTTTTCTTATTTATTCACAAAAATAGTTAACATACAATCCTCTTTTAATTAATTAAACTTCTGTACTTTTGTACGAGTTCTTCACTCATACTCCAGTCTTTCAAATCTCCCTCGGAAAAATTTAAGACGGTGCACATGGATTCACAAGTATTGCCTTAAGTCTGTAAGACAAACTACTTTTTATTATTGAATATATAAAAGAGTAACGTTACTGACTGACTGACTGATTCATCATCCCACAGCCCAAACGGCAGAAGCTAGAGAGACGAAATTTGGAACGTAGGTAGGTCTCCCTCCATATAGATCCACTAAGACGGGATTTTTGGAAATTCGAATGTTTAGGGGGTAAAAAAGGGGTAAAAACGGGTAAAATCGGTAACTTTATATCTCCTAAACTAATGGAGATACAAAAAAAGTTGAATAGTTATCGTTATTCATTTAAAAAATAATTGGACAGGTGTCTGGTACTTTTTTGAAAATTGGCCGTTTTAGGGAGAAAACGGGTAAAAACTGTATTTTGGTACTTTTTTGGCACCATATGTATCTTTGAAACCAATCAACATACAGAGAAAATTTATGTCGTATTCTTAACTTATCAAAAAGTGAGAAATACAAATTTAATACTTTTTAGAAATTCAATCGTTTAAGGGGTAAAAATCGTACCTATTTTTGGTACTTTTTTCATGAAACTTTTTTTATATTTATTGAAATATTCATATGAGTATTTTAATATGGGATATCACTACAATTTAGAAATTTATTGGAATACAATTTTTGATACTTCGATGGGTGAAAAAAAAGTACCAAAGGTAAAGGCGGGAAATTACATTTTATTCAAACTTAATAATGAATTTTCAATTACATTAAACATAGAAACATGAAATTAAGAAAATGTAGATAGGAATTCACAAGAGTGGAATTTGTGGTACTTAAAGATACATGGTCATGTGGGTAAAAATTCAAGAGGATGGACTTTGTGGTACTTTTTTCTTCTAAATGTATTTTTTGCATTTTCTGTAATATTTAACCTAGAAATATGAAATTAAATACGCATGGTCCGATGTTGTAAAGAATACACAAGGGGGGACTTTGTGGTACTTTTTCGTTCTTCTAATGGTACTTTTTGAATTTTCTATAATTATGAACCTAGAAACATGAAATTAGGGATATGTGGTCCTTAGTTAATGAGAATCCATAAGAGGGGACGTTGTGGTACTTTTTTGCTATTTTAATGGTACTTTTTTGATTTTCTATTATATATAACCTAGAAATATGAAATTAAGGACATGAAGTGCTAAGTGAATCAGAATCCATAAGAGAGAACTTTGTGGTACTTTTTCGTTCTTCTAATGGTACTTTTTGAATTTTTTATAATATTTAACACAGAAACATAAAATTAAAGATATTTGGTCCTAAATGAATGAGAATTCATTAGAGGGGACTTTGTGGTACTTTTTTGTTCTTCTATTCGTACTTTTTGAATTTTCTATAATATTTAACCCAGAAAAATGAAATTAAAGATATGTGGCCTTAAATGAATAAGAATCCATAAGAGAGATTTTTGTGGTACTTTTTTGTTCTTCTAATGGTACTTTTTGAATTTTCTATAATTATGAACCTAGAAACATGAAATTAAGGATATGTGTTCCTAAATGAATGAGAATTCATTAGAGGGGATTTTGTGGTACTTTTTTGTTCTTCTAATGGTACTTTTTGAATTTTCTATAATATTTAAAGTAGAAACATGAAATTAAATATGCATGGTCCAATGTGAGAAAGAATTCACAAGATGGGTCTTTGTGGTACTTTTTTGTTCTTCTAATGGTACTTTTTGAATTTTCTATAATTATGAACTTAGAAACATGAAATTAAGGATATGTGGTCCTAAATGAATGAGAATTCATTAGAGGGGACTTTGTGGTACTTTTTTGTTCTTCCAATGGTACTTTTTTAATTTTCTATAATTCTGAATCTAGAAACATGAAATTAAAGATATGTGGTTCTAAATGAATGAGAATCCATGAGAAGGGACTTTGTGGTATCTTTTTTCGTTCTACTAATAGTACTTCTTGAATGTTCTGCAATTTTCATCCTTAGAAACATAAAATTGAAAATATAAGGTCCTAAATGAATCAGAAACCTTTAAATGGATTTTGTGGTCCTTTTTCTTTATTCTAATATTTATCTGATATTTATTTTTCATTATTCTAAGATTATAAACCTGAAATTAAAGAGATATTGTTATTTATAGATGACATAACACCATTATTAAAAATGTTCCCAAGGGAGTTAATAATCTTAGTTAAAATTTATTATATATTATAGTTTTTATAAAAAATTTCTGCTGACGAAGTAGTGGGTTTACAGCTCGTTATTGATAATTTAGTAAAAAATACGTTCCCTGAAGGAGGTAGGAAATATAAATTAGGATTCATCAATTTTTTTGATGATATAAATAGCTGTTCATAAACTTTATTATTATTTTTAGTTACTAACAATTTCAGTTCATTTATAAATACTCCGCGGTTTTTTATATCACTATACTATGAAACAATCTCAAAATGATTAATTTATTTGTTGAAATTAATATATAATGGGTCGATATATTTCAAACAACTAAGTTTCTAGTCATAGTCTTAAAAAGTCGCCATTTAAAAAGGGGTCAAAAAAGTGGCCAGGTGGTTGAAAAAGGGGCAAATGGCGACTAATGTCGCCAAACGGTAACACTGAGGATTGGCTTTCAAATATAATCCGACGAGATAAATTATACGGCTCTCGATCGGCTAACTACGGGTTCGACTATGGTTCGGAAGAAAGAACTTCGGTCGTGTCTGTTGGTATAACAAGATTGGTACTTCGGTTCTTGCTCAAATGTATTGTCCTAATCTTGATTACTTATGCTTAAAATTACCTAAAATAAATGAGAATCATAAATTATCTAATTGTATTGTAACTAATGTATGTAATAGTTAATATGTTTTTGGTAATACTTGTAAATACTGGTTACAAATCTGTCATTGATCGACTGTTTGTCTCTTAGAAAATATTGAACTTTGTTCTTAGATAAGGCAAAATAAACTTTGAACAGTTTCTCAGTAAAATTCAAAAAACCTTCCAAATGATCTTACAAAAATCTTTAATATAATCCAAACTCTGACTTAAGACTTACTTAAATGCCCCCGCATATTTTTTGTTTGCGACAAAGACTTTTTAAAAATGGAATTGTTATACTAAAGTGACAACATAAAAGAAGAACAAAAAACTAAAAACAACAAAAATTATTGTAAATTTTTATTATTTATTAAAACAGATCAAGTTACAGATTAAAAGAACTAAAGAACATTAAAACCCTCAAGAATACAAACCATAAAGATGTTTGCTCGGATAAAAAATCGATCTTTTGAAACACTTCAATTATTTGAAAATAAAAAATAGAACTCAATTCACTTATCACATAATTTTTGTTATTTATATTTAAAAAACTGAAAAAATTTATAAAAAAGAAAAATCAATTACAAATAACCAAAATACTTCCACTTCTTTATGCCATTTTTTTTAAATTTAGTTTTTTACTCAAATAAAGAACAATGCTTGCCATAACTCCAAAAAATATATATTTATTTTTTGCTTTAAATTTTAAAGATAAATGTTGTCCATCCTAACACAATGCAAAAAAAAAAAAAAAAAAAAATAATAATATGAAAGTTTTGAAAGCCATATCAACCATAATTTTATAAAACAATTGTTAAATGAAAGAATAATAATAAACAAAAACAATGCAATCAAACATAAAAAAAATGTTGAAAGGGCTCTCATGATTATTTTGGAAATTGTAGATGAAAATCTCTTATTGGGAGCTTATTTGGTCAAAGCTTAAGCATACAAATGTTTAAGAAAAAAAAAAAAAAAAAAAAATGAAATAAACTAAATAAAATTCTGCAGACAGGTAGTAAGTTTTAACTGGTCTGCCTGGGTTTGTTGGTGTTCTTTTTTGAAAAGTTCATGTACGCAAATTATTTTATTTTTTTTATTTTTTTTGAAAACAATGCATATTGATTAACAGTGTTTTAGGTGTAAAGGAAATGTGTTTAAAAAAATTATTGTATTTATATTTATTATTCATATTTGGAACCCTCAATTATTAATCTAATTCTTCAGAAAAATATCCGGTTCGAAGGACCATAAACGGGTTGCAATTGAATATTGAATTTGTTGTCTCTGTTTATCTGTACCAAAGTAGAGTTTGTAGACTATATTTAGACAAAATGTGTTATAACACACTTAAATGTGTTATAACACACTTTATTAGCATCCTTGGTGCATTCATATAACATATATAAAATTCAATAATTTGGAAACGGTTGATTTTAGAGTTTTTGCTTTTTTATATTTAATTGATATTATATTACAGATCACAGAAAAATATAATTTTTAAACTTCTAAGCACTACTTATGAACTCGGGGACCTTTTTTGGTAACCCTTCCATTAGAGATTTGATAGTTGTTTCAGGCACTTTTTTGGAACAGTTTGCCCATTTTATTCTAAAATTTTCGATATTTTAGGACATATTTTTTGTGTCCTTCAATTAGTTTTTTACTAGAGCCCAATATCTCTCCACTGGGCTTAGCTATTGTTATTGTTTTAGAACTATTCCAGAGTTTTCGTACCGTAGTGTTGAACTTTACTCATTAAATTCCTATGAATTTTCTTTTTTGAGTTGAAACATTAGTAAATTGAAAAATTCAAAACAGTTTTTGAAAATGAAAAAACTCTGTATATAACAAATTCTAAAAATTCATAATCTTTGACTCTAATGACTTTAAAAAGCAACTTCGCAAATGGGGTTCACTTTTATTTGTTTTATTTGTATGAGGACTTTACCTCCGCACAAAATTCGAGAGAGCAGCATTACATATATTCGATCAGTGGAATCTGAAGTAGTTACAACAGGGATGATAAATTCAGTACAATTGCACTTTTTTCAGTACAATTCGCTCTTCAAAAGTACAGCAGTACTCCAGTGATTAATTTAGTACAATTCTAAAATATTTCATTGATTTGAAATAAAAGTTCTTTAGAAAATTGTTGCATTACTTTAGATATCATTTTGGAATAGTAGCTAAAATTGGTTTTAAATACAACTAAATTTTTGCACAAAAATGTTTAATCATTTAAATATTTTGACCTGAATTTTATCCTTTTTCACGTGACTATTGTGCTCATCTCGGACATTTTTTTGACAAAACAAATATGATTAACTTAACATTGAAAGGTTTAATTGTTTATGACCTTTTCTTATTACTTTTACTTTAAAACTTTTATTAAAAATTTCCGAAATTTACTTTTAAGTTGAAACTCATGCAAATCCAATCATTAGTATCAGCCCTGCGGGAAATTTGTGGTAATTGTAGTAATGGACCGGTTTCTCTGTACCAGTTGAGTACCAATTGACACCTAACTCGTCACCAAAGTTCCAATTGAGACCCAGTCAACACAAACACACTCACTATTCACGCGCGCAATAACAATCAGTGGCTGAGTGGTAAGCGTTGAAGACTATAAAACGTAAAATACGTCAGATGAACATGGGTTCGAGCCGGGGTGCCGCCATCGACATTAACGAAAAATTATAAAATTTAAATAAACATAATTTAAATAAAGATAATAATGAAATTAATGTTTAAAAAGTAAACAATTACCGAATTTTTATAAAATTTTTATTACATTAATCGTTACTGAACCTTTCCTCTTGGACCAGTCCTAGAACCTATTCTGTGACCTGTCCCAGGGGGCCTGTCCAATGACAACCCCATGTAAAAGTGACAGGTTCTTCTCATATAAAGTTCTGGAACTGGGACCGATCACTAGCCCTGAGAACCTGTCACGTGACTAGTTTTGAACCGGTTCTCTTTACTCAAGGGAGATGTTCCCCTATTTTTCTATGGATACAGGTTTACTCTCTGTCGTTACATCTTCATTTAACACCTTTATCAATTTATCACGGTATAGTCAAACGTATAATATAAAACGTATAATATATAATAAAGGATCATGTTTTGGACAGAAGAAGTTTATAACATTTTAGTAGAATTACGGCACAAAAAGTACAATTTTATAGTCAATTTAGTAAAATACTAAAAATCTCATTTATCATCCCTGAGTTACAAGCGGGCTTCTATTTTAAGAAAATATAATCTTCTGCTATTAGGATTGTGGACCATTAAAGATATCCTACCGATTGATTATATTAAATTTATCGTAGATTAAATTTTAGTTAATATAGATGTGAAAGATTCATATCAAATCAAAACTTCAGTGTCATTCAAAACTCCTGTTGAAAATCTTTTAAAACTGAATAAAAATATTCTCTGATATCTGATATGCAGTTGACATATTGTATTTCATATTAAAACAGTTATTTGGTAATGTTTCGACAACCTTAATTAATTAAAGAAGAAACAATTTTGAAAAAAACTTTTTGTTTTTAGGAGGACGAACTTTGCATATGAGGACTTTAAATTAATAATTAATTTAATTTTTTATAATAAAATAAATAAAATAAAACACGTATATAGGGTGGAAAATATAAAATATTTCATAAAAAATTCCATTTTATTACATTATATTCCCAGCAAAAAACGATAAAGTTCTTCGAAAAAAAAAGCTTTTTCTCCACTTCAAGAGTAACACAAAGTGCATATTTTGAACTTTTTTGAAGTTCCTAATAATTACTTCCAAAAAAGTGAAAATAAATGGATTTTTAGCGGGAAAAAATTGTAATAACTTCTAACAAAATTTAAATTTTACAAGTTTTAATACATTTTTATTATTATATAATAAAGCAAAACCTGAATTTTTATTAAAAAAATTTTGTAAACATAATTTTAAAGGAAGTACTTCAAAAGAAATGAATAAGAAGCAGACAAGAAGAACATTATACCAATGACAACCATGGGTTAAAAAAAAAAAACTTCTGCAGCTCTTTTTCACCACTAAGTACTTCCTTCCAATGACAACACAATGTTAAAATCATGGCTTTTTTAGTTCTTTTTTTGCTGGGTTCATATTATAGATATGAATTTGTTTGAAATAAAACAAGACATATTTATTTAAATCAATGCCATAGTTTTGATGTATTAAAAAATTAGTGAAAATACTTATTTACAAGTTACACAGAAAAATTTAAAAATAAAATACACTATTATTATTCTATCTTATTTGTGAACATAAGGATGTTGTTCTAAGAATTGAGATTTAATAATTCTCATTAAGTTTATATAATTATTCTCATAATTACTCTAAGTTTGTATGGTATAGTTGTGATTCAATTTGCCTTAAAACCCAAGACAGCTGATATTACGATATAATTTGCCTTATTCCAAGATACGAGCGTCAGTGGGATACCTTGCACAGAAATTTAATTGTCTGTTTCGGACACAGCGGCTGATTTGATACTACAACTTCGGTCTTTAGTCCCGATAGTGTCGGCACTACGATCTCGGTTGTTAAGCCCAAATTGCAATAGCTCGTAGTCAGCAACAGTATCGGAAAAAATGATCAGCTGTTCACTATCAGAATAACATGTTGCTGCCCATATAATTACATTTAATCGCACGCAGCAAAAATTTACAACCACCATCTTGCTTTATTCTACTTGTGTATTTTAGCCTCTCATTTATTTGCTCACCCTCTTTGTCTCGCTCTCAATCTGCAAGCAGCGCAGTGAATTTAGATACAGGGTTAAATGAAACAGTATTGTAAACTGCTACTGAGCAAATGTAATCATTACAGTGCTTTCTAAATTATCAGCTGATCATGTCAGCACACACTGCTGCTAACTAAGCGCAATTGTAATTTGGGCTTTAGTTTCGGCACTGCAACTTCGGTCAGTTTCGGCTCCGTGACTTCGTTCGCCGGTTTTGGCCCTGCAACTTCGGTTGTCAGTTTCGGCACTGTAACTTCGGTTATCGGTTTTGGCACTGCGAATTGTATCGTCTGTTATTTTCATTAGATTAAATCTGAATTTTGTAATCTAGTTTCTTAGAAACTGTATTATTTAAACCTGCATTTATAAGATATTTTTAAGTATCATCAACGATCCTGCATAATTCCCAAGGGAACCGAATCTTTAGACCCGCATTTACCGGTATTGGAATCCGAATTACTTGAGAAGTAACCGACTGAATCCTTAAAAACCATCGCGTTGCCAGTAATTTTTTTAACACAAAAGTATTTACCATCGTTTATTGTTAACGATATCTGAAACAATTATTAAATAAGTTGACCCTGGCATAACTGAGGTACCTCAGCTTACAACTCTTTTATTAGTCCATATTTGAACTCTCTAGAAGAATAGTCTTTGTTATAGGATTTTGTCTGTCTATTTTTAAATAATTTTAATAATTTAAATAATTTAAAAATAGAATTAAACCATTTTTTTGAAACCGCTTTAAAGTAAACAATTATTTAATTAATAACTAAACTTTATTTAAGTATTAGATATTCCTTTTCAAAGCCTTCTTAAATTATAAAACAAAACTCTAACTAATTCCCAAACAACTCTAACTATTGTAGGGTATAACGAATTATTTGAACTCTTAGATAAACCTTCAATGATATTAACCTTCTAAATCTAACTCCTAGAAGCAACAAAACAGGCACATGCTAAACCGGATTTCCAATGAAGAAAAATATAAAAAACACAACTAAATTTAACAAAAGAAAAAACTAAAAAAAGAATAGTTTTGAACAAGAAAAAACTTAAAGTCGTGCCATAAAAGAATATTGAGAGAAATTAGTGCAAAATATACACGAAGTCACACAGCATGACATGATTTAAAATAGCGAAAATCGTGGAAAACCTTAAGAGTATAGCGGAGAGATATTAGTGTAAAATTTAATGAGAGTAGTAAAGTGAGAGAGAGAATATTTAACACAATGATCTAATTGGAATATTGCAGTTGGTTTATTTGAGATACTTTTAAAATGTTGAGATACTTTTGTGTTTTGGAATAAAGACAGATAAGTGGAGAGAATAAAGTGAAAGAGAGTGAACGAAAAACTGGAAATAAGGTAATATTCCAGTGAGAGTAAAAGATAAAGAAAAAGAGTATTAAAATTGCTAAGTTAAGATATAAGGTATCTATAAGATATTTATGTTATAGATGAAACAGTCTTTATTAAGCCTTGTTTTAAGTAACAAGTCTTAGTTTTATGATCTTAATTAAATATATGATAATGTTTTGATTAATTTCCTTAATACCTTACTAAGACTAATAATAAATATTAATTTATGTACCTATTTATTTATACATATTAAACTTTTATTTTTAATTATTTTATGTCTGTCTATTTTGTCTTTCCTTTTTACAAACTTACATCTGCTGTATATTTTTTATTTATTTTTAACAACAAAATGTCACTATTTAATCACTTTAATGTCCTGATTTTCTTTTGTAATAAAAAGTGAATTATCACTTTGTTATCAACGGAAAATAAACATCAATGTCGTTGTTGTCGTAATTGAAAATAATGAAAAAAAAAAAAAAAAGAACGAAATGAAAACTAAAAGTGTGCTCTTATAACACTTACATGGATGTATACATTCGTCCATATTTTTTTTTTTTCATACATCAATAAAATGCTCAAATACCCACAGATACAAATATGACTCAATACACAGACACAATTGCATACAACTCATACTCGAACACTTTAAATAAAGGTGTGTTGTGTAGGAGTGACAGTTTACAGATAAAGTGATATAATGCCTGTAGTTAAAACAAACACACCACAACATTACGTGGTATACACAAACAAACAGCCACAGAGACAGTCATTCAGCCAGCCAGCCGTTATGCCTGGCAAGAAATCGTTGGTTAGACCGACACCTTTTGATTTTTGCTATATGAACACCACAATTCGAGTTTTATTTTTATTAAAGTTTCATGCACATTTTGATGAAGTTCTTTTTTAGGTTTCTTTATTTATTTACTTTTATTTTAATGTTGTAGATTTTTACTTTTTAATTTTGTTTTGTAACTGACAAATCCCGGTAAGTAGGGTTGTAAAAGAGGTGGTTATAAAAATAGCAGCAAGTGTAATAATTGTTATCTTTATAGAGAATCAATATTTGGAAAGAATAATTTAGAAAAATTTTCACCATAAACATTGAAACCTAAAGCACCTTTCTAGCATCCATTTTATTAACACGCAAAGTTAAGTTTAATAATAAAGTCACCACTACCCTGATGATTTAGTAATAATATCTTCTTATGATATTTTTACTGACATCTCCGTTTCCCTCTTGTACTCCGTCAGTAATCTGAAAACGTGGTATTTTAAGAACGGTTCATAATTTTCCATAGCTTCCATATAAGACCCAATTTCGGGAATCACCCAAAAGTGCATAAATACATGTGAATATTAGTATCTATGTAATATTCCGTATTAGTACTTTTTATTTCACACTTAATACAAATATAGATCCATATTGACCCCTTCCCGAATTTTGGTGCACATGGTGTAGCCTATGATATGGTCGGGCTTCACTGACTATATCTTTTTCTCTCATTTTTTGTTAGTTTTTTCTTATAAATTTCTGTGAAATTGGCCCTGTATATGAGGCAGAATCGATTAAAAAGAAATGTATAAAAGAGACTTTTACACTAAATTTACATTGCACTTTATTTATACTACAATTAAAACCACGTTATAGATTAATTTTACAGTACAATTATCTCACAATTTAAACTATAGATTGATACCATGTTACAACAAATTTTTGTTATTGTAAAGAGTTTACAATTAATAAACACTGAAAATTCAGACAATTTTGCACTAAATTCGTAAATATTACACTTAATAGGAATTACACTTAATTCTTGCTCCATATAAAAAGTTGGGTTAAAGCTTATCATAAATTTATATTGCAATCTGTACTACAAAGGAAATTTGCCGTAAAAATAATGTAAAGTTAATACAAAATTTACATTTTATAAATAGGTCATTTTTACACTTAATTTATACTATTTATAGCCAAAATTTTTACTTAATTATTATATAAATATTACACTTGATTTATGTACAAATAAAACCATATTTAATAGAGAATTTACTTTTCTAATTTTACACTAAATTTATATTATATATTCCATCAAGTTTTAAACCAAATTAACATTACAAATGGCATAATAATTTATTCCAAAATTATATTACAAATAGAAGAAAATTTGTTAAACAAATTTACACTGAAAAATAAATATAGCTTTATTTTTCAGTTTAAATTTGAATGATACTAAATTTACATTATAAATAGATAATTTTTAGATATAATTTACATTGCAAAATATAGCTTTTATTTACACATAATTTTCTTACAAATTTTACACTTAATATAACGTAGCAATATTTTGCACTAAATTTGTTTTACAACTTGGTGAAATTTACAATTAATTTACATTATAAATAGATTTAAGTTCTGCACCAAATTTATATTATAAATACATAATAATTTTTTCCAAATTTACTTTACAAGTAGAAACTTTACATTAAAAGTAAAAACACGTTTTAAAATAAATTTACATTATCAATAGGTAATTTTTATATTTAATTTACACTACAAATAGAGACAAGCTTTTCACTAAAATTGCCTTGAAAATATTAAATTTACCATTTCATATTAAATTATCCGCAAATAGATAACATTTTACATTTAATATACATTAAAATTTTGATTAACATGCCTATTCACAGAAAAATTGTGACTGAAAAATAATCATAAAACACAAATTGTGATTTTCTATTCACAAACAAAAATGTATTAATATTTCGTTTTAAAATTAAGACCTGATATGTAGGCAGTCATAAGAATTGTGACTATCATAAAAAAACATTTTAATTGAAAATAAAAAAATATGAAAATATAAAAAAATGTGTTGTAGAACAATGCATACATACATACATATTGGCCCATAAATAATTGAGGGCCAAAAAGCGATAAAGCATATATACAACACATTTTTACTTACATTTCCTGCAGATTTTCATCAAATTTTGCAGTATTTTTTGCAAATTATCATTCTTCCCTAAAAATTTAAAATTTTTTACAAAAATTTCTATTTTTAATTGACAAGAAAAGTCAAAATTTTTAAATGTTAAGCATGTTTTGTGACTATGTTAACAGAATATGAAGTTATGACTGAGTCACAAGTATAGTCGTAACTTTTAGTCATAATAAAATTGTGACTTTTTTAAGACTTTTTCTATGAATAGGCATGTAAATTTACCTCAAAGGTAATATCCTCTACACCACATTACAAAGAGAAGCTACATTTAATATAAAATTTACTGTATAACATTTGACGTATAATTTAAACTATAACTAAAGTCATGTTTTGAAATAGTTTATATAAATGTATTTAACTTTCAAAAAATTCGATTTATATTTTATACTTAATTTTACATTATATTTATACTAAAATATGTCCTTTTAAATCTTTTAAACTATGCTAAATTTATCAATGTATTTAGCTAAAAATACATTTTATATAAAATTTACACAAAAACTATAGCACATTTTAACACATGTTAACTATAAATATATAATATATGACATATATTTTAAACTATAATAGAGTAATGTTTTAAAATAGTTCACACATTAGTATTTAACTCTCAAAAACTCTGGCTTACATTTTATACTCATTTACATTAGAAGTAGGTCAGATTACATTTAAAACAGTACTAGATTTATCATTACATTTACGTTAAAAATAGTTTACATTTTATTTTTTGAAATATTAGTTATAAATCTCACCGGTACTACTAAAAATAAAGCCGTATTTTACACCAAAATACTCCGAAATTTTATAAAAAAATTATATAACATATAAGTTACATTTTACATTAAATACAGTATCAGGTTTGTCAATGAATTAGAACTAAGAAAAGTAACACAACCCTAGAGTAAAGAGAACCGGTTCAAAACTAGTCACGTGACAGGTTCTCAGGGCTAGTGACCGGTCCCAGTTCCGGAACTTTATATGAGAAGAACCTGTCACTTTTACATGGGGTTGTCATTGGAGGTGGCTAATTAGCCCCTTGGGAAAGGTCACAGGATAGGTCCTAAGACAGGTCCAAGAGGACAAGTTCAGTAACGATTAATGTAATAAAAATTTTATAAAAATTCGGTAATTGTTTACTTTTTAACATTATTTTTATTATTATCTTTATTTTAATTTTATAATTTTTTGTTAATGTCAATGGCGTCACCCCGGTTCGAACCCATGTTCATCTGACATATGTTTTATAGTCTTCAATGTTTACCACTCAGCCACTGATTGTTATTGCGCGCGAGTTGCTATTTGCGCACTTAACGAACATGTTAATAGTGAGAGTATTTGTGTCAACTGGTTCTCAATTGGAACTTTGGTGACGAGTTTGGTGTGTAATTGGTACTCAACTCGTACAGAGGAACCGGTCCAATTGCCACAAATTTCCCGCAGGGAATTTACACTAAATTGTTAGTAACATTTAATACTAAAGTCACAGAATACAATAACAAAATTACACAAAATTTTTAATACAAAAAGTAACACACTTTACACTAGATTTACATTAAAAACGTTAGCAACTAAATTTCATGAAAAATAGGCTGTGGCTTATTAGTAGTTGCATTAGATATATGTACACTCATGGTCACATTTTTCACTAAAAGATTGATACGAGACAGTAATATGATTTCTATAAAATTTAAAGTAACAGTTGTGTTACGATTTACAATAATAACGCTGCTTATTTTTACACTGATTTAATTGAAAGACACATTTTCCACTAAAAGTAAAGTTTTACACCATATTTATATTTTAAATAGTACCATATTTTACACCAGATTTACATTAAAAGTAGGAGAAAAGTTTTATTAATTTTACACAAAAAATATGGTGAAATTTTATATCAAATTTGCATTAAAAATAAGTTATATTTAACACTATAAATAGAGCCATATTTACACAAAAATAATGTAAAGTTTACATTAATGTATTTTACACTAAAAATATGAGGATTAATTTTAATCATTTTTATTTCACAAATTTCACAATCTATAAATAAAATCACTTTTACACTAAATTTACATTATGAATAGGATAAATGAATTTTAATTAAGTCTATATTTAACACATAATATAATTTAAAAATATAAATAAAATATGCAATATTTTTTTTTACTAACAATAGACTTAAAATTTACAATAATAATGGCGTTTCGTTTTAAATTAAATTAATAATATGTAAATATAAATCCAAGTTTTATGTCAAACCTATATTAATGTTTTATATCAAATTTTTATTAACTTGGAAACAAAATATAGTCTCATTTTGTACAAAATTAGTTTAATTCTTATTATTTTAATTAAAACGTTAATATTAAATTAAAATTATGCCACTTTTTACACTAAATTTACACTTAAAATAATGTCAAGTATAAAACTTAAAAAAGTTTAATTTCACTAAAGAAAACAGTAATTTTTTACACTACTTTTATGATACAATGTTTTATACCAAATTTACACCGAAAACTGAATTACATTGTATATTAATAATTCAGCTATATTTTTTAAAAATTAAATATAAATTGACAATAAATTTGCAGTAATAAAATTTACACCAAATTAAAGTAGAAACATATTAGTAATATTGTAAATTTACAGTAAATATAGTGGTATGTTTAATAAATGAGTCAAGTTTTATATAAAATTTTCATTAGAAATTTAACTGAGTTTAATGCTTAATTTTTATTAAATATTATTGAAATTATTTATACAAACATTTAGTGTAAATTTACCCTATAAACATAAACTTTTTTGTTATAAAATCATCCTGTAGCTTAAGAATTTTAATTTTTACAATTTTCTCTGCTATTCATATATACATTACTGTAAATGTTTGCATAATAAACTCGTAAATATATTTTAAAGTATTTTGTCTGTCCGATTGTCCGTTTGTCTTGCTGTATATTTTTTCTGCTGTCAAATTGTATGAACCCACATTGGTACGAGTACACTAACACAGGATTGCTTAAACTAAAGTTGAAAATATTGTTCTGTTCATGATTATTGTCTTGGTGAAAAGTTCCTTTTATTTTTATTTGCTGGCTGAATTCATACATTAATAAAAGTTTTTTTTTTTTTTGGAATCGTGATTGTTCTTATACCATAGAGTTTCAACAACTGAAATGACAATACACAAAGATGATGATGATGATCATGACAAACCTTAATAATGATATTTTTTAAAACTAATAATGATATTGGTGGTGGTGGTATACAACTTTTGTGTTTAATATAAAAATATAAAATCAAAGCCTATTTTTGCAGCTGTTTTCGCTTTTAATTTTACGTTACTCATACTCTCTCGTACATAATCACTCGTGCAACAAAATCATAATGTAACTGTGTTTTTAAGTTGCTGCGCCTGCGTGTTATTTATTTTCTTTAAGTTTTGATATTGTCAGCTTTTGTTTTACAGTTCTGCCGTCGGCTTGTCGCCAATGTCAAGTCTGACAAGTTTTTGGCAATACAATATTTTTTTGAGTGTCTGTTTGTTTGCTTTTTAACAAATTCATGTTTTATGTTTTTAATTCAAGGACTTTAGTAATGGATTCTTATTGTGGGTTTTGTTTGTTTATTGTTGCTATAATGAAATAAAAATAAAATAATGTAAATGTTTATTTTTTTAAATAAATTTATGTAAAAAAGTTTCATATCAAAGTTTAAACTGACATTTTGCTAATTTTATGTGTCAAAAGTTGTCAGAAATGCTGGCTTTTTGTCTGAAATTGCATTTGATTTTTGTTATGTCCATGAACTTCATAATGAAGATGTTAAAAAATATTTTTGACATGTTAAGGTTTTTTCTTTGATTTGACAATGATTTGATAATTTAGCTTGTTACATTTATGAAAAGATTCTTGTTATTACTTTTCTTATTTTTTTTTTTTTAATAAACAATTAAGATGTCAAAATTAAAAAGTGTGGGAGCATAATATTTATATCAACATAAATACATAAGTATATCGTCAACTAAAATGAAAGAAGTACTAAATTTCCTTAAAATAAAATACAAATTTTTTTGTGCCGCAACACATTTCCCGCAACACAGAAAATTTTCTTTAATAGAAAATTTTTAATAAATTTTCTTTTTTTGGAATATTTTTAATAAATTTTTTTTTTTGGAAAATTTTTATAAATTTTCTTTTTTGGAAAATTTTTAATAAATTTTCTTTTATAAAAATTTTTAATAAATTTTATTTTATTAAAAATTTTTAATAAAATTTCCTTTTTTAGAAAACTTTTAATAAATATTCTTTCCTAGACAATTTTTAAAAAATTTCTGTTATAGAAAGTGTTTAATAAATTTTCTTTTATAGGAAACAGTAAAAAGCTAAACAAATATTTAAGTGTTTTTAACACCTAAGCTACCAAAAAAATCAACATGTAAATATGAATTAAAAAAAAAAAATCTTGTTATTTTATTACCCGTTTTTATGCAGCTGCAATTCCAGTGCAAATCGAATGAATTTACACCAACAAATATAATTACTGGTACTTTGATCACATTTCCAAATTTTTTTCTTATGTCTTTTATTTTTCAAACAGTAACTTCATTCCATTTCATAAACTCTGTCAACAAATGAAAACCAAAAAAAAAAAAAAAAAAAAAGGAAAGGAAAGAAATAAAAACGCTGAAAATAAAAAAAAAAGACTTAATTAACAATAAACAGAAATTTTAAACAAAAAAAGCAACACCGAAATATAAACAATTACGCGAAAAAATCAAACAGACATACAATAACTCTTTGACTTCTTCATCAGCTCTGCTGTTTTGTTCGAGGGGTTTTTTGCTCTTTTTTAAGCCGCAAACATTTACCAAGAATTAAAAATCCATTTAAGCCATAAAAGCTCAAATATGGATTAAAATCGTATCGAAAAAAGTAAACAGAAATGGATACGACAAAAAAGTTGAAATTATATTAAGTTAAATAAATTTAACAATGGTCAACTGTTAAACCATAAAATCAACAAGGAGCTTTTTGTCTTTGCAAAGAAGTTAGCAAGTAAGTAGGATCTGTAGCATTAGCAGCAGCAGTTAAAGAAACAGCATTAGTTGTAGTTTTTTTTGCTGGCTTTAGTGTTGTTGACCATAAAGTGCAAACATTAAATTTGCACGACACCCGAAATATAATATGCAGAAACTAAAAGGGATTAAGAAAAAGAGGTGTTCGAAGACATAAATATTAAAATAAATTGAATATAATGAATAAATTTTTTAGATTCTTCTATACTTGAACGTTTATGTTGTTATTTTTTTTTACAGAAAACTTATAATAATTAGATAGGTATTATTAATACATTTTATTTTTATAGCAAATTTCTTTTTAAAGAAATTTTCGATAAATTTCCTTTTAAAAGGAAATTTGCGATAAATTCTTTTCCTATAGAAAATTTTGGATAAATTTCCTTTTTATAAGAAAATTGATAAATTTCCTTTTTATAGGAAAATTTCGATTAATTTCCTTTTATAGGAAAATTGCGATAAATTTCCTTTTTATAGGAAATCTTTCGATAAATTCCTTTTTATAGAAAATTTTCGATTAATTTCCTTTTTATAGGACATTTTTGATAAATTTCCTTTTTATAGGAAATTTTCGATTAATTTCCTTTTTACAAGAAATTTTCGATAAATTTCCTTTTTATAGGAAATTTTTGATAAATTTCCTTTTATAGGAAAAATTCGATTAATTTCCTTTTATAGGAAAATTGCGATAAATTTCCTTTTTATAGAAAATTTTCGATTAATTTCCTTTTTATAGGAAATTTTTGATAAATTTATTTTTCATAAGAAATTTTCGACAAATTTCCTTTTTACTAGAAATTTCCGATAAATATCCTTTTTATAGAAAATTTTTGATAAATTTCCTTCTTATAAGAAATTTTTGATAAATTTGCTTTTTATAGGAAATTTTCGATTAATTTCCTTTTTATAGGACATTTTTGATAAATTTCCTTTTTATAGGAAGTTTTTCGATAAATTCCTTTTTATAGAATATTTTCGATAAATTTAAAATTTATAGGAAATTTTGGATAAATTTCCTTTTCATAGGAAATTTTCGATAAATTTCTTTTTTTTTCCTTTCGACAAATTTTCTTTTTATAGGAAATTTTCGATTAATTTCCTTTTTATAGGAAATTTTCGATAAATTTCCTTTTTATAGGAAATTTTCGATAAATTTCCTTTTTATAGGAAATTTTCGATAAATTTCCTTTTTATAAGAAAATTTTCGATAAATGTGAACTACTTCATATAGAATTGCATGCAATGTGAACCGGTTCATATAGAATAGCATGAAATGTGAACCGGTTCATATAGAATAGCATGAAATGTGAACCGGTTCATATAGAATAGCATGAAATGTGAACCGGTTCATATAGAATAGCATGAAATGTGAACCGGTTCATATAGAATAGCATGAAATGTGAACCGGTTCATATAGAATAGCATGAAATGTGAACCGGTTCATATAGAATAGCATGAAATGTGAACCGGTTCATATAGAATAGCATGAAATGTGAACCGGTTCATATAGAATAGCATGAAATGTGAACCGGTTCATATAGAATAGCATGAAATGTGAACCGGTTCATATAGAATAGCATGAAATGTGAACCGGTTCATATAGAATAGCATGAAATGTGAACCGGTTCATATAGAATAGCATGAAATGTGAACCGGTTCATATAGAATAGCATGAAATGTGAACCGGTTCATAGAGAATAGCATGAAATGTGAACCGGTTCATATAGAATAGTATGAAATTTTTACCGGTTCATATAGAATAGCATGAAATGTGAACCGGTTCATATAGAATAGCATGAAATTTTTACCGGTTCATATAGAATAGTATGAAATTTTTACCGGTTCATATAGAATAGCATGAAATGTCGACCGGTTCATATAGAATAGCATGAAATGTCGACCGGTTCATATAGAATAGCATGAAATTTCAACCGGTTCATTTAGAATAGCATGAAATGTGAACCGGTTCATATAGAATAGCATGAAATGTGAACCGGTTCATATAGAATAGCATGAAATGTGAACCGGTTCATATAGAATAGCATGAAATGTGAACCGGTTCATATAGAATAGCATGAAATGTGAACCGGTTCATATAGAATAGCATGAAATGTGAACCGGTTCATATAGAATAGCATGCAATGTGAACCGGTTCATATAGAATAGCATGCAATGTGAACCGGTTCATATAGAATAGCATGAAATATGAACCGGTTCATATAGAATAGCATGGAATGTGAACCGGTTCATATAGAATAGCATGAAATGTGAACCGGTTCATATAGAATAGCATGAAATGTGAACCGGTTCATATAGAATAGCATGAAATGTGAACCGGTTCATATAGAATAGCATGAAATGTGAACCGGTTCATATAGAATAGCATGAAATGTGAACCGGTTCATATAGAATAGCATGAAATGTGAACCGGTTCATATAGAATAGCATGAAATTTTTACCGGTTCATATAGAATAGCATGAAATTTTTACCGGTTCATATAGAATAGCATGAAATGTCGACCGGTTCATATAGAATAGCATGAAATTTCAACCGGTTCATTTAGAATAGCATGAAATTTCAACCGGTTCATATAAAATATCATGAAATGTCAACAGGTTCATATAGAATAGCATGAAATGTGAACCGGTTCATATAGAATAGCATGAAATGTGAACCGGTTCATATAGAATAGCATGAAATGTGAACCGGTTCATATAGAATAGCATGAAATGTGAACCGCTTCTTATGTAATTGCATGAAATGTGAACCGCTTCTTATGTAATTGCATGAAATGTGAACCGCTTCTTATGTAATTGCATGAAATGTGAATCGGTTGATATGGAATTGCGTGAAATGTGAACCAGTTCTTAAGGAATTCCATGAAATGCGAACCGGTTCTTTTGCAATTGCATGAAGTGTGAACCAGTTCTTATGGAATTTCATGAAATGTGAACTGGTTCTTATGGAATTTCATGAAATGTGAACTGGTTCTTATGGATTCACGATAAAAATTTATACTTCTTCGTCGTATAAATTTTGAATAACACCACTTTTCTAATTATCCTTTTTCAATTTAAAATTTTTTGCTTAATAAGGCGTTGATTTCATTGTCGATATTATCACACTTTTCTTTTGTTTTAACTTTGCCACAATTCGTATTTGTTTTTCTGTTCTCTGTATTCAAAAATTGTGTATTTGTTAATTGAAATTCCTTCAGTTTAAAATAAAAACAAACAAAAGTTATAGTTAAAAAAAAATTGTTTGCATGTTGAAATAATATTTCGTTACTTAGAGTATGTTTCGTTGGAATAGAGTAAACATTTTCAGTTGTAGAAATCTTTAAATTTAAAATTCCTTTTTTTTTAATCTTTACTATTTTATTTATTAAACTTTTTGAATCGGATATTATTATTTAAAATGTGTGCAGTGTATTTCATAAATTTAAGGCACAGTAGTAATAAAAACGATAATTTTTAAAAGATTTTTTAAATAGTTAAGACTTTATATGGGTTCTCTTAACTAATTTCTAATTTAAAAAATATGTATAATGATTAGAATTGTATTTTTATTCCTTATACACCTTTTAAGGGGCACCCTTAATACTACCATTTTTGATTCATCGACTGTTTTTCTTCTTGCAATTTTATTTTAAAGATGTTAATCACGTAATGTGCCCTGCCATGCAATAGTTTGTTGCTGCTATTTTTGTTTAACTACAAAGCCAAATGAAAACGTATGTTTTGCTGTTACTTTCAGTCTTTTTCTGCTGTTTTTTGTTAATTTTGCCAAAGAACCTTTGTGACTTCTAGACAATATAGACAAACTATTTTGGAAAATTTGCAATTTTAATTTGAAAAGAATATTTCGTTTTTTGCTTTGTTTTCCTTCTCTGACATATTGTTTGTTGTTTTTTGTCATTATTTTAAGTAGCGAAAAAAAAATTCACATTGCATGTTGCTACTTTTCGCATTTTTCTACTTTATTGAGTTTCATTCAATACGCCATCGTTATTATCATAACGATGATAAGAAATGATAAAATAGTAGTAGAGAATGGGAAGGAGAAAAGAGGGAGAAAAAGGAGGGAAGAAACCTCTAAGGATTGTTGAAGTTTTGGGTTAAACAAAGGATTTTTACTTTTTGTGAATCGATACATATAGAATCAAAAGAAATGTTAAATGTTTTATATTTGCAAATTTTGGAACTTTTCTTCAAGAATAAACTGTCAATCGTTTCATGTGGAATCGAGTGAAACGTAATCGATTAATACAGAATCGAATAAAATGATTCATATGGAATTTTATGAAATGTGAACTGGTTCATATAGAATTGTATGAAATGTGAACCGGTTCATATTGAATAGCATGAAATGTGAACCGGTTCATATAGAATAGCATGAAATGTGAACCGGTTCATATAGAATAGCATGAAATGTGAACCGGTTCATATAGAATAGCATGAAATGTCGACCGGTTCATATAGAATAGCATGAAATGTGAACCGGTTCATATAGAATAGCATGAAATGTGAACCGGTTCATATAGAATAGCATGAAATGTGAACCGGTTCATATAGAATAGCATGAAATGTGAACCGGTTCATATAGAATAGCACGAAATGTGAACCGGTTCATATAGAATAGCATAAAATGTGAACCGGTTCATATAGAATAGCATGAAATGTGAACCGGTTCATATAACATGAAATGTGAACCGGTTCATATAACATGAAATGTGAACCGGTTCATATAGAATAGCATGAAATGTGAAGCGGTTCATATAGAATAGCATGAAATGTGAACCGGTTCATATAGAATAGCATGAAATGTCAACCGGTTCATATAGAATAGCATGAAATGTGAACCGGTTCATATAGAATTGCAAGAAATGTAAACCGGTTTATATGGAATAGCATGAAATGTGAACCGGTTCATATGGAATAGCATGAAATGTGAACCGGTTCATATGGAATAGCATGAAATGTGAACCGGTTCATATGGAATAGCATGAAATGTGAACCGGTTCATTTGGAATGGCGTGAAATGTGAACCGGTTCATTTGGAATGGCGTGAAATGTGAACCGGTTCATATGGAATAGCATGAAATGTGAACCGGTTCATATGGAATAGCATGAAATGTGAACCGGTTCATATGGAATAGCATGAAATGTGAACCGGTTCATATGGAATAGCATGAAATGTGAACCGGTTCATTTGGAATGGCGTGAAATGTGAACCGGTTCATATGGAATAGCATGAAATGTGAACCGGTTCATATGGAATAGCATGAAATGTGAACCGGTTTATATAAAAACGAATGAAATATTAACGGTTTTATGCAGAGTTGAATGAAATGTGATCCGGTTCATATGAAATCATAAGCAAATTTAAACGGTTCATATAAAATTTTATTAAATTTATTTAAAATTTAAACAAATATGAACCGTTTTATTTTAAGTTCATTTGTTTACTGGACATTTACACTTAAAAACATAAAAACTAAATATTTAAATTAATATTTCCAAGAACACTTAAACTTAGTTACCTTCTTCTTGTTCTATGTTGTCTTCATAGTCGTACACGTACTTTGTAGTCATACAATGTACTTGGCAATGGGTAATTTGTTGCATGCAAGTTGCTAACAATGTGTTTTTTGTTTTTTTTTTGGGTTGCTCGTTGGTAGCATCAACAAAATAAACAAAAACACAGCAACATATTGACAGCCCCACAAAAAAAAAAAAAAAATATTCAACCTACAAAAGGCAGACAGGCAAACAAAGCTGGGCAAGACAGGCGAATTGGCAGAGACCGACTGACTGGCATGAAAGTAAACAATCATCGCGTGCATGCGTGTGAGCGCACACCAATGATTTACTCTGTACATTTGTGACAACTTGCTGTATGTTGCAACTATACTTATACAGAAGATGCAAATTTCTGCTAGAACCAATAACACACACACACATACATACATACTCTCTTAAACCTTAAGCAAGATGATGAAACAATATTTACCACTACTTAAAATTGTTGGTAAATAAATTTCTGTTATTTGGTGTTGACTGTTGTGTTCATACATCAGTGGGCGATAGATAAGATTCGAATATTCGTGCAACTGCTTGTACTTGAATGTTGCATTTACACACTCACTCTTCTTTTACTTGATTTTATTATGCAAAAAAAACTGTTCGTGCTACAAGAGAAAGGAAACTTGCAGTAAAAAAAAAAAAAAAAATAAAAAATGGAAGAAAGAAAAAAATAATTTCCAATAAATTCTTACGTATGTTTTAATTGTTTTTAAATACAATAACAAGATTAACGTGAAATGTGCTACAAAATCCAAAAATTAAAAAAAAAAAAAACTTTATTTAGCTTCAACTTTCAAAAAGAGAAAAAAATATGGACACATTGTTATAAGAGAATAAAAGACAGATGTTACAATTTATGCAATTTTTATGTGTGGGTTTCATATGTTTAAATGTTTTTTGATTTTTTTCTCCTTCTTTATTTCATTATGTTAAAAAGTTTCCAGGGAAAAATAGTTAAACTTTAAGAGTTGTATGGCGTATCTGTTGTATCGTAGCGATAAGCTTCCGTTCATACTTAATGATTTATGCTGTCAAGTAGTCATGTTGTCTTTTCATTAAAACGATTTTAAGGTTTTGTTGGGCGTATTGTTAATGCTTGTAGAAGCCTTTTATTGTTTTGGGAAGCTTTCAGGAATTTGTTTACACTGAATAACTAAAAGAAATTGAATTTGTTTTGGAGCTAAAGGAAAAATCTTTGTCTTTAAGTTTGTTAGTTAGAGGTGTAGAGAAGAAAACGGGGTAAGAAACGTTAAACGTCTTCGCAAAGCTAAAAATTTTAGGGAATTTTTTCAATTTAATTTTTTATTTTTCTGATTTGTTGTTTTTTGTCAAAAATTTTTAAAAAAATTCACAATACAAATTTAAATGTGTAAATGTACCAGGGTTTAAGAAGCTACATTGAAACAAAATATCATAAGGAAATCTAGGACAATTTCTTTCTTATACAGAGTTACAAATTGAAACAAAATTTTTTGCGGCATAGGGTTTCTCAGTCTATTCGGATACATGGTATTCATAAGTATTTTTTTTTTGAATTGACTCTAGTTCTCGTGATAAAGAAGTTGCATGATGTATTGAAGCATATCTCATAATCGACTTGTCTGATATTTTTCAAAAATATATCAAAAAATTCTAATTAAAATTGTCTTCAAGTCGACTAAAATATAATGTAAGTACGGCCAACAATTATGGAGATATAAAACTATATTTTTAAACAATTTTAAATTTTATACCAAATTAAAAAATCATAAAAATTAGAAAGTGTCACAAAAATCAAATATTTTTCCGAAATATTTTTAAAATATAGTGTTTCAAATAAATGTGTACATTAGGGTAAAAAATTTCTTTTGATATTTGGATATTTTGTTATCTGCATATCTGCGGCTAAAAATGGAGCTCAAAATTTGCGTTTTTAGCCGCAGATATGCAGGGGAAGAAGTTGGAAAATTAAAAAAAAAAAAAAAAAAAAATAAAATAAAAAAAATTACGCCATTATTTTTACTGCAGCAAAAACCTTCTAAAAAGTTTAATTTGATGAAGGATATAATCAAATTATAAATTTTTTTTACAGTGTATCGTCCCTTCGCTGACTAAATTACCTATGTAATTTTTAATAACTTTTTAGGAAAGCTGAAAAACTGTTTAGTTTTGCAGTTTCTTCGTTACTTCACTAAATTTTTACAAATTTTCTTCGTTTATGAATAGGCTTAGTAACACAAATTATATGTTTTATGAAAAAGAATGAAATTTTTGGCGCGTTTTGGGAAAAATCAACGAAAACTTTACATAAGTAATTTTGTGGAGCAATTTTTTGTTAAGATATGATTGTGCTTTTCTTTTTGCAGGTTCTTAAGTTCATTTAAATATAAGTTTGAACTATGGAAGGCGGTATTATTAGTAATATCTTGGTCAAATTTCAACTTCCTAAGATAATTGGAACATGCTATTAAACGGTAATTTGTTGATGATCCCAGAAAAATCTTCAAGAAAATTAAAGAAGAAAATTCGCTAATATTTATGTTATATGTATCAAACGATAGCTAAAGAAAAATTAATGAACCCGTATTTTATGATTTTCAGAAAAAAGATTTTAAATAAGATAAAATTAACGATTTACTATAAATTCCTGAACTCAATAAAGTGCCTCGATTTGTGCGAAGACAAAAAATGTTGCAAGTGTACCCTCCCAAAATTAAAGATTTATATGTCTTAAGCTAATTCCCAAAATATTAGGAATCAATTATCTCACTTTCGTGAGCTGGACCAATTTTAAAGTACCTCCAAAAATATTATTTTCGATTAAAAGTATACACAACTTTTAATTTTTGATTAAAAGAAATCCAACATATAATAGGTATCGCTCAGATGACATTGACAGTACGGTCTCCCGAGCTTTTTCCTATTCTGATTATTAAAAAAAAAAAAATAATAATAAACTTTATAATAATCTGAAACTGAAAGACAGACAGACGGACAGACATCATGAAAGCTTTAGTTGACGTAAGTCTGTGCCAGTTAATTTTGGTGTAACTAGTCTTGGGATGTACACTTTCAGGCGGCATTTCATAAGTATACAATATTAAATATTTTATGTTTAAATTTTAATATTACCATTTTCTCTAAGAATATTAATAATATTAACTTGTATGAAAAATTATGTACATAGGTAATTTTGTTGAAGCATTTTATATATGGTTTTACATAGGTAATTTGGAAATCCTAAACTAGTAGAGATATCGACAAATGCTTTGGTGGTCATATGTATAATTAGTAGGGAATCTAAATGCAGCAATAAAAAAAATTTCCAAAATTTTTACATAGGTAATTCAGTCAGCGCAGGGACGGTATGTAAATTTTTACAGTTATTTAACATAAAATAAAAAAAATTATAATAATTATTTCAAAATTTAAAAAACAGCTAAGAAACAGAAAAAAATATATTTTTTGGACCCAATGTATTACATTAAAAATCCTCCAGGTGGCGCTAATTATAGAGTATTTTTAAATTTTAATATAAAAACTACATGAATTTGATAGAGTATTATAAAAAATGATTCTCTTTATTTCTGCTCCGAAATTGACTGCAATGGTCAAAGAATCTTCTGGGACGGAGGTAAACCCTGAAACAATAAGAAGACTTCTTCGAAAAAATGATTTCCATGGCCGAGTTGCCCGACAGAAGCCCCTAATAAGCAAGAAAAACCAAAATGACTTGTTTTTGCTCGTCAGTATATGGCTAAGGATTTTGATTTTTGGAGCACAGTAAGTAGGGACAAAAATAACATTTTCATCTTTTTAATTATTGATGTTTAGGTACTGTTTACTGACGAAAGTAAATTTAATTTATTTGGGTGTGATGGAAGGAGTAAAGTGTGACGCAAACCAAACAAAGAGCTGGAAGGCAAAAATTTAAGAAAAACTGTTAAACACGGTGGTGGGTCCGTTATGGTTTAGGGATGCATGGCGGCTTCAGGAGTTGGCAATTTACATTTCATTGATGGAATAATGAATAAACATATGTATTTAACAATTTTGAAGCAAAATCTAAAAGAAAGCGTTAGAAAACTCGGCATTGAAAGTAATTTCCAATTCTACCAGGACAATGATCCAAAGCATTCGGCTTATGATGTAAAGAATTGGTTGCTTTATAACTGTCCAAAAGTAATCAAAACCCCTGCACAAAGTCCCGACTTCAATGTCATTGAACATTTGTGGGACGAATTAGGTCGCCGGATGCAGGACAGGCAGTGTACATCAACTCTTGAAAACTGCTCTGCAGGAAGAGTGTAATGAAATAAGCCCCGATGTGTGCAAAAAATTAGTGGAATCGATGCCGAGACGGTTATAAGCTGTTGAAAATCAAAAAGGTGGCGCAACAAAATACTAACTCGTCGTTGTATTTAAATATTGTTTATTTTTTATGTGATGCCCGACTTTAAATGTGAGACTGAAAAGTGACCTTATTTAAGTTAAGCCTTTGTGTACATTTTATAATAGAATTTGAAATTAACTTTTTTTGTTGTTTTTAAATAAGAGAGTTTTTGTGACAAAAAAAAAAAAAAAAAAAAATTGGATGTATTTTCTTTTATCAAAACATAAATATTATTACTAGAAGTTTTCGCCATGCGTCTGCCCGACTTTAAATGTGAGGTATTGAAAATCATTTTTTGCACATACAATTTTAACAAAAATAATGTGGTTCTAATTTAAACATATTGATTAAGGTACTTTCAGACGATAATATTCAATAATAAGATTTGTCAAAAATTCTTATATGAAAATGTTTTCTTATCGTCTGAATACAAATTGTTTGATTATGAAAAATTACTTATGATTATTTTCTCAATATCAATTGTATTTAAAATTTTTTAAAATTGTTCAAAAACTTTTGATTTTCACACGTATTATTGTTATATTTTTTATAAAAAAAAATGCATGAATTTTATAAATGTAAGAATTTGCAAAGAATATATACAATAAATGTATTACCGTGTAAACTACTTCAAAATTTTCTATCGGATTTTTTGACATGCTGATGAAATACGTAATATTTTATTTTCGAAAAATATTAATACTAAATATTTTCGTCTGAAAGTACCTTTAACATGTTGTGTCAACCATACAATTGTCAATTGAGAACAAAAGTATAATTGCTACAACAAAATTGTTTTTAAAATATATTAAATGTTTGCGAAGACAATATATTATTGCAATGAAAATAATATTGTTGGGACAATCATATTGTGAAATGTTTTTTTCTGACTGAAAAATAAATATGTTAGACTGGAAAAAAGGGCGAAATAACGCAAATTAATAAGTTACTGAAGCTAAAGTGCAGATTTTAAAATACAATGCACTCGCGAAAACGTGAACACTCGAAAACATGAACGACTCAGAAATGTGAACAAATTTTTTTACACAAACTATTCTAAAACGTGAATAAAAGATGAAAGCTCAAAAACTTGAACAATTTAATTTTTTATTTTTTGGTATTTATAAATTGAATACTAAAAACGCAAATTAACCACCATTATCGACCCCTTTTATCCCAGCCGTTAAAATTTGGTACTGAAAAGGTTAACATTATCTGAAGAGGAATCAATGATTTTGTTTTAAAACACCAATTCGAAATAAGCTGAAAATAATTCAGATAGATGGACTTTAAGGGACAAAACAATGCTTTCAAGATAATTCCTTATTTTGTAATTGAGCTCAGCCTCTATAGAATGGCCATTTTTAAAGACTGAGATCTAAAATATAAATACTTTATGGATATAATAAGAGATAAAAAATAGCTTTTGTTAAATATGCTAAACAAAGATGTATGTAGTAAGTAACTATCTACTTGGTATTTTCATTATTTAGAGAATAATATATTTTGAATAAGTTTAATTGGTCATTGAACTATATTTAACTTTTAACAAATTTATTTGTAAACAATATTCATAAAAAAAAAAAAAAAAAACAACACTTGTTACATAGTAATTTAATTTGTTTTTATTTTTTTACTTCTAGAATTTTTATCAATTTAAGTAATTTTTTGCTTGTAGTTTAAAATAAACTGACTAGAATAGTATTTTTTATTTTTTTTGCATTTGGGTTGACTTTCGTTTGTAGTTGTTTTTGTTGTACTGGTATTGTATTTCAACCGGAAACTCTTTAATAAATAATTGTCAATTGAAAGATTGTGCAAAAAATTTAAATAAAAAAAGTTATTTATAATACAAAATACTGAAGCGGTGTCAGTGACTTGTGCGCCGAAATAATGTCAAGAAATTATTGAAATCATGCTGAAGTAATGAATACATATAATGAATAAATATATATATATATATATATATATATATATATATATATATATATATATATATATATATATATATATATATATATATATATATATATATATATATATATATATATATATATATATATATATATATATATTTAATGGTTATATGTATAAATTACAGTTGTGGGAAAATTTTACTTAGAATTTCGGATGAAATTATAAGAAACCAAAAGATTATTTTATAGCAATTCAATAATAAATTGTTTTAAATTAAGCCTTCATTCTAAAAGGGTATTTCTTTTCAAAATCTTTCTATATAATTTGTCTTATGCTACTACTACTTTATGACTATTTTGGAAGCTAAAATTTCGAATATCGAATTAATATTATCAGTTTTTTTATTACTGTTTAATTAATATGATTTTTTCATAAAAAATCACTCCATTAATGTAACCATGTTCCTTATAAGAATAAACTGTATAAGCGTGTATAAGCTTGTATGCTCTTAGATCTCCTTTAAATGTCTACTTAATTTCTGTTTGGTTGTTTTTCCATAAAATCACTTTTGCTACTTGATGATTTTGTTTATTTAAAAAAACTTTTTCTTTTTTTTTTTCAAATCAACAAACAGTAAACTAAAATAAAATATTATCGCAAGTTGACAAAACAAAAGGAAGATGGAGAGAGAGAGAAAACAAATATAAGATGCAACAGACCACCCTGACTGACATAAATGCTGACACAGCAGCATGTAGTCAGTCAACAACACCACCAATTGGTTGGCAGTAGTGGAATCAATTTAAAAAAATACTTATTTCTTTATTCAAAAATTTCTTGTTAATTTAAAACGATCTCAATAAATAAACTAGTTTAAGGGGAAGAAATCGAAACGGCAAAGGGGAATTTTAAGTACCCTATTTTGAGCAAAGGAGACAAAATTAGAAAGTATTGACAGTTGTAGTTACAAATCTCAATAAATTTTTTAAAGCAAAATTTATTAATATTATTTTTATTTAACTTTGTGTCTACGATTATAGAATATAATTTGATTCTGTAACTTAGCGATCCTTTATTTTTATATACCTACTTAAAGTAGAAAAACTAAGCATGAATAAAAAAATAAAAAAATAAATAAAAATTAAATTTTTATGTCCAACTGATCGTTGACAAAACAATTTTATTTCATTTATTCTGTGTATACGACAATATAAATAATATCATTGATATTGTTTATTCAATTGAGAGCAATATAGATGCGACTGACGACAATGAAGATGATGATAGTAGTGAGTACGGATGTAAGGAGGGAATATAGTGCAGCTACTCAATTAAAAAAACAAATACAACATCATCAACTACCAACATCGCACAGTGGTCCTAAATCGATTTTTTTTTTAAATAATTCTGTAACTTGTGAGAATTTGGAAATATCTAAATAAAATTTCGCATTGTCAGGGCTGAAATGTTTCCGAGTTGCTTTGGAGGAGTACAGGCTCCTAGCTCCTAGAAGAACTTAAAGTTAGAATTATAAGCATATTTTTGAGAAATAATGTTAATGTTAGGAAATTAATAACATTTGAACAAGTAGAGGTATTTTAATGAAATTTTGTCACAATATAGATCAGAGAATTAAAAAATCTCCCATTTTTTTTTGTACCAAAATACTCGAAATCTCAGTCCGAGGAAAACTTGTTTCAAAAATTTACTTTTTTCATTAAAATGGTCACCCAACCGTTGTAAAAGGCGTGGCTCATTAGATATTTTTTGTTTGTTTAACCAACATATGGGGGTATATTTTCAATATATTTCTTTTTTTTGGTCTCGGCTTTGACATTTTTGGAATTTAAGAAAACAAATTAAAAAACTTTTTAAAAATTTACAAAGTTTGTATAGGGCTTGGGGAAAAACTGTTTCCCAGAGCGCCTCCCATTTTCTTTTACATATATTACAATAAAATTTCTTTTGAAACCATTACAAACATTCTGTAGTCCGAAACAAAAAAAAATATTTTAGAGGTGGAAGAGTCTTACCACCTTTTTGGAAAATAACCCCAAAAACGTAATTTTTTTCAAAAGCTTAAACTTCATATTAGTATAACTTTTTATTGGATAGATATATTTATATGATTCTTGTAGTAATAATATTTAGAATTTTGTAAAAAATTTATTGATTATTTTCAAGAAAATTTAGGTTCCAAATTAAGGACCCCAAGTTTAAAAAATAAAAAAAAAAACAAGGCCAAAAATGAAGCTAAAATTTGCTTCGACCCAAATATTTCTTAAACTAAAAGAGATAACCTATATATACATATTTTTTGTAGAGATTAACAAAGACATTGATTATTTTCAAAAAATTTTAGGGTCCAAATTAAAGCCATCAAATTTAAAAAAACGGGTCCAAAAATGATAGTAAGATTTGCTTCGACCCAAATATCTCTTAAACTATACATGTGTATGTTTTTTTGTAGAAATTTATGTGGGATCGGGTGGCAACGTTCGAATCACTAGAAGAGAATTAGGGTGTGGCAGTGACAAGTGACTGGTTGAACGAATTTTAGTTTTGAAGAGACGGACACAGAGTAGTTTCAGACATTGGACCGACAACATCATCTCTAGCATATAAGTCAATTATTTAACATTCAATAAATATTATATTATTATTTAAAATAAAACAAAAATACCGTGGTTTTCATTAAAAAACCCTACATTTATAAGGACTACCTACATTTAATTTTTGTCATAAATGAGTTTTTGGCAAATTTTTTAAAAAATTTTTTGAAAAATTGGGTATGTACCCAAGGTAACCAAATTTTGTCTACCCTCTACCCCCGTGACCCGCTAGAAGTCTGTATAGTACCTTTAAATCAACTCGAAAACAGCTCTGACCATGTGAAATTTAGATATTTAGATATCTCCAACACTTCACAAGTTACAGAATTATTAGAAAAAAAAAAAAATCAAAATCAATCAATATGTGACCACTGTGCATCACAAAAGGGAACTCCCTTTTAAGAAAATTTCCTAAGAAATCATTGTTCCCTTTAAGTTGCTGACGATAGCATGCTGGTGAAGTAATTTCAATGCAAAATTTTAATTAAATGACTTAATTTTGTAAACAAAAATAAGAATTCAAATCTAGTACTTGCTGTTTGAAAATGCGAAAAAGTATTAGTAAATGATATGAGTGCTAGTATGTGAATGTTTTATATATTTTTTGTTTATTTATTTAATATACACTGAGGAAAAAAATCGATTCAAAATCCTCCATAGAAAACCCTATGCATTTTAATAATTTGATACCGAAAAGATGTCAACTTGATGCTACTTAGGTATCGATTTTCTTTGAAACACAGTGTTAAATTTTAACATATTCTAACTGAATGGTATATTTTTCAACACGTATATAGTCGATTTTTCTCCGAGTGTAGATTTATATATAATAGCCATATGACACCATAAACCTAGTAAGTTTGATTATCGTAAAGTAAAATAATACAATTTGCTTACAGTTACAATTGAATTGTTTGTTCTAGATTTGCTTCTGTACGCTAAAGCGATCAAAAAGTAAATTTTGCAATTTTAGTAAAATATCTACGTCATTGTTGAATATTGCAATATTTATTTATAATTGATTTTATAAATTTGTACTACTTATTTTATGACTTAAAATTAACGATGGCTATGAAGAGACATATGAAACAAAATTTACGCAAAATACTTGCTTTGAGGCAGCTTTATTTGTTTCGAAATCTTTGTATATAGATATTATGTACACATATCAACGGATAGGTAATTAGATCTTTATTTATATTTTATAAAAATATATATAAAAGTTTTAATTATTTACAATGTCTTTTATTTAATTTTATGAGTTATGGAATTCTAAATGGCTATATATCAGGGATCGGCGCTCATAAATTTCACATTCTATATGCTCTTGTTTCCGTGCTCTTATATTGTGCACGGAAACAAATTTTAAACTTATTTTATAATATCTGTTGCTCTTAAACAGTTTATGGTCGTTGCTATTTATTACCTTGTTACTTCCCTGAGGGAAATTTGTGGCAATTGCTCTAATGGACCACTAATTACACACTAATGGTCCCTCAGTACTGGTTGAGTACCACTTGATACCTAACTCATCACCAATGTTCCAGTCGGTAACCAGTTGACACCACCTCCTCAAAATTATAAAATTAAAATAATTCATCTAAGTAAACAAAGTAATAAAAATTAGCTTTAAAAGTATAAAAATTTCTTTTCAAATTTTTATTATATTAGTCGATTTTGAATATGTTCTCTTGAATCAGTGACCTGTTCTATGACCTGTCCCAAGCCACCTCCAATAACATTTCCATGTAAAAGTGAAATGTTTCTCCCATATAAAATTCCGGAGCTGGAACCTGTCACTAGTCATGAGATCCTGTCACGTGACTAGTTCTGAGCCGGTTTTATTTCCTCTAGGTGTATTAAATTTAAAATTTTTTAATTAAAAAAAAAAAAATGTGATGATTTTTTTTCGATCTTATTTCTTATTCACAATTAAGTAATCAATGGTTAACATTTTTCGACAACAAATTTTCCCCCGAAATTGTTGAGCGATTAAAAAAAATTTTGTTACATCAAATCAGACAAATTGTTGGTGAAGTATGATTGTACTATGTGCAGCAACTCCTCTAATTTTTTGCTTTGCAACAAAGTTTTATATTATATTTATCCGGATTATTTTATTTATTAATTTGTTATATTACATTATACACCACATCTCTGAATACCCTATTATTATTCTACCATATTTGTGAACACCCTTATTGTTCTTTTAATAATGTTATTGAGATTTAATAATTCTCATTAAGTTTATAAAATTGTACTCATAAGTACTATAAGTTTGTATGCGCGATTCAATTTGCCAAAAACCTAAGACAGATGATATTACGATATAATTTACCTTATCCAAGACATATGATATTGTAACAACAGTTACGGTTTCTTTGGTACTCGGATTAATTCCATGCCTCAGGGAGATACCTTGCACAGCATTGTTGTCTGTTTCGGACACAGCGGCTTTGCTCCGTCTGTTTCGGCATTACAACTTTGGTCGTCAGTCCCGATACCACTACTTCGTGTGTTAGTTTTGGCACCGTGACTTCGGTCATCGGGTTTGGCACAGCGTCTGTTATTCCCATTAGATTATGTCTGAATTTTGTAATCTAGTTTTAAAAAACTGTATTATCAAATGTGTATTCATAAGATAACTTTAAGTATCATCAACGATCCTGAGGGAACTGAATCTTCAACCCCGCATCTATTAGTATTAGAATCCGAATTACCTGAGAAGTAACCAACTGAATCCATACATCATCATGCTGCTAATAATTTATTTAACACAAAAGTATTTACCATCATTTACTGTTACCGATATCTGAAACATTGAATTATTAAATAAAGATACACTGTATAATTAACCAGAAAGGGTAAAACAATTATGTTCTCACTTAAGGTTCGTGGATCCCGTAAGTCGATCCTGGACGTAACTGAAGTACCTCAGCCGACGACAAAAACACGTTACAGTTTATTACTCTATGACCTTCATTTTTCAGTTCACATCTAAATTAATTGAAACTTCAAGAGTTTCATTAAAACGTTTTCTTGTTTAATTAGATTTAATATTATTTTAAACCATTATTTTATTATAAAAAATTTCCAATAAATAATTTTTAACACTTCTTCATTTTTTACAACTGAAATGTCAAACTTTGACAGCTGTTACTTTGACAAATAGGTAATGGCGCAAAGTTTTAAATAAACCCCAAAAAATAATAGTGTAATATTACAAGTAAAATTCTGTTGGAAAAAAATAACTTGATACGATACAACAAATATCAATAAATGTTGATAAAGATAATGATGTTGCAGGCAAGTTGAAATATAAGTGCAAGCATGTATGTATGTGGTAAAATATCATGAAAATTGAGAACAACAGCCAGGAGGTAATGATGCTTGAAGCTAAAGAAATAAAAAATAAAACGAACCTGTAATATCAAGAAAAATTTCATAAACAAGTATATGATCTCAAAAATAATTTAAAAAAAAAAAACTAAAATCGTTTATATTGGATCTGAACGACAAGAGTAATAATAATGGCAACAACAACTACACTTCAATTGGAAGCAAAAGCTGCTACTGCAGCAGCTTCAGTTTTAGAGTAGCAAGAGATACCAGCAGAAGCAGCAGTAAACTTGTACTAAATGTTGTTATCCTCTTTTTAAGTTGCTGTTACTTTTGTTATTGTTATTATTGCTGCTATTTATTTTCTGTATCATCTGTAACTGATGCAATACCTCATTCTTAGTAAACTCTTTAGTTTGTAGTATTTCGTTTACTCGTTTAGGATTGATTTTTATGCTACAATATAAAGTTAGTTATATAGTAGTAGAGAAACACCTGCAGGTGCACCAAAAAGGCTAAAAAGCCTGCTTGTCAGTTGTAAATTTATTTTTTTTTCTTTGGTTTTTGTTGCTAGTTTATAACAGCATCCCATAGGTATATGTTTATATAGAACTTTAAAAAAACGAGCCTCGTTCAGGTTGTAGTTGCTCAATATTAGAATTAATTTTTATTACTTAAACAATTTTAAAAAATTTTCCGTTTAATATTTATACAACCCTCGTTTTAGACAAGTATACTTTTTAGTATCTACTGTTTAGTTGGTGTTTAATATCTTTTACTATCCATCTTTTTTTTTTAATTTTCTCCCCTTTACTTCTTCTTAAAAAAAAAACAAGATAAAACCTGGCAAATATAGTTTATGAAACTGGAATATCTAAACTATATATTTCTACAAAGTATATTTATGTATGATTATGTGTAAAGATATGAATTTTATACTAGTATGCTGTTACTACATGGTAAGATAAATATGCATTCAAAGTGTGTAATATAAAAATCTAATACAGTTTATTATTACTGGATGCCTACCAAAGAAATACCCAGTAGAAATCATGTAAATTGGGAAATATTATATCTTCTAGGAATTTGCTATACAAAAATTTCATTTTCTGTAACAATTTCGGCAATTTATTTAAGTAATTGGTCAAAATACAAAACAATGCATTCAACAATATACCTAGCAATACACTAATAATGACCATAATATCTGTAATTTTTGCTATTGAAATTTAGATCAAAAAGTGCATACAACAACTTTGGAAGCTTGCTGGCAACTAAAGCAAATCACAAGAAACTTAAAATTGAATTGTTATGAAGAGTACTATTGCCTGCAGTAATTTAAATTATACCTGCGGGAAATTAGTGGCAATTGCAATAATGGTCCCGGTCCCTCAGAATCAGTTGAGTGCCAATTGATACCTAAATCGCTACCAAAGTTCCAGTTGACACAAACACATGCTTGTTAAGTGCGCAATTAAAAACTCCCGCGCAATAACAATTTATAGCTGAAGACTATAAAACGTAAAGTCCCTATAGGAAAGAGAACCGGTTCAAAATTAATCACGTGACAGGTTCTCAGGTGTAGTGCACGGTTCCAGTTCCAGAACTTTATATGGAAGGAACCTGTCATTTTTATATGGGTCATTGGAGTTGGCTAATTAGTACCCTCTCCCCATAACCATAGGACAGGTCACAGGACTGGTCCAAGAGGACATGTTTAGAGTCAATTAATATAATAAAATTTAAAAAGAATTTAGTTGTTAAACTTTTTTTAATTTATTTTACTATTATTTATTTTTATTAAATAATATTTATTTTATTTTTTTTATATTTTTTCGTTAATGTCGATGGTGTTCATCCCAAATCGAACCCACAGTCTTCTGACACATGTTACGTTTTATAGTCTTCTCTAACAACTCAGCCACAGATTATTATTTCGCGTGAGTTGCTAATTGCGCACTTTATATGCCTGTGAGAAATTGACTTATAGCTGATTTTTAGTGGATGTGGTGGTATCAACTGGTTCTCAACTGGAACTTTGGTGACGAGTTAGGTGTCAATTTGTACTCAACCGGTACTGAGGAACCGGTCCAATATGTTTAAAAAGTAAACAATTGCGTAATTTTTATCAAATTTTTATAATATTAATCGACACTGGACATGTCCTCTTGGACCTTGTGACCTGTCCCAAGGGGCTAATTAGCCGGTTTTAAACCGGTTCTCTTTTCTCTAGGGATACTACACTTTGATTGGACTTAAGGTTTAAGTTTTCAACTCAATGGAAGGGATGTATCATATATGGTACACTATGCATTTCAGGGTTAAAACTTAATAGAAACTTGACTTGATATAATTTTATAAATAGGACGAAAAGTTTTATAATTAAAACATGTTTCAGAAAGGCGGAAACTGCTTAAGAAATTACATATTTATAAACCAAAATATTTCCCCTCCCTGATAGAAATTTCAAAACCTGGCTCCGTTAGGTTTTGTAGGACGAATAATTTACTAAAGCTGCATTCTAATTTTTCAACAAAGTCTAACAGCTGCAGAAAGCTCTGGAAAGAGAAAAACATGCTTAGAAAGGGGCACATAAATCCGCTTATATATTCCCTCTGATAGTCAGATTTCTCTGAAAATATTAAGCAGATTTAACAGGTAAAACTATTATATTTTCTTGGCCAAATCTATTATAACCACCATCAGTAAATTTTTTATTTTTTTTAATTTTAACCTTCCGAATTTACACCACAATTTGTTTAAGGTGAATGCAAAAATTATGTAAATTGAGAGAAAAAATAGTAACTCCATGATCACGCATTTTCAGCTACGCACAGTGGGGCCAAAGACAATAAATCTGTATCTCCTAAACTACTGGTCGGATAAAATTGAAATTTATGGAAGAGTTGTAGAAGAGGACCTAAGCTTTCAGAAAAGTCATATTATAGTTACTTAGTGACTATAAAATAAGCTACAGGGTGTTAAATTTGACTACCTCGAGTATGTAAAAGTTTCAAAAAATCGTATCTTCTACAAAAAAGTCCGATTTTAAAGATTTTTATATTTCTGTAAAGTGCTTGGCAAGATAAAGAAAAAATAAGCTTACTCATCTAAGTTATCTTTTACAGTTAAAAAGAAATTTACACTTGAATTTTAATTTTTTTATTTTTCCCTTGACTTTCTTTCGTTTTTCGGGAATAAGTCCTGAGGTATATGAGGTAAAGATTTTTTAAAAATGTTTTGTAATTTGCTATATACTTCAAAATAATATGCTGAAAGAATTTTTGGATTATCTTAATTCGTCTAGACGTGAAAAATATTCAAAATCAGCACTCTGAAATTAGTATCAAAATTGGCTATTTTTTATAAAAATATAGTACAATTATTTTACTTTTTTCTCAAAGTTCCTTTTTTCTTCATATATTTCAAAAGATAAGACTTCATAAATGGCCAATATGGAAATATTGAACTGATTTAGGTTTGCACCCTACATCCAGCATTGTTCGAAAATGGAGAATTTTAGAAAAAGTTTCATTTTAATGGATTGATAAAAAAAATGTTACGCGAGCTTTTTTAAATTTATTGACGATATTTTATAAACAAATAAATTTAAATCACTTTGACACTAAATTGTTTCCCGCCCGGTGAAAAACGAATGCAGGAGTGGAGATTTTATGAAAAAAGTAAATTTTTAAACGACTTTTTTTTTAATAATACAGAAAAGCATGTTAGCATAATATTTTCACTATTATTTGTTATGTAATGTAATGTATAAAATAAATACCAGTCTTTTATTTCTGTAAAAATCATAAAAAAAACTTTATAACCGATTTTTGGCAATTTTTCAAAACTAAAAAATATAAAAACTCAAAAAAAAAAAAAAAAAAAAAAAAAAAAAAAAAAAATGTTTTGTAAAACAAAACTCCGCCTATTTTCCGAAAATTTATAAAATATTACAAGAATATAAAAAACGACTTATTTACCAATTCATTGATGTATAATATGTATATATAGATCGTTTTAAAAGCATTATATCATGGCATCAAAGCTGGTGACATAAGTCAACTCTCACCAAATTCACAGTTTTACAAAATTTCCATATGTGCGTATACGTAACATACAAATGTATTGGCGCGTTTTGGTTGTTGAACGAGATAATATTCGTAATAATCACTTATATTTATTAAATATTGTTTATTTTTGAAAAATTGCAAAAATTGATTTGTAAAGCTTTTTAAATGATTTTGCAGTAGTGAAAGATCAATATATATTTTATACATTACATAAGAAATAAGAGCGGAGATAATATGCTAATATGTTTTTTTATGCAATTAAAAAAAAATCTTTTAAAAAATTTACTTTTTTCATAAAATCTGCATTCGTTTTTAGCCGGTCGGAATACAATTTAGTGTCAAATTGATCTTAATATACTTCTTAAGGAAATATCGTCAATAAATTAAAAAAAAAAAAAAAAACTTGGATGACATATTTTTATTAATCGATAAAAATGAAACTTTTTATGAAAATTTACCATTTTCGACCAACGCTGGATGAAGGGTCCAAGCCTAAATCAGTTCAAAATTTATATATTAAATTTATTAAAATTTATTAAGGGAACTTTGAGAAAAAAGTTAAAAAGTTGAAAAAATTCAGTTTTAGAATTTAATTTTTTTTTTTTTTTAGCAGAACGGTAATGTCTGTCCCTCAGTCTATGCATTATAGTTAAATGGGTCGAAAATTATGCATAATCCAGAGAAGTGTGGCATCAAGACTTTAATGATTACGTCTAATTTTCCTATTTATTACCAAGTAAAAAAATGCATTTTTAGAATTATAAGATGTTTTTTGGCTGAATGGTAATGTCCGTCCGTCTATACATTAGGGTTAAATAGGACGAAAATGACATTTAATTCAGGAAAATGTTATATCCAAATTTTGATGATCACGTTGTATTTTTTCTATTTATTAGTTAGTAAAAAAAATACATTTTTAGAATTCTAAAGTATTCTTTAGCAGCATAACAATGTCCGTCCGTCTATACATTTGGGTTAGATGGGTCAAAAATACCATTAAATTCAGGGAAAGGAGATATCAAAATTTTAATACTTTAATTTGGTTTTCATATTAATTGTGGAGAAAAATATTTTTCGAATACTAAGATTAGTTTGAAAGAATTCTAATGTCCGTCCATCTGTCCGTCTGCTTGTTAATTTTTGCAAAATCGTTTAACTTTTGACTCAATAAAGATAACGACTCAAAATTGTAAGTTACCGATTTATTTCGATTCCCCCACTGTTTAATGTTTGATAAAGCAAAGGAAATGTCTGCACTTAAGAAATCTACTAAAGTTTTTTTTTTTAATATTATTTTCTCAAATCGGGCTATATATGCGAACGATTTTTTTCATAATATAAAATTAGACAATATATACTATTTTTCAGAAAATTCTCAGAACAAATGAACTTAGAAAAGTGGAATAGGAATACTCTATGAATAAAAAAATAAAATAAAAAACAGCATTTTCTATAGGGTTTTACCCATTTCAAATTAACCTTTATTCATTTCTTATTTACTACTCTAAAATGCTTCTATAAATACAACATACAAATATTATATATCGTCCATTCCATGAAAGAACGCCCAAGAATATTTTGTATGTCTTCCGATTTTAATAATATTTGGTATACGCATACCCTATGGAGCAATTTAAATACCTCTATTTTTATTTTTTTGAATTTTGAAAAATTCGCGAATTTATTCGCTATTTCGATTTTTCTAAAAGTCAAAAAAATCCTAAAAGTGTCTAACTTTAAGCATCAATATCTCTAAAAGTTGTTAACGGATTTTAATGATTTAAATTGCATATTTAAGAAGAATATGTCCCCTATAAATGTAGAAATTTAAAAATAATATTATCATTTAAAAATGCATTCATATTGCAAATGCAATTTTAATATGCATTTTTGAAAAATTTATACCCTCTCAATTTTTTTCTTCTTCTGATATAAAAAACATTATTATGTTTGCTAAAAATTACAATATAAATTGTTCTGGGACAAAATGGTTCACTATTTTAAAATTTTTTTTTAAATATTTTTTCAAATTTTTTGTAAGCTTATTTTAAAATTAATTTTAATCATTATATTTCATAATTTGTTATCTGCGGTAGAAAACCTATTTGTCCCAAATTAAGTGCTAATGTTTTATATAATATACATATTAGTCTTCAATATTAAACAAAAATATTTAAAATCAAAAGAGTAGAAATTTCTTAAAAATGCATCCGAAAATTGCATTCTTTTCGTGAGTGCATCATTAGCAAAAAAATTGTATTTGATTTATACAATATAATCTACAATATTTATAGTAATAAACTTTATACTAGTTTTTAAATCAATAAAATCCGACGTCTACTTAAGGAGTTATAAACATTTAAAACTACATATTACTAAAAGAGTATAACCAAAAAAAGTTAAAAATCAAAATTTTTTGAAAAATTTAAATTTTTGTATCAAAAAATTTATCAAAATTTTTTAAAAAAATATTAAAAATAGTAGATTTTATTGTCCCAGAACAGTTATTTTTGCATTTTATAGTAAAGATATTGCTTTTTAACATATTAAAAAAAAAATTTAAATCGAAAGGGTAGAAATTTTTCAAAAATGCATCCTAAATTTGCATTTGCACTATGAATGCATTTTAAATTATAATATTATTTTTAAATTACTACATTTATAGTGGACATATTCTTCTTAAATATGCAATTTAAATCATTAAAATCCGCTAACAACTTTTCGAAAAATCAAAATAGCGAATAAATTCGCGAATTTTTCAAAATTCAGAAAAATAAAAATGGAGATATATAAATGACTCCATAAATTATATGCGTGCCAAATATGAACAAAATCGGATGATCCTCCGTAAAAAAATTGGCATTTTTTATAAATCTCTAATGGAATGGACGATATATTTTTATTTGTAAACTTAAGCTTTTCAGAAATATGTAGTTTGGTAAAATCAACTCGTAGTAGTAAGTAGTAGATATATTTAATAGAGTGTTATTTACAACATGATCCTAAAAACACATGCTAGAACACGTCTTCAACATCCATGATTGTAAATATGTATAGAATGTTTGTTTGTATGTTGTAAGTTGGTAGATGGCAAATAATTGTATTACATGTCAGTTGGCAGGCAGCAGGCAACTTTTGTTTTAATACAATTTGACCACAATTATTATTGTTGTTTTTCCTATACAATAGTTAAAGAAGACACAAGAGATTCTTCTTACTCTTTTAATACTCTTTAACTCTTCCTCTATACACAATTCCATTATACCCGCCTATGTCTTGCAACAAAGTCTTCCCCCCCCCCCTTTTTGGTTTTTAATTTAAATGAAAATTCTAGGTTTAAAATCTTTATCGCTTTTATGCTCTTTGTCCGGGTGCGTATGAGTGAGTAACTATGTGTTGCTACTTGCTACGAGTATGTGTAGAGTAAATGTTGCACCTTTAACTATATTTAGTAATATTTGTTGTAGTCAAGTTGTTTATAGGATTTTTTTCTATAAACTTCATAAGTCTTGTTGCAAGTTGTGTATGTTATTACTGTTGTTGCTTCTTCTGGTCAATTTAAGTTTTTAAATTTTTTTTTTTTTTTTTTTTCATTCGTTTATATTTCTTTTTATATTTTTGTCTATTTAGAAGTAGAATAATAAATAAATGCTCTGTAATGTTAACAGGAAGCTATTGACTGGTTTTGCTAATTGGATGAACTACATGCAATTTTTAACCAACTGTGTTTTCTAGATTGTGCTTTATGCGAATGCATAAAGTTTACTTAACAGTAATGTGCAACATGCAGTAGGAATATAGTGTCTGAAGGAATGTTAAAACTAAGATACATTTTTGTATACAATGATGTTGAAAATAATAGAGTGAATAAGTTAAAATATTAATTGTACGATAAAAATTCTACAAAATTGCCTTTTTTAAATAAGTGTGAGGTTAGGTTTAATAGGTAACTAGGTAATGGAAAATGCAACTCCATTTGTTTTAGCGTAAAGGAACATGTTTGGTTATCAAGGTGCGAACTGAACGAACCTGACACATGTATAAATGAGGGGATCAGTCTGATATAAATAACAGAGAGATCAGATAATAAATGCAGGTACAGACGATCAAAGTTAATAGACCTAATGCTTGTAAGAGTGGGACAGTGACATAAAAGATGTTTTACTGTCTCTTCCTCACTGTAACAACTTCTGAAATTGTCACTAAAAGGGAGTCCAAGTCTCCTAGCACAAGCACTAGTAAAAATCATAGTTGACGTCTTGACAATCCCATGATAAGGCTTGATCACGATACCAAAACGAAATTTGCCTAGTTCATCCGCAACGAGATTACCAGAGATATTTGATTTTGGTTACTTCTTCCTCGTCTTTGCAACTCCTACAAAAGTCGTTGTAGTGGAGTCCTAGCCTTCTAGAATATGCGCTAATGGGCCAGTGACCTGTAATGACACCAATAAGGTTCCCTAGATGGGTCCTTGACAGCTTCAACAACTGCATTGTTCGCTGTTCTTCCACCATGGGTAAAATTTTCCTGGATTATACACAAGTGAGTTCCATGGTCCATCTTTCTACATCTTCAAGATGAGACTTGCGTGATATCAGCTGCTTATCTATTAATAATATTAATATTGGCTCGAATTGGCTCCTGCACGCGCAAGTCTATCGGCCTCGCAGTTGCCGTTAATGTTCCTATGTCCTGGAACGCATGTGAGGGTAACCAACGAATGTGTTGTGATCTCCTCCAGAAACAACCGACATTCACGGGCAATCTTTGATGTGGTGTACACACCTGACAGGGAACTGATGGCCGCTTTGCTGTCAGTAAATATGCGAATATCCTTATTTGATGTTCCATTATATTGCACCCATTGTGCGGCTATATTTATGGCCATCACTTCGGCCTAAGTAATGCTACAGTAGTCGGGAAGCCTGTGGGTTAGTCTCAGGTTCAATTGTACAGAGAAGATGCCAATTCCGACCTTATCTCCTATTTTGGAACCATCTGTGAAGTTATGTGGTGACTATTGTCATAGTATGTTCTTTCCGGTATGTGTACCATGAACCCAGGGTCAAACAGCGTTGTTGGTGTTGAGGAATCGATCCTAAAGTCTCGATGTAAGTCACCGAGAATGTTTGCATAACAATATCTTTGCTACTTCCATGCTTTAGTTGCACAAAGTCTTAACGCTGTATGTGTAGCAATCTTCTGGTGACAACAATGCCTTAAATGGGGTAGTTCTAAGCGCACCTTATGAACAACATCATCCTCATTAAACGTTCGAACTTTGCTTGCTGGCTCTTTTTCTCCAAGGCTGGCCACCAAACAGTTGCTCCGTAAAATGGAATTGGTCTGATCACACAATTGCATAACCAGTATGTATTTTTGGGTTCAGTCCCCAGTTTTGGCCAATTGTCTTTTTGCAGCAGTACAACGTAGAGACTGCGTTTCTGGTTCTTGAAATAGTATTCAGATTCCAATTTAATTTACTATCCAAAATAAGTCCCAAATATTTGGCTTCTTTAGATAGTGACAATGATACTTCGTTAATCTTAGGAATAGTGAATTTCGGGATCTTGTATTTCCTAGTAAATAATATCAGTTCAGTTTTGGTTGGGTTGACTCCCAGTCCACAGCACTGACATCATTTCACTGGTAGGTTCAGTGCGAGCTTCAGTACTTCCGAGAGGAGTTTTGGGTCCTTGGCAGTAGCTACTACTTTTCTATGGCTTTAAGTAGAGTGTTGATATTCACATTCCATAGCAGTGGGGATAGCACACCACTTTGTGGTGTACCTCTATTTGCTATTCTCTGGATGCTGGAGGCACCCAATTCGAATTCAATTCGAATAAAGTTTGGTATTTTATTAACGAAAGAGATGACCACTGGGTCAATCCTCAATTGTCTCATAGCGTCAAGGACAGAGTCAGGCTTGAAAGCACCTTCTATATCCAGGAAGGCTACAAGCGCATATTCCTTATAGTGAAGTGATCATTCAATGTGGCCAACAAGAGTGTGTAATAAAATTAATTTGCTAAAAAAAAGAATAACATCGGTCCGAAATACTGTAATATATGTATATGAAAAAAACTTGACCAAGAACTTTACAAACTTGAGATAGTTTGAATTTCGAATTCAAATAACTCGAAAAATAGCACTAGCAAACATGTTCTTTATTTATCGAGGGTTTTAATTACATGTAAAATTTGCAAGCATTTAAAACTTGTCTATGTCAGATAAACTCCACTCCTGAGGGGTATGTGTCCTCCTTCCAAACTTAAAATTGTACACTCCTCTGCTACGCCTGTGTAAAATTTTATGTAAATCCAATTAGCCGATTATAAGTAACAGATTTATTTCCAAAAATATACGATTCTGTTCCAATTTGCAGCGATTGAAAATCTTAAGTCTGGTACAAAAATGTTTCGAGTTCTTTCTCGAAATAGGTCTAAAACAATTCTAAATTTTAAAATTAAAAAATTTTCCCCATGAGATTTTGTTGGACTAGAGGACTTTTTAGTGTATTTTTAAACAATTGTTTATGGTTTTTTAATATTTATTTTTAATTTTTAAAAAGTATGGACATTTTTTTCGCATGTCGGTTTATGAACCAACCGCTAGTAGCGAACAGAAGATCAATTAAATTTTTTTTTAAATTTTAAATTAAATTCCTACGAATATTTTTTTAAGGGACACCCCAATCTATATAGTTGGAAGCTTTACTTTTATTTATTTTCATTTTATATCAACGAATTTATGACAACTGGATATCCGTTTCGTAAATGAGTAGTACTTTTTAATTATTATTCTACAATTTTTCTCACCACTGTAAATGTATACTGCACATAATAATGTAAATGGTTAAACTGGTTGATTTTTGTTTGTTACTTAAGTATTTATAAATGAATCGAATTTCAAATCGAAATCACATTAAATACCATTGGGTGGTAAAAGGTTTTATAGATTTTTAATAAAAAATAAAAAAAGTAACCATTGCAATTTATAGAAGTAAGAAATGCTTTATAAGTAACTTGATTTTATTTATTTTATGTAGTTCTAACAAAGTCATTAGTTCAAGAGGGATTCCTGTCGATTTGCGATTAAGATTAATTTAAGCTCTATGAACCAAAATAAATATATATATACTTTTTTTTTAAGCAAAATTTTAGTAATTTGACTACATGAGGTTTGTTTTACTTTTTGGGTTCAATTAAGAAAAAGTCCAAGAGATTAAAAGCATTTAATAATGTATGGAAAATTGAAGCAATTTAAATGGATTTTGTATACATTTTAAAATCAACATTATATTAAAGATTTTTATAATATTTATTAAAAATTATATTTCTTTGAAAGATTTATTATAATTACCAACTGTTTTCCCATTAGAGTACAATGCAACCAATTGGCAATAAAATTTGACATGTTTATTATAACAGCAGGATTTTTCTCCTGATTTTTCTATTTTTTTTAAATATCTTAAAAATGTTTTATGTAAGTTTATAAAAAAAAAAACTCAAGAAAAAATATAGTTTACAGCTTTTAAAATTTATATTGACATAGATCATAAAGTATTTAATGACAGCTGTACTTCAATATTGATGGCATCAATGTCAATATGGTCAGTTTCAAATCAAAAAAATATTCTTGTAACCAATTGTCTTCATCGTCTTCATTTGTTGTACAATAAGCTAGAGATATCAAGAAGCAAGCTTCCTTATTTGCTTTTCAGAACTACACATGGGGAATGTTGTAGTTAAGCTTTAAAAATTGTGTATGATTGTGTTTAGTTGTTGATTTTATATATTTTTTAGATTTTTTTTTGTGTTTCTGCTAAAAATTGTTGTTAGACAAATAACAACAACCATCATCTTATATTGCCATCTTCAGTTTAGTGTACAACATATTGCAGTGGAGTAGAAAAAAAATGTTTACATTTATTTAAGTCGAAGAGATGAGGTAAAAAATGAAACAAAGATAAAATAACAGAAAAATGTAATAATACAACAAAACACATTAAAACAAACAAATACTTAAATAGATGGGAAGTTATCGGAAGCTACAACGAATTTTTAAAGCACTTCAATAAAATAACTAATTTACACTCTTCTAACAAATTTTGATACTATTGATACTTAAATGTAAAGCAGGGATGATAAATTCGATTCTGGATATTGTACTAAATTTAATAAAAAATTGTACTTTGTTGACCTTAATTGTACTAAATTATAATAACTTTTTCTGTACAAAAACTACAATATTTCTTAATCAAAATATATGTGGGAAATTTTAAAATGTTGGGTATCATTCAATTTGTGTATGAAAAATGTTACGTTTGACTATAACTTGATTTTTTTTAAAAAAGATTTTAAGGCGAAGGATTCCACAAGGGGTCCGTAGAGACAATCGTGGCTGGTCGGGAAGAGATCCTGAAAAATACTAATTTTTTATGGAAAGAAGAACTATGATAAATAACAACCATAAGCGAGTACTGTCATATTATGGTTGCCTGTAAATTATATTATGACTGGATGTAGCACCATAATATGGTTGAATCACAATATAAATATTGTTGACTTGATTCATGTCTACAACAAAAAAAAAAAAAAAAAAAAAAAAAATGGTTGAATCACAATAAAAGTATTGTTGATCTGCAAACATATTTTTTTTAATATATACTTAATTCATGTTTACAGCAATAATATGGTTGAATAACAATACAAATATCGTTGATTAGCACCATATTTTTGTTGAATATGTTCCTGATTCATGTATACAGCATAATATGGTTGAATCACAATATAAATATTGCTGATTTACATCCATATTTTTGTTGAATATGTACTGAGAGATTTCTTGAATACTCGTACAAGGTGACACCAATGTTTTTTTTTTTTTATTTATTTGTATTGGTAAAATCTCCGGAAGACTTTGGTCCCAGCAAAAAAATAACTAAAAAAGTCATGATTTTAACATTGTGTTGTCATTGGAAGGAAGTACTTAGTGGTGAAAAAGAGCTGTAGAAGTTCTTTTTTTAACCCTTGATTGTCATTGATAGGATGTTATTCTTTTATACTTCTTGTTCATTAATTTTGAAGCACTTCTCTTAAAACTATGTTTATACAATTTTTTAATAAAAATTTTGTTTTTGCCCTATTAAAAAAATAATAAAAATGCTTTAAAATTTGTAAAATTTAAATTTTGTTAGAAATTGTTACCATTTTTCCATCTTCATTTATTTTCACTTTTTTGGAAACAATTATTACGAACTTCTAAAAAAGTTCAAAGTATCCATTTTTGTAGTTGTGAAAATGTTCTTTTTTTTGGAGGAACTTCATCGTCTTTTGCTTTTGTTATTGTTGAAGTTATAAGGAGTGAGATCGAAAAATTCTTAACATACATAATATTCAATAACTTAGAAACGGTTGATCTTAGAGTTTTCATTATTTTTTTTTAATCATTTGATAATTTAGCACAGATCACAGAAATATATAACTTGTATGGTTCTAACCACTAATTATAAAATTGTGGACCATTTTTGAAAACCCTTTCTTTGGAGATTTGATAGTTGCTTCAGTCACTTTTTTGGAACAGTGTGCACATCTTCTGTTAAAATCTTCGGTCTTTTGGGACACCTTTTTTGTGCTCTTGAATTCACTTTTCACAAGAGCTCAATATCTCTCCACTGTTCTAAGCTATGGACAATTTTGAAAATTTACCTCTCTTGGTACTAAAACTATGTTATTGATTTGGTATCACTCCAGAGCTTTCTTACTGTAGTGACATGATACCAAATGGGTCCAAAAATATGTGGACAAGTTGTGCTTTCTTAAGAAAAGAAGAATTTTTTTTTGCAAATATTCCTTTATGCATATTATGGTATTTATAGATCCGATTGTATCAAATGACTTTAATGTTTTGCAGCAACTGCAAAAAGCTTGTCATACCATGAATTTTGTAAGAAATTTTTGCTGCTTTTGGATCTTAAACTTATCTCCAACATTGCTTTGAGCATTAGCAATAAAAATTTTTGAGACACAAGCTGCGAAGATTCTGCCAGCACCTACGCTTCTTCTTCAATTATACAGCTTGAGTATTTTTGTATGAAATTTGGTTTTAAATTCCGAGTCCTATATTTGGCTTGTATTTTTTTTTTTTTTTTGCAGAATTCCAGTTTGGAATTTTTTGAACTTTATATGTTATCAACTTTCCCATTAGCTTTAAATTTTCGCATCAAATAGTCGAAGCACTGAGAAAACTGAGCTGATTTTCTACCAGATGTGTTTGGAGTTCCTTTCAATATGCCTTCAATTTTCTGTGGTCCTTTTTTCTTACCGAACTAGGTTTCACATCAATAGTCAAATTCTCCTGATACTTTTTAATAACATTAGAAACGGTTTTACGGACGACATTTTATTCTGTCGCCAATTATTTGTAAGACCTATTTGGATTTTTTTAAATATTTTAATAACTTGTAGGACGTAAATCTTTTTCGTCACTTATTTTGATGAAAATAAGGACAAATTAACATGGTTATTATTAAAAATAATAACTGAAGTATTTTTCCATGATAACTAGATCAAAAAAAATTTTGAATATTGATTCCGAAAAAAGTTATGAGGCAAAATGTGTGTTAAGATTTTTTCAATCTCACTCCTTAATACTCGTGGTGGGATCCAAAATTTAATAAGAGAACAATTTGTAAAGTTGGCATAACTAATTTATGTAAACAAATTGTGTTTTACTTTATAACTATGTCCAATACAAAATCTTGGATGGCAATGAATTCTGCAACATAAATTGAAAAAAAAAATCCTGTGTAATTTCAAAATCATTCGAGAACATTTAAATATTTTTGTTGTAAATTTTGCTTATATTTATTTTTATTTTTAGTACTACGCATTTAAAATATTTTATCAATCAGAAACACCTATGTAAAATATTTATTACTAGTTTAATTTTGATTAAAATAATTAAATTTAAATAATTCACTTTTTAAATATACATTTATTATATTTTCTAATACATTCTTAACACTCTGACCGATAGCTAGCTTTATGCAAAAAGTATATTTATTGTCAAGTACTAATTATGTATATTGTTGCCAATACAAAACAAACATTTAAAATAATTTTTTTCGCATAAAATTTTAACAACAATAATGTGGTTATATTTTAAACATATTGCTTAACATGTTGTGCCAACAATATAATTGTCAATTGAGAACAAAAGTATAATTTTTACAACAAAATTGTTTTTCAAATAAAATTGATTCCACAATAACGATGTATGCGATGATAATATATCTGAGATGAAAATAATATTGTTGGGGCAACCATATTGCGATGAATCTGTCCAAAAATGGAAAGACATCTTTATGCAAAACATCTTCAAATTAAAGAAAAAAAAAAAAAGATAAGGACTACGCATGAAAAATTCCGTACATACTCTTGGTTTTATAACCTTTGATATTGCGAAAAATAAATAATTCTGTTAACTGGTTTTCACTTGTCATTATGATCACTAGCCATGTACTAAGTTTAATGTACATAATTAGTACTTGAGAATAGTAAAACTATTTTTTTTTTAAAGGAAATTTAACAAAAAACACTTTCGAATTTCTTATGAAATCTTACATCGGTCATATAAAACAATTACTAAGAAGGCAGTTGTGTCAAAAAATGCATTTTCTTGGGTCATAATCTTATACAAAGAAGCCACGGTCACTGAATGGTGACATGATAGTGGAAGAAAAATAGTATCTTTAGACTGTAGCACTTAGACAAGAAAAGCATCAAAAAATGTTAATTGCTTTTATCTGAAAAGCTGCAAGGAAATGTAGATTGTAGACGTATAAAATATAATAAAATCCTAATAGATATCTAAAAGGAGATATCTATAATTTCGCATGGTCAGAGCTGAGGTATTTCCGAATTGATTTGAAGTCCCCCTAGTTTAAAAAACAAGGGTAAAATTTGCTTCGACCCAAATATCTCTTAAACTAAAAAAGATACATATACAACCATGTTTTTTGTAGAGATTTACAAAGACTACCTACAGGTAAACTTTTTTTACATGCAAGTCATAAATGAATTTTTGGCTAATTTAAAAAAAAATTACATACACAAGGTGAACAACTTTGGAGGTCTACCCTTGCTAGGAGCTTGTACTCCTCCAAATCAACTCGGAAAATCTCCCAAATCTTCGGAGGGTTCACTGTTGGAATTTGTATTATACAGTCAAATACGACAGGCTCCAGGTTTTAAATTAAACCTAAATGAGATAATAATTCACCTTACAATATAGGTCATCTTTGTTCGTATACCTAACTAAATCAAACTCTTCATGTTGTTGATCATTTTGGGCTGCAGGATGTCCTGGAAGTGTGTGGCATAACTAAGACCATGACAAGAAACATTATTTCACAAGGGTTCTGCTGTTTTAAGTCCTGTGCGGTCCGAGTGGTAATGGCGGTAAATAGCATAGTGGTAAAGGAGGATTTTTAAAATTATTCACTTTATCTATTTTCCAAGATCTGAATGCGTCCCAATTCTTACTGTCATGGTTTTCTGAATTGAATCATAGAGCTTGCGTTAAAGTTCTTAGTGCCATAAGCAAATATTTTTCAGCTAATTTGGATTTGCAACCATAAAGTATTCCTCTCTGTGAACATAGGTTTATTCTGATTATTGAAGTTGCAATACATGTAATGGATTTGAGATGGTCCATATTTATCTCTTTTGGTATCCAAAAACGCAACTAGTCTTTAAATATCTACCTTTTTCATAGTAGCACCCAAAGAATGGTCAATATTATCTATTTCGTTTAGCAATTTTCTACTAACAAATCTTTAATTTAATTTTTCTTTTTGTATTTTTACACTTTTAAATCAACATTGATTTGTGTTGTTGTCTTAAGGAACAGAAAAAAAAAAAAATCAAGAAGAACAACAATTACAACAAATTCAATATTTGTCAAACAATTATTGCATGTAAAAAGTTTTTCATTACTTCAACTTTGTCTGTAGGTATGTGAGTATGAGCTGGCAGTAAGAAAATATTGCAACTTTGCCAAACACAACTTTTAAGATGAAATACTTTTCTTTAAACTTTAAAATTATTTAAGGTTGCACTTTAGTTGAAAGATGCATTTTCAAACACACACACTTACTCCTATGGAAGTATTAATTGCATGCATCAGCTTTACAGCAGTACAGTTTGTATTTATGTTTATTTCTTGTGAGTTTGTCTGGATGTTAAACAATTTCCTAAATGTTGCTGTCATGTTTAAACATCATACAAAACATGTACAACAATTTAAATGACTAATTTTTCTTACTTAAAGTCAAAACCTTAAAACAAAAAAATATTATTTTTTTTTTTTGGATTTTTTTGTTGTTGTTAATTTTAGCAAAATGTTTTACATGACAATCACTATTAAAATTTACATGACATTTTTATAGATTGTCTCGAGTATTTAAAGCAAGTTGGTTAACATTATTTAATTAAATATAACAAAATTTATTAATAATAATTAAAAGTTTAATGCTGGTTCAATGTTATCTTCAGTTTACAGGATGAGATGTATAAGTACAAGTTATTAGAATTTTTCGAAAATTTTCTATAAAAAGAGAATTTATTGAAAATTTTCTAATAAAAAGAAAAGTTTTTGAAAATTTTCTATAAAAGAAGAGAATTTATCGAACATTTTTTGTAAACAGAGAATTTATCGAACATTTTCTATAAAATAAAAATTTTAATATATCGACAGTTTTTTATAATAAGGGAATTTAAATTTGTAGCAATTTTCCTATAAAAAAAGAATTTATCGTAAATTTTTTACAAAAAGAAAATTTATCGTAAATATTCTACAAAAAAAAAAAAAAAAAAATCGTTAATATTCTACAAAAAGAATTATCGTAAATTTTCTATAAAAAGAAAATTTATCGAAAATTTTCTATAAAAAGAAAATTTATCTAAATTTTCTATAAAAAGAAAATTTATCGTAAATTTTCTATAAAAAGAAAATTTATCGTAAATTTTCTATAAAAAGAAAATTTATCGTAAATTTTCTATAAAAAGAAAATTTATCGTAAATTTACTATAAAATGAAAATTTATCGTAAATTTACTATAAAAAGAAAATTTATCGTAAAGTTTCTATAAAAAGAAAGTTTATCGTAAATTTTCTATAAAAAGAAAATTTATCGTAAATTTACTATAAAAAGAAAATTTATCGAAAATTTTCTATAAAAAGAAAATTCATCGTAAATTTTCTATAAAAAGAAAATTCATCGTAAATTTTCTATAAAAAGAAAATTTATCGTAAATTTTCTGAAAAAAAAAAATTTGTAGTAAATTTTCTATAAAAAGAAAATTTATCGTAAATTTTCTATAAAAAGAAAATTTATCGTAAATTTTCTATAAAAAGAAAATTTATCGTAAATTTTCTATAAAAAGAAAATTTATCGTAAAGTTTCTATAAAAAGAAAGTTTATCGTAAATTTTCTATAAAAGAAAATTTTATCGTAAATTTTTTATAAAAAGAAAATTAATCGTAAATATTCTATAAAGAGAAAATTTATCGTAAATTTACTATAAAATGAAAATTTATCGTAAATTTACTATAAAAAGAAAATTTATCGTAAATTTTCTATAAAAAGAAAATTTATCTTAAATTTACTATAAAAAGAAAATTTATCGTAAATTTACTATAAAAAGAAAATTTATCGTAAATTTTCTATAAAAAGCAAATTTATCGTAAATTTTCTATAAAAAGAAAATTCATCCTAAATTTTCTATAAAAAGAAAATTCATCCTAAATTTTCTATAAAAAGAAAATTTATCGTAAATTTTCTATAAAAAGAAAATTTATCATAAATTTTCTATAAAAAGAAAATTTATCGTAAATTTTCTATAAAAAGAAAATTTATCGTAAATTTTCTATAAAAAGAAAATTTATCGTAAATTTTCTATAAAAAGAAAATTTATCGTAAATTTTCTATAAAAAGAAAAATTATCGTGAATAAATCTATAAAAAGAAAATTAATCGTAAATAAATCTATAAAAAGAAAATTAATCGTAAATAAATCTATAAAAAGAAAATTTATCGTAAATTTTCTATAAGAAGAAAATTAATCGTAAATAAATCTATAAAAAGAAAATTTATCGTAAATTTTCTATGAAAAGAAAATTAATCGTAAATAAATCTATAAAAAGAAAATTAATCGTAAATAAATCTATAAAAAGAAATTTAATCGTAAATAAATCTATAAAAAGAAAATTAATCGTAAATAAATCTATAAAAAGAAAATTTATCGTAAATTTTCTATAAAAAGAAAATTTATCGTAAATTTTCTATAGAAAGAAAATTCATCGTAAATTTTCTATAAAGAAAATTTATCGTAAATTTTCTATAGAAAGAAAATTCATCGTAAATTTTCTAGAAAGAAAATTCATCGTAAATTTTCTATAAATAAAATTTATCGTAAATTTTCTATAAAAAGAAAATTCATCGTAAATTTTCTATAAAGAAAATTTATCGTAAATTTTCTATAAAAAGAAAATTTATCGTGAATAAATCTATAAAAAGAAATTTAATCGTAAATAAATCTATAAAAAGAAAATTAATCGTAAATAAATCTATAAAAAGAAAATTTATCGTAAATTTTCTATAAGAAGAAAATTAATCGTAAATAAACTTATAAAAAGAAAATTTATCGTAAATTTTCTATAAAAAGAAAATTAATCGTAAATAAATCAATAAAAAGAAAATTTATCGTAAATTTTCTATAAAAAGAAAATTAATCGTAAATAAATCTATAAAAAGAAAATTTATCGTAAATTTTCTATAAAAAGAAAATTTATCGTAAATTTTCTATAAAAAGAAAATGTTTTTAGGAAAAGTTATTGCAAATTTTCTATGAAAAGAAAATTTATCGTAAATTTTTTGTTAAAATAAAATTTATCTTATATTTTTTATTAAAATAGAATTTATCGTAAATTTTCTATAAAAGATTTGTCGCAAATTTCTTTAGAAAGAAGATTTATCAGAAATTTTCTAAAAAAGGAAAATGTATCTAAAATTTTCTTTAAATAAATATTTTATTGCAAATACAAAAATAAATTTTATCACAAAATTCATTAAAAAATTTCTAGAAGAAATTTGCTCAAATAGAAAATTTATCGTAAATTTAAAAAAAAATAAAAATAAAAAATACAAATCACATTTTCATTTTTTACACATTCAGCCAAAAGTCATAGCCTCTAATTCTAATAGCGTCACAGTAATTGTTTTAAACTCATGTTGTGTTGTGTTACCTCTAATTGTCTCTAATGCCTTGAACTTGTTTAAATTTATTTTAAACACGTTTGGTTCTTTGACTTTCAAATGTTAGCAGTAGTTAGTTGTAGTTGGCGTATTTATAGTTCAGAAGAAATGTCATAAACACAACCTCTGATGATGATAAAACAATTAAATAGAAATGCCGCAAATGCAAAACTCAATGAACATGCGCGTCTGTGGGTAAAGAAAAACAAATAAAAAATTTAGCTGCTAAGTATAAATAAACAACAAATGCACTTTAAGAAACCCACACTTGCTTAAACGAAATCGGACGAATGCAACATTTTTAAGATGGAGCAAGTAAAATATACAAAAAAAAAAAAAAAAAAATTAAAACTAAATAAAGAATAAAATGAAAAATGTACCTGTTATCAGATGAAATTAATCAACAGAATGATGTTAAATTTACAAACATTAAAATTGTTAAGAATTACAAACAAACACATATATTTATGTAAATATGTATGACTATATAAACAAAGTGAGGCTTAAACGGACAGTTAAAATATAAAAAAAAAGACAAATTGTACCATGTATTTGCTTTATGAATATGGTTGCCAGATTTGAAGACTTCTCATTTACCATTTATATACATACATATGTACACACAGAGAAAAGAGATTCGTTGCTGCAACCGAATTTATTGCCAATCGAATTTAGGCGGTTGCATGTACTATCTTAAAAGTTAGTTGCAATTATCATATATTTCGTTCCTTAACACCTAAATATTCGATTAACATAAATGAAAATATTTTTGGATACAACTGAAATGGGCACAAATAATTCGGTTGCAGCAACTGAAAAACATTATTAACGCAATTTGTGTTTTTATTTATTTATTTTTATAAATTACGACTAAAACAAATCAAACCTTAACATGCTATTAATATCATAAAGGCTGATGAACTACCGATTCTCTATAACAACTCCATATCCAAAACTCGAAAAATTGTAGTACACTTTGGGAAACACACAATTTGGGATCCGTTATTTACCCACTGAAACAGACATAAATATGTACAATGTTTACTTACAAACATTTGTCAAAACAATTTAACACATATGTAGGCACCTACATAACTGTAATATTGATTATAACATGCGGCTAAAGACTGCAGGTTGATATTATTGGAATAATAATTTAATTTTATTTCTATTGCATTTAAACAAATTTGATTAAAATTCTTTTTATTTTTTAAAATGTCAAATATTTTAAAATTCTTTTACTATGATCATATTCATTTGGTTCTAAACACCGAATTTAGTTTTGTAATTTTAACCGAATTTTTGCGTTTACTACAATTGAAAAGATAGTTCTAATTTAATAAAACAGAGCAAGATCCAATTTTTGATTACCACTACCAATTATTTCTTCAAAATAGAGATTAGCTCGGTTTAGTTTGCCGAATAGGAAAAATTTATTTTAAAAATACACAAATTGGCTACATTGACTAATTCTACAATTGTAGGTACCATAATTTCATGATAATTAAGTTCTTACTTGCCTAAATACTGAAATTATGTTTAATTAATAAATTGTTATTAACTGTTATAAAATATTAGGTAATATCATTAAATATTCATCATTGTAACTATTTTCCAGCCAATCTTTTTTCTGTGTGCATATATGCTGACTGAACCAAATTTTCGTTCTACATCGAGGATCAGGCAGCATATATATAGGGTATTGAAAAATTCGATATCGAAATGTTTGCCTCGTTTAAATCTGGGACGATCTATATATGTCCATTTGTCTATATGTTGAAAGCAGGAAAAAACCTGACTTTAAAAGTCTTTTAGATTCATTAAAAGGAAATTAAGTGCCACATGTACAGAATTTGAGAGACACCAAGGCCGATTTCTCATTCAAAAAGATCCACAAAACGAAGTCTTTACTGCATTGATTTTTTACGGGCGATAACATACACCACCATAAGTGGTTTTATGCGTTTGTGCTGATGTTTGTAACTCATAAAGTATACCAATCGACTCATTTCGAATCAAATCGAATCATTTTTAAATCGATCTAACGATGTCCGTCCATATGGCTGGCTGTCCATGTAAAACTTTTGCACAAATTACAGGTCGCAATTTTGAAGATAATTCAATGAAATTTGGCAAGTGGGACTTTTTGATACAAGGACAAATTGAAATTGGTTGTGATCGGTCCATTATTTCCTCTAGTCCCCATAAAAATGTCCCCCCGGAATATAGTTTCAACACTCAAAAATATAAATTCACATGGCCACAGGTCTAATATAAGTATGCACATACACAATGGTGTAAGGTATCATATGGTCGGTCTTGACCGACTATATCTTTTTTTCTGTTTATCTTTCCAGAACTTTCTAAAGCTTCCTTCCAGACGACTTAGATAATTTAAATTTGGTTCACTGTTTGGAGGCGGAGATGCATTTATATATATTCTATTTCCTAAGATTTTTCTCTATCCAGAGCTTTCTAAAGCTCTCTGACAACGTACAAATCGGCTTACTTATATAGAAAAACTATTCGACCTACAAATTCTTACGAAGCCAGATTTTTCTATCAGGGACACATAGACATCTTAAAGACGAAAAAATCTCGATAGGTAGCCATTCTTTAAGTCTATTCTCGAAATGTTTAAAGATAATTAAAACTTAATTCGATCATTGATGAAATTACCATCGCACAGTGTGCGATTCAGAAAATGAAATGGAAATAATTATGGAACTTTGGAACGGCTGCTCCGATTTCTATGAAATTTCACATGGTGATAGTAGAGGTGTAGGTGAGTTTAAGTTTTGAGCTTGGACCATATAGACCTACAGAGGGCGAGTCCACAGGGTCCCAAAGTTGGACACCTCGGTTATAAAATTTATTAAAAACTATCCTGATTCCTTATATCTGAACCGATTTCAGAATTTTAAAAAAATATTTACGGAGTCAAAAGTTAGAAGCATTCCCAATAAGCATAAAAATTTCAAGAATTCAAGCCTTGGAAAATTTTGCTGGAGTCCGACATGAATTCAAATAATAAAATATTTTGAACATGAAATATTATTGAAAAAAATAAAAATTTTCAAGTGAAATAAATTTGACTGGAATTTAAATTTCCTTTTCACTGGAGAATGCTATTGAATTAAAACTTAAACTCGCCTACACCTCTACTATCACCATGTGAAATTTCATAGAAATCGGAGCAGCCGTTCCAAAGTTCCATAATTATTTCCATTTAATTTTTAAATCGCACACTGTGCATCGTTCTGGACGATATGTGTGAACGAGTGTTATAAAATTGACTGCAAAGAATTTGTCGCTACAAATAAGCTCTCAAGTTATCATATCCATTGTCAGAGTTCTAACCCGATTAAATATTAATACGTCGGGGCATTTATCACGGACCACAGTTGTTACCTCGTCCGAATAAACATTTATCTAGCAACCAGCAGTTTGTATGCAATGAAAAATGCCATTCTTCAGTAATTTCCTTTGGAATATCCTAAGCGATTAACTTTTAACAGTGTATTAAAAAAAAAAAAAAAGTAATAAAAAAATTAAATAATTTCAAATCTATTCGGAATTTAATTTTCTCTTGTCACTAATAAAGCACGTGTCAAAGTCAGGCTAAAGGTTCATATTCTAAAAATTTTATGTTTCCGAAGCCAATTAATAATCTCTCTGGCAACTTCCCTTTCAAGTTTGATTAAAAAAGAGTATATGACACGTATTATTATCGCTGTTGCTTGCAATGTGTATGTGTGTTTGAATATTTTGTGTCGGCGGCATGTTAGCAAGGATGTGTGTAGCTTATGCGATCATTTGTTTATTTTTAATTGTTTTGTGTTATTGTTGATGACGATAATGTTGTTTTTTGTTGTTCTTTATACAATTTAAAGTGCTTTTTCTTTAACTCTCTATCAAAGCCACTGTCATATCACAAATTCATATACATTCAAGCAAACATAGAACATATAAACATACTCATTCATATGTTATTACTGCCATGAACTCTATTATGTTGTTATCTATATAGTGTTGTTGTTGTGTTTTATGATATTTTCTATTAACATTTGTTTTATTTTTTCTTTTTTTTATACGAGCCAATGTATATTTTCTTTGTTGTCTTATTAAATTTTCTTCTTTTAATTTAATGTGTTTTTTTGTGTCTACTTTTACATGAACATTGTTGTTTACACACATATTTTACCTATACGTTTACACAATAATGAAAAACAACAACTTATTCCTTTTTGTATTTAAGTGTTTAATAATAAAATTGAATAACAACAAAATATATAAACAAACAACAAAAAAGAAAGAAATAAAAAAGTGTTTATTTACTTTGAACATTAGAGAGCATTTGTTAAGAGGGTACTTATACTTTATGTGGTAACCATGGAACTGAAAAATAAGAAGTGGTTAAAGAATATGAAGAAGTTGAAGAAATATTAAAATAGGCGGTAGTAGAAATTGTTGACTGATGGTTAGGCAGTATAGGGACAGATAGACAGATGAAGTTACGAGTATAAAGACAGAATGAATTTAAAATTGCAGCTATTGAAAGGAATTAATTAAAAATTAATTTAAACAAATTTCATTTAAAATTTTAAAAATTATATAGTTTTTCAAATGAAAAAAAAAAAAAAAAATCTACGGCACAGGTCAATGAAACCAGTTACTTGACTGACTACATTAGGGCACCACTAGTCATTGTTTGTAGTCCGAAAAAGTCAATTTATGAAAATATTTTTTTGTGACAACATTGAATCAGTCACCGGACAAACTTTTTAACTAGAAGGTAGCCTATTGGCACCCCAGGACCAAAAATTGGTGATACAGTTGGTAGTTCGAAAAACTTAATTCATGGTAATCTTTTTAGTGATAACATTGAGTCAGTTATTCGTTATTTAAAATCCAATCATTCCGTTAACATTGTTTAATTAGCATGACTGGGTTTTGTATTATATAAAATAACGGACAGGTTATCCATTTCTACTGGATGTATTTCACATGTATCAATTAAAAACACATTTACTTAATGTAGTACGTTTAACATAAAAAATATAAAAAATAATAGAGTCATTCCATTTAAAAACAACACAAAAAATTAAAATTTTTGACTTTTCCTCTCCTACACTAAGGGAAAAAATTCGATTCAAAATCAACAACGGTTGTGCTCACATTGGTAATTTATGGTAACAGCTTTTTAATACCTTTCGTTAACAAATTTAATAGAAAACATATGTAATTTAACAATTTGATACCAATTGGTGCCAATTAGGTATCGATTTTTAATAAGAACTGAACACGCAGTGTTTAATTTAAACACATACGGTATAGATTCACTATTGACACAGAATGGTACCGTTTTCAACACGTATGTGATTGATATTTCTCTGGGTGTAATTTAATGATATTTGGTACAATCATTATTCTTGTCAAAACTAATTTCAGATAATTTCATCAAGTGGTTCGCGAAATATCGCGATTTCAAAGTGCAAAATAGCTCAAAATATGTACAAAGTTGCATACATAAAATTGCAAATATCTTTCGAAGTATTTATTATATAAGATTTATTGAGATGTCATATTAAAGGTATCAAAATTACCTTTAATATGACATATAACATGACTTTTTTTTCAAAATCAAAATGGTCCATATCTCGCGATTTTTCGTTCGCGGGTAAATATCTCGAAAAGTGGTCTTTTTAAAAATTTTAAAAAAATATATGTTAATGATGAAAATGTTTTTTATAACCGTGGAAAGTGGCATTCTGGGACTCGCAATATTTTAGGAGTTATTACAACAAATGTCGTAATAAATACGAAATATTTATTGCAATTTGTATTGTTTTGTTTGTAATGAAATAGAAAAATCGCCAACTTCTTGCAAAAATCATCCGAATGTAATAAAATTCGGCAAGAATATTAATATTGACGTTGGTAACGCAAATGCTGAGTTTAAGTTTGATTACCGCCATATTTCGCGAAATATCTCAAAAATGAGGAAAATTGTCTTTTTAAAAATATAAATATCTTCCAAAATATTTACGTTACAATGTTCATTAAGACAAATATTTAAAGGTTATGAAAAAACCTTTAAAATGATACCTGAAACAGGTTTTTATGTTGAATTTTAATTTTCGTCTTAATGAACATTGTAAAGTAAATATTTTGGAAGATATTTCTATTTTTTAAAAAGACAATTTTCCTGATTTTTGAGATATTATAAATCGCGGAATATCGCGGTAATCAAACTTAAACTCAGCATTTGCGTTACCAACGTCAATATTAATATTCTTGCCGAATTTTATTACATTCGGATGATTTTTGCAAGAAGTTGGCGATTTTTCTATTTCATTACAAACAAAACAATACAAATTGCAATAAATATTTCGTATTTATTACGACATTTGTTGTAATAACTCCTAAAATATTGCGAGTCCCAGAATGCTAATTTTCACGGTTATAGAAAATATTTTTATCATTAACATATATTTTTTTTTAAATTTTTAAAAAGACCACTTTTGGAGATATTTACCCGCGAACGAAAAATCGCGAGATATGGACCATTTTGATTTTGAAAAAAAAGTCATGTTATATGTCATATTAAAGGTAATTTTGATACCTTTAATATGACATCTCAATAAATCTTATATAATAAATACTTCGAAAGATATTTGCAATTTTATGTATGCAACTTTGTACATATTTTGAGCTATTTTGCACTTTGAAATCGCGATATTTCGCGAACCACTTGATGAAATTATCACTAAAAAAGTCATGTTATATGTCATATTAAAGGTAATTTTGATACCTTTAATATGACTTCTCAATAAATCTTATATAATAAATACTTCGAAAGATATTTGCAATTTTGTGTATGCAACTTTGTACATATTTTGAGCTATTTTGCACTTTGAAATCGCGATATTTCGCGAACCACTTGATGAAATTATCTGAAATTTTGAATTAGTCTTAGTTTTGACAATAATAATAATTGCACCAAATATTATCAAATTCGGAAGAGGTGAGAAAATCAGTTGGTTGGTTTTAAATGGAATGATTCCATAACTAATTTTTTTCTTACAAAGTAAAATACCAAAGACTCTTTTAAGCATCAAGGAGTCAATAAATAGATATTTAACACTACATACGTCTAAAAAATATACATAGGAGCCAAATGTCCTACCATGTACCATACCATGTTAGTTAAGTAACCTGTACTGACAATGGATGAACCATTTATAATGTTGATTTTTACGTGACCTCTAAAAAACAATATCGCCACCTCCACGATAACCAAAGAGTCAGTAAAGTACTATTTTTCTTAACGATCGCTCACAAAATGCGCGAAGTTGGGGTAAAGATAAAAATTTTCACATTTGAATGAGTTAGGGGGGTTAGGGTTGAAAAAGAAAAAAATGATGGACAGTGATGCGCACGCACACTATTATACATTTGCGCTTGTGTGTGTGAGGCTGTAAAATACCAAAAAATCGAATTCAAATTGCCTTTCGGAAAATAAAAATAATACGGTAGAGGAAAAATAGAATTCGGATTTGCCTTGTTTTCAAAACACCAATCTCTGTCTCAGGGATCCACCGCGATCTGTATAAAAAATTTTAATTTCTATGATCCCTTATATCCGATCCTGACATGTCTTTGGGATCGGTCTTTATATTTTAAACTCGAATTCTCCTTTGTTTCGTTTATAAAAATGAGAACACTAAAAAATATAAATTCTTGAATTCACGATTGTGTAAGATTTTATGTTAAGCGGACTACGGAATATTTTAACTTAAACTTAGACTTGGCACTAATTAAGACTATGTTAGGTCCAGTGCTACCGTTGAGCGATATTAGTCGTTATTTTTCATTAATAACTTAAGGTATGGTAAGATTAGACAAATGTTTATTCCAAATTTGTTTGCCCGAACGTAAACAAAATTTTTCCAAAGCAATTCTCACATTTATTTTCCCATTTTTGTTTGTTCAAACAGACATTAAATATAGTCAAGTAGGCAAATAGAAAAACATGTTTTCTCATCGGTCACATTTGAAAAATTATTTGACTTCAAAAATTATATCATCAAACTGTCGAAAGAAATAAATTTATTTTTATTAAAAACATATTAAACAAAAAGCATGAAAATTTTTTGATTTTATGATGTGTAGCGTAGAAGCTGCTGCTTTTTAGAAGAGGAAGAATACAAAAAAAAAAAAAAAAATAAGAAAAAAAGACAACGTCCTATGCTGTTCACGAGCAAAACCCATAACGCCCTCAATGTCACCAGCGCCAACAACATTAACGTCTCCATACTGCTGCTCATTTTCAGCAACGAACCTCATCAAGATGGCCTCCTATTTTTCGTCATACTCAATCACCTTCTGTGTAAGGTTAACGACTGTCTTCCCAAACAACCTATAACTGCGAATAACTTTCGTAGCAAATATGTGATTATCGATGACTTTTGGCAGTATGTTTAAGACACCAAGACGATGCTATATGCAAAAATTCTAAAATTAAGTAATTTGTTCATCTAATTTTCCTAATATCCTGTTTTATTATATTTTTTTTTTTTTTTGCATCTTAAGAAATTATAAAAATGACCACCAATATTGTTCTATATTTGCGAAATTTATTGCTGAAAACTTCTCATTTACATAAATATTTAAAATTTTAATGATTTAAGTTCAATAGTCAACAATATGGCTCGAAACAACTATTATTTGGTAGTGTTTTCTCTTACAAAAATTTTGTGAGATCAAATAATTATTGTGATTTTTTGTGATTTTTTTCAAAATGGTGGTAACATTTTTTCACTTTAAAATCCATTATTTTCCTCTGGACCATAAATTTTTTTTTCATGTTTCTAAAAGAATGCTTAATACAAATGCATGTAAAATAAATCCGAGGTCAATTGGGGTAACAGTCTCCCCGCTAGCCCTATCAGAATTTCGTTAATTTTAATATTTGTGTTTTTAGTTTTTTGTGGAGCACAAAAATGTCAAAGCTGATATTAAAATAAAAATACCGTAGAAAGTTACCTCCATATGTTGGCTAAACACACAAAAAATTTTGAATAAGTCACGCCTCTTATAACGACAGGGTGACCATTTATTGAAAAAAGTCAAGTTTTGAAGTAAGTTTTTCCCGAACAGGAATATTGGGTAATTCGGAGTAAAAAAAATGGGAATCTATTTACACTTTTTTTTAAGAACCATTTTTTTTATATAATACTAAAATTTCAGAATGATAGCTTTATTAATATAGATTTTATATAAATTCAAATATTATTATTTTTTATTTTTCTTTGAAAAATAACACTAAATACAAAAATTTTCTGTTTTTTAATCAATTTAAGGAAAAAATTTAGTTGGAATACTTTATTATTTAAATATTATTATTTTTCAAGTAATAACCTTTCCAACGATACCAAATACTTGCACAAATATTTTACACAATCGTTTAAAAACTAACTGAAACTTTACCTCCATCCGCAAAATTTTCCTTCAATTTCTATGGTAAATGTATGCTGAAGCATTTTATATACATAAGTGTATAGCAGTTTCAACGTGTTTTTTAAATAACTTTGTTTAACTTTTGAATCGTTCAATATATTTCAACGAAATTTCACATAGTTATTACTGAGATAGTTTCCAACTGTTATGAAGGAGCACAAGTTTCTAGGTGGTCTCGGGGCAGGGGGGAGGTCCGCCGAAATGGGTCACCTCGGAAATTATATAAGAAATAATTAAAAGACTTGACCAATTTCGGAGGTTCTCCTCCTGCCCACAGACCAGCTAGAAATTTGTAATCCTTCAAAGTATTTGGAAAATACTTCAGTAATAACTGTGGTAAATTTCATTGAAATATATTTATCCGTGCAAAAGTTACGTTTTAATATTTAAAAAACACGTTGAAATAAACATATATAAGTGCACAGCAGTTTCAATGTGTTTTTTTAAACATTAAAACGTAACTTTTGAACGGATATAAAATCTATATTAATAAAGCTATCATTCCGAAATTTTAGTATTATATAAAAAAAATGGTTCTTAAAAGAAAAGTGTAAATAGATTCCCATTTTTTTACTCCGAAATACCCAATATTCCTGTTCGGGGAAAACTTACTTCAAAACTTGACTTTTTTCAGTAAAATGGTCACGCTGTCGTTATAAAAGGCGTGGCTTATTCAAAATTTGTTGTGTGTTTAGCCAACATATGGAGGTAACTTTCTACGGTATTTTTATTTTAATATCAGCTTTGACATTTTTGTGCTCCACAAAAAACTAAAAACACAAATATCAAAATTAACGAAATTCTGATAGGGCTAGCGGGGAGACTGTTACCCCAATTGACCTCGGATTTATTTTACATGCATTTGTATTAAGCATTCTTTTAGAAACATGAAAAAAAAAATTTATGGTCCAGAGGAAAATAATGGATTTTAAAGTGAAAAAATGTTACCACCTTTTTGAAAAAAATCACAATTTTTTTCAAATTTTCTAATTCAAAATAATATAACTTTTTATCTAAACCACATAGGTATATGATCCTTGCACAAAAATTATTTAGAATTTTGTACGTAATCCAGAAAATATTTTAGAAAAATTCTAGGACACAAATTGCGCCCGCCAAGTTAAAAAAACTAAAAAAAAACATGTCCATAAATGGGTCAAAATTTTACTTTGGTCCAAATATCTCTAAAAGTAAAAGAGATAACCCACACATGTAAGCATATTTTTTGTAGAGAATTATAAGGACTATCTGTGTGCAAAATTTTTTTTCAATCAAATCATAAATGAAATTTTGGCGATTTTTTTAAAAATGTTCATACCCGAGGTGACCAACTTTGGAGGTCTACCCCTCGTCCCCCAGATCCGCTACGAATCTGTTCTCCTTCAAATCAATTGCCATACACCTCAGGATTGCCCGTGTGAAATTTCCTTCAAATACATGTAGCAGTTCTAAAGTTACAGAATTATTTCCAAAAAATTTCGTTTTGGGACCACTGTGCTGCGTTCACATTACGAACATTTTTGTTTGCTATTAAATAATTTTGTTTGCCAAAAATCAGCTGATTTATTGTTTACCACACAAAAATATTTTATCGTTACATTATGGCAAAGAAATATTTGTGAGTTTTAGTCAAATGTTTCCCTAATGTGACCGTACATTTAGCTTTTTTCTCCTGGAAATTGAAAATATTATAGTTTCAGTCAAATGTTTCCCTAATGACAGTACATTTAGCTTTTTTCTCCTGGAAATTTAAAATATTATAAGTTTAAAATTAATCTTTAAAGAATTTAAACTTTAAATTTCTGCATAACAATGGCAGTTGCTTATTTTACACGAACAACAAAAAGCGGCAAACATATTTCGTATTTTTTGTTATCGTTGTTGTTGTTGGCGTTCTTTTTTACTGTTTGTTAAAACAAAGATTTTTATCAACAACATGTTGCTCGTTTCATCATTGTGTCGTCAATGTTTCATATTTTTATACAAGTTTGAACATTTATGTTTTAAAGCAGAAAATGTGGCGCACGTCTTCCACTGAATATTCATTTATTTTCATATGATAAATTTCCATTTTTTTTCTTTTGCTCTTTTACGCCTCTTTCGGTAGTTAAGGTTCATTTTACATACTGCAGTGTGTTCTTCTCATTTTTTGAAGAGCTTTACAGTAGGTATTGTTAGCACAATATAGTTGGTATTTTTTAATTAAAATTTCTAACTCAGTTTAGTATATCGTATAAGTCGTTTATTACCTTGGCAACAACATTTTGTTAAACATGTTCTATTTTAATAAAATTCATTTTATCTTTAATTTTTAACAGCTAAAAATGTATATTTTTTTGCATTTCTAAATTAATGCATTTTTTTCTTCTAACACAAAACTTTAATCCATTCATCATTAAATGAGTTTTATGCACATCATCGTTTTAAAAACTACTGGATTTTAAGGGTCTTTTTTGTAGTTAATGTTGAAACTGGATTTTTAAGTTTTTGTTAAAAAAAAGTCTTGTGATGTGTTATAGTTTTTAACATGCAAACTTATTTAACCCCACGAAATATTTGGCTAGGAAAGAATTTATGACTCTTTTTATTTAGGTTAAAATATAAAATTATGAATAGAGTATGTATTTGTTTTTTGTACTAATTGAGGGCAAAATTTTAAAAAGCTTTTAAGATGACATGATGAAATTAATGATTTCGTTATTTTATATACAGATTTTTTATTTAATTGTTAACTTCTTCTTGAGACCAATTTGGCAAAAAAAAAAAAAAAAAAAACAAAGAGAAAACTTTTTAAATTTTTAATCAATCAAGATTAATTTTTTTTAATATTTTCCCCATATTTAGCTCATTAATACCCATTGTTGGAGGAGTCTTCAACAATAAAATCCTAAATAAGGCTTTCCACGAGACACTCTAATGCAAAGTAGGAAGAACACAGAAAAATAAATGTATAATTTCCTATTTGCTTTATCGATTTTTATAAAAGTTCATACTAACGTTTAGGGTTTAAATAAGAATCACTCAGACCCAGAGATACCGGAGAAATTTGGAAAAAAATCTCTATTTCCCCCATAAAGGATTTAAAAAAATCCGACTAATAAAATTATAAGTTTTTAAGATATCAAATACGTCATTTAGAACTCTGACAGAAAAAATATATAACAAACAAAATTTTTGATATTTTTTAAAATTTCTTCGACCCAAATATCTCTTAAACTGTTTGGTTGGTTGGTTTACGTGGTAGCTAGGGTGATCGATTATTCGACTTTTTTGAGAAACCGCTTTTCGAATAGTTCGAATAGTTGGTATTTTAAAAAAACCGGTTGCACTTTTTGAAATTCAGAAAAAACCGGTTAACCGGTTTTTTTCAGAATTTAATATTTATTTATATCAAAAGACTACATTTCTTTAAAAAAATCCATAATTCTTATTATCAAGTCAAAATTTATTAAATACAAGCGTAAAAGCCTGACAATGTCAGGAAAAATAATATAATAATGAAAATATGCACAAACAAATCCGAAAATTAAAAGAAAAAAATATGAACAACATTTAGACACCTTCCTCTCCCTAATCGAAGTCAATTATTTGAAGCCGTTAGAATTTATTGGGATAATATTGATTAAAGTTTTAAATTCGTAAACCTTTCAAAATAAAAAAAAAATCGTCGTAAATGCGCTCCCTGGCCGAAATACAGAATCAGTTTTTTGATAGGATTTGGAGAGCAAACAATAAGTATAGCAACTCAAAAGTTCTTAATACCAAAGCAGACTTTTCGGTCCCTGATAGAAACATCTGGCTCTGTTAGAATTTGTAGAACGAATAGTTTTATAAGTAAACCGATTTCTTGCGTCGTCTGGGGGCTTCAGAAAGCTCTGGATAGGAAACAATGCTTTAGAAAGATATATTTAAATCCATATATATAGATTCACGTATTTTCGCTCCCTGATAGAGATTTAAAAATCTGGCTCCGTTAGGATTTGTAGGACGAATAGGGTTATAAGTAAGCCTATACGTCTTCTGGGAGCTTTAGAAAGCTCTGGAAAGAGAAAAAATTCTTAGAAAAAGACACATAAATCCACTTATATCCGCTCCCTGATAAAAATTTCAAAATATGGCTCCATTAGATGACTACAAGATAATTATGTTTCAAAATTGTTGAAAAAAGTCATCTAAATTTTAGTTAGCATAAACAGAATCCATGGCTTAATATGGAAGCCTGTCTCAATTGAAACGATTCTGCAGGTGAAACTTTTTTAACACAACACCTTTAAAAAATAAAGGAAATATTGGATCAAAAAAATTAAATTGGTTGTAAAAATATAACAGTTATTACAATAGATTAAAAAATTCATAAAGAATAATTATTAATTATTTATTTGTTTAATATTACAGAATAAATTCCAATTTGAACTTAAACTATATTTTTAAAATATAAAAAATCAGTCTTTATGAATATTTAAAAAATTATTCCTAAATTTCGACTAAAATATCACTATTTAGTACATGTTTTCTGAAATAAAATGCTATTTTTAAAACCAGTTTTTTGTGTTTAAAAAAACCGGTCTATTCGACATTCGAAAAATGAACATTTTGAAAAAACCGACAGCACATTGACTGAAAAAACCGGTTTTAAAACCGGTTGGAAAACCGCGTCGATCACCCTAGTGGTAGCCCGTAAACTTACGGGCAATCAATTATACTCGTTAGATTCCGTTTTGATGAGACCACACTACTCGCCAGGTGAATGAGTTGGATTGAGTCTGTAATGAGATAGAAGTGTAGGGAAGAAAAATGAGAAAATAAATTAATTAGATCACACAGGTTGTCTAATTGGTACCTTCCCAGAAATTTATGTCTGATTGCGTTCAAGGCTGGGCATTCGCACATTTTCGCGATTGCCACAACTACGACAGTATTCATTGTAAGGGAGACTAAGTCTGCTTGCATGTTTTCCGATCGTTCAGTGGCCTGCAAACAATGCTATAGTCTCCAGATGTCTTTGCGTTTTGTAGCTAATGAGTTGTGTTGAGCGTTTCTCGTTGTAGGTAGGCCACGTTTCCTTCGCGACTCCATTGTAGATAATCTTATCGCACTATTAACTGATGATTCAATAATATGTAGGTCTATGGGTGTTAGGTGCAATATAGTTTTCAGAGCTTCTGACGGACTAGTACGTGATGCACCTGCAATGCCAGTGGAAGCGGATCTTTGTATCCTGTAAAGTTGATCCACCACGTATCTCAACTCATAGTTCGTTCAGAGCTCTCTGTATCGCCATAGCCGTGACACTGTTGTATTGTTTAAATTCAATGGATCGCTCGATGACCCTTACGACTTCGTGAAGAGTTGTCTTCGTGGAGCGACCTTTAATGTAGACGTATTGACTTCTTGAGAGGCGAGTTGTAGCCCCTATATGCTGCTTTATATGTAAATCAATGAGTCTTTTCAGGGTTTTCAGCTGAAAAGATGAGAGATTAATCGGACTGAAGTCCTTTGCCGGTTTTTGGAATGAACACTACTTTCCCTCTTCTCCAATTTCGCGGAACATAGTTAAGGGTTAGGCAAAGTTAAAAGATTCTATGTAGTTAGGGTATGATGTGAACCTTTGCACTTTGCAGCATCCGTGGTATAATGCCATCAGGCCCTGCAGATTTGTACGGAGAGAAGCTGTCCATTGCCCATGAAATTCTCTCTACAGTATACCTCATCTTCAGTTCGGTAACATCTGTACAGCCAGGAAAATGAGTATTGAGTAAAATATCTAAAGATTCCGCCGATGATTCTGACCATGAGCCATCCATCCTCTTAATATAAGATGCATTATTATAACCATTTGCCAAAACCTTACTGAGTCTTTTAGATTCCTTGGTATTGTTGATAGATTCGCAGTAACATTTCCACGAATCTTGCTTTCTTTGCTTTCTTATATTCTCTGCGCCTATCGTGATAAAACTGGCATGATTTACTCTTGTAGCTAATATTGAAAGCATTGGGTGCCTCCCTGCGTAGCCTCGAGAGTTCCTTGTTCCGCCAGGGAGTGAAACTCTTTTTAGCTTTTGTCATTGGACTGGATATGTTAAAAGCTTTAACGATTTCCTTGCTTAATGTGCTCTAAATTTGATCAAGACCCTCAGTCGTCGCTTTGACTGTAGGTATTCTTTTCAAATTGTGCCTGAGAATCCCATTGAACTTAGTCTGTTCGTCTTGGGTTTCTGAAGGTTAACGTAGTTTCATTGCAGACGAGTCCATACTAGAAACACAGGGTGTCTATTGTAACTTAATTTCATACTTTTCTGCTTATATCTCTTAAACAAAAGCATGTACGGTAACGAAGTTTTGTACAGATAGTTTGAGGGTCGATATAAACTTGGAAACAAAAAATGAGCGTGGTCCACCCAGTTTACCGCCCACCTCCCATATGAGAAGAAACGTCAACGATATTTTGTACAAATAGTTCCTGAACCAATGTAAACTGGGAAAAAAATGGCCGTGGTCCGCCTACTTTACCACCCACCTTCCATATAATGTAAAATTTGAAAAAGTTGATGGTGGGTCTATAAATTCGTCCGAGACGAATATAACATTCGAGCTTGTTTATAATTCTTGTGATTCGTTGAAGATATCAAACAAAAAAATTGTCACAGCTGAGATATTTTCGAGCTGATTTGCTGGAGCAGAGATATAAGGTAGTAATAACTGAACTGAAAGATGGTCACCTCGGGTATGTAATTTAGAAAAATCGTAAAAAATTTATTTATAATTCGATTATTGCTTCAAATTTCTAAGTCTACAGTCCTTGTTTTAACAAAAAATATTTTTTTATTTTTATTATAATTTTTGCTAATTTTTAAACTTGGCGTTTAATCGCAATTTTGTATTTTATCTTAAAGCTAAACCAACTTGACATCAACAAAGGGTTAATTGCATTAAATCACAAAACATTTAAGTACATTGTGTATTTGTGACACATTTTAAAAATTTCTGTCAACATTTCAAAGATTTCTTATACTCACACACACATTCGTAAGTAAGTATATGTTGTTGATATGTGGGCGTTTTACATGAGGCAAAGGACTTTTTTCAATTAAAAATAATTTTTTTTTTTTTTACTTCCATAGCTCATACAGATTCCGCCTCTTTAAAGATCTTTCTCTGCGGTACTTAACGTTGACTGACTGTTACTTTCGCATATGAAAATGTGACAAAATTAAAACAACCACGCATTTCATGTTGTTATGGTTTCAGCTTTTTTATCTTTTTTTATTAAAATTTTTTAATAACTTTATTTTCTTATAGGCCATATTGTGCTTTTTTATTTTCTTAACATATACCCTCTTTATATTATATATTAATTTAGTTGCCTTAGCGAAAAAACCAAATTCTATTTTAAACGTCTTTTTCATTTTTGATTTTGATTATCAAGATACACGTTTTGGCAAAAATTAGTTTTCTTTGATTTCCTAGAAATGTTTCCTAAACTTTGGCTGATTAAGTGTTACGTTGTTATTGGTTTTAACTAATTTGTTAAAGCAATTGTTAAAATTGTCAGTTTTGGTTTGCTGTTTGTATCTGTATGATATTTTTGGTGAATATAAAATTTTTTTTTAATGTAGCATTTTAGATTAAAATCATTTAATGTTTTATCACTTAATTTGATTGTAATGAGATTGACATTTTAACAAGGAAATGTGCAAATTATTTTTTTGATTTTGGTGAGATTTTCTTTAGAAGATGCTTAGACAAGGCTATAAGATGAATATTTAATTTTTAGATTGTAAATAGAAAAGGTCTGCTTATTGGTAGGTTATATTAAATAAATGAATGTATATATAAGAGAAAATACATATTAAAATGACAATTAGATAAAACATGAAGCTGTCAGAAAAGAGATTGACAAGCAGAAGTTTTACTTTTAAAAACGTGATATGAAAATTACCAACCATATCACAACAGATCTTTAAAGTTTCCTATAAAAAAGAAAATTTATCGTAAATTTTCTATAGAGAACATTTATCGTTAAATAAATTTTCTATAAAAAGAAAATTTATCGTAAATTTTTGATAAAAACAAAATTTACCGTAAATTTTCTATTAAAAGAAATTTTATCGTAAATTTTCTATTAAGAAATTTTATCGTAAATTTTTTATAAAAAGAAAATTTATCATAAATTTTTTATAAAAAGAAAATTTATCGTTAAACAAATTTTCTATTAAAAGAAATTTTACCGTAAATTTTCTATTAAAAGAAATTTTATCGTAAATTTTCTATTAAGAAATTTTGTAGTCAATTTTTTATAAAAAGAAAATTTATCGTTAAATAAATTTTCTATAAAAAGAAAATTTATCGTAAATTTTTTATGAAAAGAAAATTTATCGTTAAATAAATTCTCCATAAAAAGGAAATTTATCGTAAATTTTCTATTAAAAGATATTTTATCGTAAATTTTTTATAAAAAGAAAATTGATCATAAATTTTTTATAAAAAGAAATTTTATCGTAAATTTTCTATAAAAAGAAATTTTATCGTAAATTTTCTATAAAAAGAAAATTGCAAATTTTCTATAAAAAAAATTTATCGGTTTTTTATAAAAATAAAATTTCTTTTAAATTTGCTATAAAAATAAAATTTATCGTAAATTTTCTATAAAAAGAAAATTAATCGTAAATTTTCTATAAAAGAAAATTAATCGTAGATTTTCTATACAGAAAATTTATCGTAAATTTTCTATAAAATGAAAATTTATCGTAAATTTTCTATAAAATGAAAATTTTTCGTAAATTTTCTATTAGAAGAAAATTTATCGTAAATTTTCTATAAAAAGAAAATTCATCGTAAATTTTCTATAAAATGAAAATTTATCGTAAATTTTCAATAAAAAGAAAATTTATCGTAAATTTTTCATAAAAAGAAAATTTATCGTAAATTTTCTATAAAAAGAAAATTTATCGTAAATTTTCTATAAAATGAAAATTTTTCGTAAATTTTCTATAAGATTTCTATAAAAAGAAAATTTATGGTAAATTTTCCATAAAAAGAAAATTTATGGTAAATTTTCCATAAAAAGAAAATTTATGGTAAATTTTCCATAAAAAGAAAATTTATCGTAAATTTTCTTTAAAATTAAAATTTATCGTAAATTTTCTATAAAAAGAAAATTTATCGTAAATTGTCTTTAAAATTAAAATTTATCGTAAATTTTCTGTAAAATGAAAATTTATCGCAAATTTTCCATAAAAAGAAAATGTATCGTAAATTTTTTATAGAAAGAAAGTTTATCGTAAACTTTTTATAAAAAGAAATCTATCGTAAATTTTCTATATAAAGAACTTTTATCGTAAATTTTCTATAAAATGAGCATTTATCCTAAATTTTCTATAATAAATCAATCGTTAATTTCCTATAAAAAAAAATCAATCGTAAATTTCCTATTAAAGGAAAATTAATCGTAAATTTTTTAAAAGAAAATTGATCGTATATTTTCTATAAAAGGAAAAATTATCGTATATTTCCTATACAGAAAATTTATCGTAAATTTTCTATAAATAAAAATTTATCGTAAATTTTCTATAAAAGGAAAATTGATCGTATATTTCCTATAAAAGGAAAAATTATCGTATATTTCCTATACAGAAAATTTATCGTAAATATTCTATAAATAAAAATTTATCGTAAATTTTCTATAAAAAGAAAATTTATCGAAAGTTTTCTATAAAAAGAAAATTTGTCGAGTTTTCTATAAAAAGAAAATTTATCTAAATTTTCTATAAAAAAAAATGTATCTAAATTTTCCATAAAAAAAAAATTTATCGTAAATTTTGTTTAAGGAGTGAGATCGAAAATTTCTTAACATACATAATATTCAATAACTTTGAAACGGTTGATCCTAGAGTTTTCATTATATTTAAGGTTCTAACCACTAATTATAAAATTGTGGACCATTTTTGAAAACCCTTTCTTTGGAGATTTTATAGTTGCTTCAGTCAATTTTTTGGAACAGTGTGCACATCTTCTGTTAAAATCTTCGGTTTTTTGGGACACCTTTTTTGTGCTCTTAAATTCACTTTTCACAAGAGCTCAATATCGCTATGGATAATTTTGAAAATTTACCTCTCTTGATACCAAAACTATGTTATTGATTTGGTACCACTCCAGAGCTTTCTTACCGTAGTGACATGATACCAAATGGGTCCAAAAATATGTGGACACGTTGTGCTTTCTTAAGAAAAGAAGAAGTCTTTTTTGCAAATATTCCTTTATGCATATTTTGGTATTTATAGATCCGAATGTATCAAATGACTTTCCTGTTTTGCCGCAACTGCAAAAAGCTTGTCATACCATGAATTTTGTAGGAAATGTTTGCTGCTTTTGGGTCTTAAACTTATCTTCAACATTGCTTCGAGCATTAGCAATAAAAATTTTTGAGACACAAGCTGCGAAGATTTTGCCAGCACCTACGTTTCTTCGTCAATTATACAGCTTGAGTATTTTTGTATGAAATTTGGTTTTAAATTCCGAGTCCTATTTTTGGCTTGTAATTTTTTTTGCAGAATTCCAGTTTGGAATTTTTTGAACTTTATATGTTATCAACTTTCCCATTAGCTTTAAATTTTCGCACCAAATAGTCGAAGCACTGAGAAAACTGACCTGATTTTCTACCAGATGTGTTTGGAGTTCCTTTCAATATGCCTTCAATTTTCTGTCCTTACCAATATCATGTGGTCCTTTTTACTTGCCGAACTAGGTTTCTCATCAATAGTCAAATTCTCCTGATACTGTTCAATAACATTAGAAACGGTTTTACGGACGACATTTAATTCTGTGGGCAATTATTTGTAAGACCTATTTGGATTTTTTTAAATTTTTTAATAACTTGTAGGACGTAAATCTTTTTCTTTTTTTCCATGATAACTAGATCAAAAAAAATTTTTAATATTGATTCCGAAAAAAGTTATGAGGCAAAATGTGTGTTAAGATTTTTTCGATCTCACTCCTTGAATAGATAATTTTTTTATTAAGAAAAGTGGGAAATTTTCTATAAAAAGCAAATTTTTAGGAAATTTTCAGTAAAAAGAAAACTTATCGGTAATTTTCTTTATAAAGAAAATATTCAGAAAATGTTTTCTATAAAAAAAAATTATGACAAATTTTCCAATAAAATAAAATCTTTTGGAGATTTTTTATAAAATGCAAATTTATGAACAATTTTCTATCGGTAATTTAAGGAAAATTTATGGCATGCATTAAATTGCTTAACTCAAGGCTGCACAAGGGACCTCATATGATAGATATGGAAATAACATTAATTTAACTTATCTAAATCATACTCATTTATTTGTCTTTATGTTAAATTGAAGCTAATTTTTCAAAAATTTTATCGTTTAACAATTCTTTAGACTTTAAGCTAAATTATTTGTTATAATTCAAATTATTTAAAATTTACTTTCAAATTTTTAACAACATATAAAAAGACCGACGTTAGGACAGACATATAACTTAATATAAATTTGTCTATAACTACAAAATACTTTAACAAATTGACAAGTTTTGTTTTTTTTTTACTGCTTTTGCCGCTGGTGAATGTCTATTGGCATTTTGTCCATAAATTGTGTGAACATTTTTTGGTTGATGTTAGATTTTGGTTTTTAAACATTATTGTGAGCAAATTTTTGCAACTGATTGGTAATTATTAAATGTTATTTGAAATAATTTACTAAAGCAAATGATTGAATTTAAAAATTATGACATGATGATTGTAGATATTTGAAATTTAGTGTAAAATAAATACATATGTTAAAATCTATTCAAGCATTTTTTTGCATAAGTCCTAAGTATACAGTGTTGGAAAAAATAATAGGGACACTCTAATTTTTCAATATATTCTTACTTTTTTATTTACTATTCCATAAATATTAAAAGTATATACATAAAATTAAATAACTTCAAATATTTTAACTTTTAAAGCAAAAATAAAGAACTAGTTCTGCCAAAAAATATTTATTTTTTTTTTAAAAGGCCTGGAAAAAATAATAGGGACACTTAATGTTTTGGAAAAAATATTTTTATACCCTTCACCAAAGGTGTAAAGGGTATATATAAGTTTGTCATTCCGTTTGTAATTCCCACAATTTTCGTCGGAGAGCAACAAAGTTGACATTTTCGGGATCCTTGTAAGAAATGATGACGATAGGACCATGTCCGTCCGTCCGTCCGTGTGTCGGTTGAAATGGCGTTTATGAAGCCCACTGATAACTGACATATATAATATATATATCAAACGATCGGAAATGCTTTCGAGAATTTTGCTATTGGAATTCAGCAAGATCGGTTCATACAATGCGGAGATATGTTAAAAAAAACCGGTTTTTAGAACCGGTTTTCCAGTTTCTGAAGCCTCTGTATATACTAGGGACTTCGTTTTTACAAAGAAGTCTCGGAAATTTTTTTCTGAATTTTTGTTCTAAAAAATGAAATAAATCGGTTCAATAATAACTGAGATATCGGACAAAACGCATTTTTTATTTTTTGAAGCCCTGGTTTAAGCTATAGATTTTTATTTTTATACAGATCGGACACAAATATTTTTTTAAAATTTCGGTTTTTTGAATCAGCAGGATCGGTTTGTAAATGGCGGAGATATGCTTTAAAAACCGGTTTTTGGAACCGGTTTTTCAGTTTCTGAAACCTCTGCATATACCAGGGGGAGAATTTTTAAAGGGGGCTCGGAAATTATTTTCTGAATTTTTGTTCTGAAAAAATGAAATAAATCGGATCAGTAATAACTGAGATATCGGGGAAAACGATTTTTTTATTTTTGAAGCCCTTGTTCAAGCTACAGATTTTTATTTTTATATAGATCAGTCATAAATGTTTTTATAAAATTTCGTTTTTTTTTAATAAACCAAATTCGTTCAGAATCAACAGAGTTATGGACCAAAAACAAATCTGTTAAGAATATAAATACACACACAAACATGTATATTAAGCATTGTAAGCATTGTAATGACTATTAGTGACGTTTTTGCCTATAAGACAAGTAGTTTAGTTAGCAACAGAAGTAATATAATGAATAACAGTGTTGTTGTTGTTCTTTGTATATGCAGTCAGTTTGTATATACACACATAAAAAAATAAATAAATATGGAATTGTTGTTGTTTATTTTTTAAAAGCAAAGCCTGCTATGATTGTTTTTTTTTTTTCATATTCAAATTTTCGTTGTTTGAAAAAAATTTAGATTTAAATATGTGAAAATATGAAAGCATACGTTAAGGCGAAAATTTTATTATTTGTCGGTAATATGGTTATATGATGTCGATAAGATAGTAAGATGGTAATATGGTAATATGGTAATATGGTAATATGGTGAAGGGTATCAAAGATTCGGCACAGCCGAATCTTTTTTCAATTTCATTTTTCTTTAACATTACCATCATTTCCAAATACTTTTTCAATACTTGGTTGAAGATCCTTTCATTTTTATAACCTCCTGACAACGGCGATTCATAAATCCCACAAGATTCGCACATACCTCGGGCGGAATTGAGTACCAGGTTTTTTGAGTTTTTTTCCACAACTCTTGTTTATTTTTTGATTTAAAGCTACCAATTTTATTTTTGAGGACTTCCCAGAGATGCTCAATGGGGTTTAAGTCCGGTGATTGGACGGCCACTCCATTATAGGCACCTCAATCTGCTGAAACCACGTTTTGACGCTTCTAGCGGAATGTTTGGGATCATTATCCCGCATGAATTCCCATTTTAGTGGCATTTCATCCTCAGCAAATGGAAGCATTTTATTCTGGAGAATGTCTATATAGTCAGCAGCATTAATTTTTCCCTGAATCCAAACTATTGGACCAACTCCAGAGGCCGAAAAACATCCCCATAGCATTATAGAACCACCACCGTGTTTGACGGTTTTTTTTTGGTGTATTTTGGATCAAATTCAGCATTTGCAGGACGACGTACAAATGATAACCCGTCCGAATTTAATTTAAGAATAACATTTTTTCAGATTCAGTACAATGAACACCACGACCCATTTTCAAATTTATTTACCGAAGACATAAATCATAAACACGAAACCAATATGATTAAATGAATCACATAAACTTTGCTTTACGGATTTTTAATATGTTTATGTTAAAAATAATAATTTTTATTGACTAATGGTAATTTTTTGTAGTGCGTCCCTATTATTTTTTCCAATTGAAATTACAACTTCACTGATTTTTTTTTGCAAATAAATATAAAATAAAAGCGCAAAAGAGAAAAAGTAAACAAATAATGAAATTCCGTTATTTTAGGAGCAGTTAAATAGCGGGACCCCAAAAAAAACTTAATATAAGGAAACTTTTTGCATCTGTTTGCGAAAGTAAGGGTCGTCCCTATTATTTTTTCCAACACTGTATAAGGCAATAAACTCGATACTCAATGCGTTGTGATTAACTGTCATATTTAAGCTTGAAGATTTCGAGATATATAGTGTAATTAGTTGAGAGTAAATTTTTTGCTCAAATTTGATTTCTATAAATTCTTTAAATACCTATAAAAAAAAACTATAGACGATGTTCCTTACTACATATTCTATTTTTAATTTATATTTTTTAACATTATTTGTTAAAAAACTAATTTTACTTAAAACATTTATAAAAGTTTTGTATATTAAAACAATTTGTACTCCTTTTTAATATCTTCAATTTATCAAAAAATCACAATAAATAAATTTATTAGAAAAGTGTAATAAAAACACTAAATAACCAAATTTAACATGACCTCAAGCAGAATTAAAACCACAACAGACTTTAGCAGCAAAAAATATTGAAAAGCTTCAAAAAACAATTCAGTCAAAAATAATAAAGACATCATAAACATTAAAAAGCTAAATTTGTATTTAAAAACCATTTAAGCCCTTAATAGTTTTTGGTTTTCGGGCAAAAAAAAAAAAAAAAAAAAAACAGAATAACATTGAAGTCAATCAAATCAAAGTAGAAGATGAAGCAAAACTTATAAAAAAAAGCCACAAAAAATACTAAATGCGAAATTTATTTATTTAATTATAGTTTTTTCTATAAAGAAAAAAGAATACAAAAATCATTGTGATAAAAGGAGCAATGGTGAAGGTATAGCTATTTATTTTAAGTGTTTGTGGTTAATGAATCGGACAGTGGGACAAACAGACAGACTTTTAAAACAATAAATGAATACATTCCTTTATTTATTGTTATATTATAACTATTTCTTCAAACAAATTAATTGCTTGAAGTGTGTGTAAATAGCTTTAAGCGTTTTTTTTTTGTTTTATTAAACGCCTTCTTAATGATGATTTAGACAAATGAACCGACACACACTTAACAAAATGTTTATATCTTGTATCTTATTGATAATGATGATGATTTCTCTTAAGTATGTAGTAAAAAAAAAAAAACAAAAACAAAATAAAGAAATAAAAAATAACACAAAACAGCAACAAGTTTCAATTAGTTCAAAATAGGTGTTGCCACTGACATGTAGAATTTTATATTTAACAGATAAAATAACATTTTAAAAAAAGCTGTTAAAAATGTTCGTGTTTGCAAAAAAAACAGTTTCTTAACAATTTATTTTTATTTGAGGAGGATTTGATGTTAATAACAGGTTGTTGTCATAATTATTTAATGGACTAACTTACTTAATAATTAAAAGTGTGTGGGAATGTTGTTAAGTATTTATAAGAAAATTAACTTAAAAGAGTTGTTAAAAATAAACTTCAGAAAATTAAAATAAAATAACTTATTTTGGCAGAATTCAATTTTTTTTGTAATAAATCTGCATCTGTTAAACAAATTTTCGGATCGCATTGAAATGTATAGAAAAATAACAAAGGAGCATCTAAGCTTTCAGAAAAATTATCTTGTAGACACCTTGTAATAATACTTTATAAGCCACAGGATGTCAAAGTTGACCACCTCGAGTATGTAAAAGAATAAAAATATTAAAACAAAAAATATTATTACAAATCAAGTCCGATTTCAACAATTTTTATATTGCTGTGCAAAAAAACAAAAAAAAAAAAAGCACATATGGAAATATTGTAAAATAGTGAATTTGCTGAGAGTTGACTTAAGTAGTCAGCTTTGAGACCATGATATAAAGCCTTCAAAACGATCTATATATATACATATTATACATCAATGAATTGTTAAATTGGTCTACTTTTACATTCTTGTATATTTTATAAGTTCTTGGAAAGTAGGAAGAGTTTTGCCTAACAAAATATTTTTATATTTTTTTATTTTGGTTTTTATATCTTTTTTAAATTTTTTATCTTTGAAAAATTCCCAAAAATCGGTGTTTAAAGCTTTTTAAATGATTTTTGCAGAAGTGAAAGATCGATATATATTTTATACATCATATACGAAATAATGACGAAAATATTATGGTAATGTGCTTTTTCATGCAATTAAAAAAAAATTCGTAAAAAAAATTGACTTTTTTCATAAAATCTCCACTCCTGCATTCGTTTTTGGCCGGGCGGAAAGCAGTTTAGTGTGAAATCATTTTAAATATATTTTTTGTTAAATTATCGTCAATAAATTTCAAAAACCTCGCGCGACATTTTTTTTATTAATCGATAAAAATGAAACTTTTTCTGAAATTCACCATTTTCGACAAATGCTGGATAAAGAGTGCAAACTTAAACCAATTAAAAATTTCTTTGTTAATCATTTATGAAGCCTTATCTTTCGAAATATATAAAAAAAAATTTTTTCCTTAACTGAACTTTGACAAAAAAGTGAAAGAATTGTACTAAATTTTTGTAAAAAATATCCATTTTCCATACTAATTTCAGAGTGCTGACTTTAAATATTTTTCACGTTTAGATCAAAATTTCTTTCAGCATATTACTTTGAAATATATAAAAAATTACAGAGTACAGAACAGAACTTAGGTGAGTAAACTTATTTTTTTTATCTTGCTAAGCAATTTACAGAAATATAAAAGTCTTTAAAATCGGACTTCATTTGTAGAAGTTACGATTTTTTTAAACTTTTACATACTCGAGGTAGTCAACTTTGACGCCCTGTAGCTTATCTTATGTTATCACAGCGTGATTACAGGTTGATTTTTATCAATTTTCTTTACATTTCAATTTAATTCGACCAGTAGTTTAAGAGATACAGATTTATAACCGAAAAATTTGCGTTTGATCCCACTGTGCGTGTATCTGAATTGACTGAGAAGCCCTGTGTCGCTGAAATTGTATTTCATTTTGTAACTCTGTGTAATTAATATAATAAAAAAAGTATTTGGAATAGCTTATTTGGTGTTATCACAGGGAGATACAGATTTATTACCAAAAATTTTGTGTTTAGACCCACAGGATAATAGTTTAGTGGATTGATCTGGATCATAATGACAATATATTTCTGAATTATATGAAAATTACGATGAATGGTCTATGGAAATAGATTTCAAAGTTAAAAAATCATAGTGAAGGAGTATTGTTTAGGAAAATACTTACACAGAAAAAATTATTACGGTCTTTTTTTCAATTAACATAGTTGTTTCATTTTGAATCGAAATTTAATAAATTTATTCAAGCAAAAGTGAAATAAAAATAAAATTTAACTATACTTTTATATCCTACATACATTTTTAATTCATCCGATCAACTACTTGATTGATTTAATTAATTTATTAATTGGGATTTTTTTTCTATTTTGTATTTTTTACAGTATTTAGTAATTGATATAATCATTTTGGTGAGAGGTGCAAATTTAAACAAGTTTTAATTGAATGAATTATTTTCTAACATATTTGTTAATTGGTGAATTTTTTCTGTGATACAACTGATTAATATTATGAACTATAAAGCTCCATTCAATCTCTCCTTGTGTAAGTTTATCAATAGTATTTATTTTCAATATTTGCCATAAAACTAACTACTATTTGAATTACAAATATCGTCTATAAATATACCTTTATTTGCAAAACTATTAAATATATCAAAACATTTTCTAATGAAATCTACAAATTTATTACCCTTAACTACACTAACATTATATTCATTCAATATTTATTCACAATACAAGACAAACATTTTGAAATTGTAAATTTTTTTTTTTTTGCAAATAAAATTTAATACTCATAATGAAACATTTAAAGTAAAAGCTTTCAAATAAGATTTTGCTATTGTATAATTTACATATAAATACAATTTAAATCAATATAAATTAGTTTTATTTTACATTTTACGAAAGAGTTGTTGTTGTTGTCCATTCACAAAAATCAAATACTCATGTGAACATTGTTTAACAATTGTAAGTAACAATTTAAACTAAATAATACTTACCTACATACATTCTATATGTCTATAGAAGTAGTAGCTAGTTGTAGTTTGTATAGTTTTAGTACTAAATACTATTATATCTGTTTAAATGTATATGGGTATATAATAAACCGATTTTTGTCTTTAATCTCTTTTCTGGGTCTTCTTGTTTGGTCTAGCTTGTCTGTATGATATTCCATCCATCTGTTTGTATTTCTGTCTATTGGTGCATCATAGAAGAAAAGTTTATTTTAGTTTAGTTTATTACATTGTAGATCCTAAAATAACAATTTAAAGATTTACTATACTTGTACTTAATACTTGGAATACAATTCCTATATATGTATATGAATAGATTGTGTATATATGTATGTATGTATCTGTTTGTAAAGACATGTGGCAGCATTGTTATCCTTTTGAGGAGGAAGAAGTAGAAGATGAAATCAAACAATGAACACATAACATCAAATAACAAATGGAATTGAAATGATATGCTTTAACAAATAAAATAAATATAAAAATCTAAAGAGAATTACAAAAAAGATATTTGTATGTATGAATGTAGTTTTTGTTGGTCAAGAATGGATTAAAACTTATGCTACAACTGGTAAGAAAATAATTTTATTTATAAAGCTACTTGGGACGTCATAAAATTTAGAGCATACAATTCAGCTTATTAAAATGAAACCAATTTGGTAATCTTCTATATATATAAAAGAGTAATGACTGACTGAATTACTTGGTGATTCAGCATCGCTCAGCCCAAACGGTTAAAGCTAGATAGATAAAATATGGACTGTAGATTGGTTTCCTACCGAATAAGGAGTGAGATCGAAAAATTCTTAACATACATTTTGCCTCATAACTTTTTTCGGAATCAATATTCAAAATTTTTATTATTATTTTTAATATTTTTAATTTGTCCTTATTTTCATCAAAATAAGTGACGAAAAAGATTTACGTCCTTCAAGTTATTAAAATATTTCAAAAAATCCAAATAGGTCTTACAAATAATTGGCCACAGAATTAAATGTCGTCCGTAAAACCGTTTCTAATGTTATTAAACAGTATCAGGAGAATTTGACTATTGATGTGAAACCTAGTTCGGTAAGAAAAAAGGACCACATGATATTGGGAATGCCAGAAAATTGAAGGCATATTGAAAGGAACTCCAAACACATCTGGTAGAAAATCAGCTCAGTTTTCTCAGTGCTTCGACTGTTTGGTGCGAAAATTTAAAGCTAATGGGAAAGTTGATAACATATAAAGTTAAAAAAATTCCAAACTGGAATTCTGCAAAAATAATTACAAGCCAAAAATAGGACTAGGAATTTAAAACCAAATTTCATACAAAAATACTCAAGCTGTATAATTGACGAAGAAACGTAGGTGCTGGCAGAATCTTCCCAGCTTGTGTCTGAAACATTTTTATTGCTAATGCTCGAAGCAATGTTGGAGATAAGTTTAAGACCCAAAAGCAGCAAAAATTTCTTACGAAATTCATGGTATGACAAGCTTTTTGCAGTTGCGGCAAAACAGGAAAGTCATTTGATACATTCGGATCTATAAATACCGAAATATGCATAAAGGAATATTTGCAAAAAAGACTTCTTCTTTTCTTAAGAAAGCACAACGTGTCCACATATTTTTGGACCTATTTGGTATCATGTCACTACGGTAAGAAAGCTCTGGAGTGGTACCAAATCAATAACATAGTTTTAGTACCAAGAGAGGTCAATTTTCAAAATTGTCCATAGCTTGGACCAGTGGAGAGATATTAAGCTCTTGTGAAAAGTGAATTTAAGAGCACAGAAAAGGTGTCCCAAAATACCGAAGATTTTAACAGAAGATGTGCACACTGTTCCAATAAAGTGACTCCAAAAGAAAGGGTTTTCAAAAATGGTCCACAATTTTATAATTAGTGCTTAGAACCATAAAAATTATATATTTCTGTGATCTGTGCTAAATTATCAAATGATTAAAAAAAATAATGAAAACTCTAAGATCAACCGTTTCCAAGTTATTAAATATTATGTATGTTAAGAATTTTTCGATCTCACTCCTTAGATCCACTAAGACGGGATTTTTGGAAATTCTAATGTTTAGGGGATAATAAAGGATAAAATCGGTAACCTTATATCTCCTAAATTAATAGAGATACAAAAAAGATGAATAGTTATCGTTATTCATTTAAAAAATAATCGGAAAATCGGCTCTTTTAGGGAGAAGACGGGTAAATATAGTAATTTGGTCCTTGTTTGGCATCTATCTATTTTTTAATCCAGTAAGTATAGTAAATATGCATCAAATTAGTAACTTATCGAAAATTAACGAATACAAGTTTGGTACTTTTTGGAAATTCGAACGTTTAAGGGGTAAAAATCGTATCTGATTTTGATACTTTTTTCACAAAATATTTTTTTCTTTTTACTGACAAATACATATGAATTTGACCATTAGATCCCAGTACAATATAGAAATTCATTGAAATACAATCTTTGTTACATTCAGACGGAATAAAAAGTACCAAAAAGGGAATAAAATCTCAAATTTAATTTTATTAAAATTAAATAATGCACTTTTTATTAATTAAACTTAGAGACATGAACTTAAGTCCTAAGTGTGTGAGAATTCACAAGAGGGGAATTTATGGTACTTTTTGAATTTTATACAAAATTTAATCTAGAAACATTAAATTAAAGACACATGGTCCTATGTGGGCAAGAATTCAAGAGAAGGACTTTTTGGTACTTTTTCGTTCTACTAATGGTACTTTTTGAATTTTCTACAAAATTAAACCTAAAAAAATTAAATTAAAGATACATGGTCCTATGTGGGTAATAGTTGAAGAGGGATGATTGGTGGTACTTTTCGTTATTAAATTACTCTTTGAATTTTTTATAAAAATAATTAACTTTCAAAAACGAAATTAAAGATGTATTATTGGTCACATTCTTATCTACTAAAATATAACAATAGAAATAATTTGTTAGTTATTTGATACCATTCAGTTACTTTTTTGTTGTAATCATAAGAAAAGAGATCAGGTCCAAAAAAAAAAAAAATCAATGCGTTATCTAACGATAACACAATATTTATCTGATACATTTTTTCACAATTTTTGTGATATGAAATTCATGACTAGGATATTGTAAAAAGTTCGCCAGTACATACTTTGTATCACCCCTTAAGCAGCATTCATATTTTCATTTCGCGTTTTTTCTAGCGTTATTATTTTTTTTATCAGGCCAAAATATTTTGATAAGAGATACAAAGCAATACAAAGCATGAGTCCCTTTTTATGCAGAGATGCATATATTTTATCTTAAAATTAGTTATATTTTTTCTGCGATCCTAAGGTCTGTAAATCAATTTTTTCTTCGCTCGTCAGGATTCTATTCAGTGATCGTGTATTCTTTGTAATGTTTATGACACAAAAAAATTTATTTCCCGACACAGATGCGTTCCTAGCAATTATTTTATGTATATGATCCACATATTTTTCGATTATAAAATAAAATTCTGTATTTGAATGAATTTGATTTATTTTTAATTTTAAGAAAAACTAATTAAACTATTTAGTAGTAAATATCAAATGTAAGTAGATAAATGATACTAATTTGTTCACGTATAATAAAAACTATAAGCTGCACGAGTTTCTTCGTGAGCCATCTTTAATAACGTTCTACAATTGAAGTTAATTTGGAACCAAATAAAACCTCTGAAAGAAGCTAATGTTTAAGTTTGTAACGACTTACGATTTAAGTCCACCCACATTCGTTGGACTTTTTTTTAGTCCTAACTAAAGTCCAAAGATTGGGCTTAATTTGGTAACACAAAAGACCTACGATTGAAGTTAATTTTACCATATAATGTCCAAAAATTTTACTTCCATTGGGACTACATGAAGTTCAACAGTTAAAATCGAACAATTAAGGTTAATTTGGAAACAAATATGACCTACGACTGAATTTATTTGGGCCCAGTACCAAACTACAACTGAAGTTAATTTTGGTCTTTATAAAAAGTCTATCTTTGGACTTCTAATTTGGTACTAAATTAATACTTAAGTTAATTTGTGATTTTGTAAGGACCTACTAATGATAATAATTTGGGACTTAAGACATACGATTGAGGCTATTTTGGCATTAAACAAGGACTAATTCGAGTCTAAATATGTCCTATGTTTGAAGCTAATTTGACACTTAATTATGAACTTCTAATGATTCAAAATTGAGAATAATTAATGCTGATTTGGGATTTAAAAAGACCTATAACTGAAATTAATTTAAGACCTAATAGTGAGCTACGAGATGCTAATTTGGACCAGAATAAGAACTTCTATTGAAATAAATTTTGATTTAATAAATAAGTCCTATGATTGAAGCTAATTTGGGACTCAATTATGAACATCTATTGATGCAAAATTGGAACTAAATTTGGGATTACTTGATATTAATTTGACACCAAGACTTAAAGCAGAAGCTAATTTAGGACTTAATAGTGAGCTACGATTTATGCTAATTTAGAACTCAATAAAGGACTACGATTAAAATTAATTTGTAAATAAAATCTACGATTGAAATTAATTTTCTAATTTAATATTGATCAAGGATAAAGACTAATATAGAACTAAAGAAATACCTATAATTGAAAATAATTTAGGACATAATGACCTACAATTGATGCAGATTTGAGATTAAAAAATACTTTTAGTGAAGTTAGTTTAGGATTAAATTAAGACCTATTATTAAGAATAATTTGGTAATAAATACAAACGATTAAACCTAATTTTGGTCTTAATAAAGACCATTGAATGCTATTAATTTGGGTCTAGAGAAAGACCTAAATCAAAACGTAAATTGAAGCTTATTTTAATATACATAGAAACCTACTATATGTCCCAAAATGTAAACGTAAAGGACACGATTAAGGTTAATTAAGATATTAGACTACTTTAAGAAAACTAGATACCTACAGCTGTATTCAAAATGAAAAAAAGTCTTTGCTTGCTAACGAGTGGCTAAGTTTTTTTTGTATAAATTTCGATAAGAAAAAGTTAGTAAGCATAGACTTTTTCATTTTGAATAAAGGAGCTACAAGTTATGGCTAATGTTCTACTTAGTCCAGACCAGGGTTTGCATGTCGATTATAATCGCACTGCGAGTATGCTTTTATGTTAAAACTATAAACAAATTTTGAAGCTCAATCTATGAAGCAAATTGTGTATTCTATCACAAAATTTTTAGAAAATAGAAATATAATTTATAATTTTTATTACTTTTGAATATGAATACCTTGCAATTTTGCATAATTCTATATAACAAATAAATCTATAAATGATAAAAACAATTATGTTTTATTTATGTTTTAACAAAATTCAATTAATGGTTAATCGCATTTTATTTCACATCTTTTAATCATAATCGCGATTATGGAAAATTGATTAAATGCAAACTCTAATCCAGACCTGTGATTAAGGAATCTTTGGGACCTCATAAATACTATAAAAGCTTATTTTAAACCACCGCGCATTGGGGTAAAAGGGGTCAAAAATGGCGATTAATTCAGGGAAGGGTGATAACAATATTTTAATGATCACGTTTTATTATTTTTTTTATTGATTATTAGTTACAAAAATTCAGTTTGAGGATTTTAAGATTTTTTTTAGTAGAACGGTAATGTCTGTCCGTCCGTCTATACATTAGAGTTAAATGGGTCGAAAATTATGCATAATTCAGAGAAGGGTGGTATCAACACTTTAATGATCACTATTAATTTTCCTATTTATTAGTAAGTCAAAAAATGCATTTTCAGAATTACAAGGTGTTTTTTTGGCTCAATGGTAATGACGCTTAATTCAGGAAAAGGTGATATCCAAATTTTGATGACCACATTCTATTTTTTTTAGTAAACAAATGCATTTTTAGAATTCAAAAATATTTTTTGGCAGCATGGCAATGTCGATCCGTCCGTCTATACATTTGGGTTAAATGGGTCGAAAATGACACTTACTTCAGGGAAAGGTGATATCAAAATTTCAATACTTTTATTTGGTTTTTATGTTAATCGAAAAGTGGAAAAAAACTATTCTTCGAATTTTAAGATTTTTTTGAAAGAATTCTAGTGTCCGTCCATCTGTCCGTCTGTTTGTTAATTTTTGCAAACTTTCCAATTCAAAATCGTTTAACTTTTGACTCAATAAAGATAACGACCAAAAATTTCTTTTGTTTGATGGATAATTGATATTATATAAAATATAATAAAATTGGTTAAAAATATTTAGCTATATATGGAAAAATCTTAACCAGGATCTTGTAAAATTTAGATTTTTTAAAATTCAAATGCATATAACTCGAAAAATATATATGATAAGTAGCACATGCAAGCATGTTTCCTTAAGGATTTATCAAGGACTTTAAGGTGATATAAAAAGCTTCGAAATAGGATAAGGAAAAAAAAAATTCGCTAGTGTTTAAATAATTTCCATGACACTAGTACCCTATTTTGAACCCCCATAGTTCCGCTACTGAGGCGTATATGGGATCCTGCTTCTAAACTCAAAATGCTACTGTCCTCTGCTATGCCTATGTGAAATTTGATGTAAATCCAAGCAGCCGATTAGCAAAGAAAATGTCTGCACTTAAGCTGTTTTTTGTTTGAAATCTACTGGAGTTAATATTTTCTCAAATCGGGCTATATATGCGCACGATTTTTTTTTCATAATATTAAAGTGGACAATATATACTATGTTTCAGAAAATTTTCAGAACAAACATCATTTAACATTTTAAGTAGCATTCCATTAAAATTGAAAATTAGTGTAGTTTAGGACAATTTTCAAAAAAATAACAAAAATATTAGGACAAAATATAATTTACAAATACTTGAAGAAAATTACACTTAAACATCAGAAGTTGATGGTTTCGTTTTAAATATTTACCTTAAAGGACCTTTTATTTAAAATAAATACACTGCAAAATTTATGGAAATTTAATTTTTTAATTTTTTCAAAAATGTAAAAAAAGGTTTTACTTTGACAGCTCCTTATAAGAAAACAACACAATCTAGCTTAAAGATTTTAATTGATGTTGATACATAATTTTGTGTATTTTTATTCGGTATAAAAATCTAAATTTTAAAATTCAATTAAGCGCCTTTTTTGACAATAGTAGATGCTTAGATTGACAACAATAAACTTCTCTTGTTACAAAAGATTCACTTCAACTAACAATATCTTTTCTTAGGTGTAGTTCACTCAAATTGTTTAGAATTAAACTACATTTATGTGGGTTTAAATTTTTATTTTTTTCCTTTCTTTCTTTCTCTTTTTATGGCCAGTAAAATGTAAACAAAAAAATTTTTTCAGAAAAATTTAAAATTCAACCATTTAACATTTTAAGTTTGAATGAATTTGAGTAGAGATTTTTAAAAATACATTTTCTAGTTGATTTGATAATGCTACTCGTACTTACTACTTAGTATACAATTTTAGTATAATGTTCAATACTCATATGGATATCTATTTTTTTTTTCATGCTGAACAGATGGTTGAAAAATATTGCATGTGTATATATTTGGATATTATTTGGGTATTTTGGTAATAAATACAATAAGGTATAACATATTTTTCATAAGGATATTTATCTTTACTCTTTACCAAACTGCTTCCCGGTAAGTGGTTTTTAAACTTTAAAATTTTGTTATCATTTGCTCTTATTTTAAATTTCTTTTTTTCTATCAAAACGAAAACTAAATTTCTCATATTTTCTTTGACCAACGTTGCCACCCTATTATGGAAAGCTCATACAAAACCAACCTACATTTATCTATACGAAACATGAAAGTGGGTACTTGCATCTAAACAACAAGTACTTGTTTGTATTCATTTCTAATTCAATACTAAAACATTTTGAAGTTGTTATCTGTTGCTGTTGTTCCAACATTGATCGATTGAATTGATGAATAAATTTTAGCAACAAAAAAAAAAAAAAAAAAAAAATCTCCCCAAAAATAGAATATTGATTGTTGTTACTGATGTTTTCTTTAACGAATTTATCTATTTTCTTCATTGTCTTTATACGTTACCACTTAAGTTGCAACAAAACAACATCTTAAACAAACTTTAAATATGGTTCATATGAGTACCTCTGCAACAAAAAGAACGTTAAACTCTACATAAAGACTAAGAAACATGTATAGTTGTGGGGGCATGATGGCATCTGTTAAGCTTAACATACATCTGAACAAATTTCATTTAAAATCTATTTTTTTTCTATTTGTTTTCGATTACTATAGAGTTAAGATGAAAAAAACTTAAATAGACAATCTAAATATTTGAATTTAAATTTCAGTTGCTGCATAAACAAAATTGTAACTCGTACAATTGTGGTTGTTATTGTTACTGCTTTTGTATATGTTGTAAGTAGTATTTGGTTTTGTTGTTGTTGTTTTTTTGTCGGTTTTATTTTTATTTGATGCCAAAATGTCATTGTTACCAAAAGTAATAAATCACCATGTTCAAGTAGTTTGTACTTAAATGTTATTGATGGATAATTTTTTTGCTGTTGTTGCTGCTGCTATTGTTGTTGCTTGTTTAGTTTTCTTGCAAATTCATTCATTTGATTTAAAGTAAATAAAAATTCAGTTTATTATTATTGATAAATGAAGAAGAGATAAAAGTCAAATAGTGGTTTGGTTTCTTTTAAACAAAATTATCATATTGTTAAACATAAGATTATAAAAATCATCTAGATATGATTTTTTGGTTAGGATGATGGACAAATCTAAATCCTAGGTACTTGGGGCTTTTGAAAAAAGAAACAAACATGTTATGGCATTGTCATTACAACAATGTTATGTTATCATTGTCAATTTTAATAATAATGTGTTTATAATAACAATGTTTTTGTTACAGTTTTATCATTCAATGTTTATAATCAATAACAATTTTAATATAGTTGACAACTAAAATAGTATGTTTATAAATATTTTTATCAGAAACAAAATTTTATTAAATGCAAACATATAATTATTTCTGCAACTATTATATATTATAAATAATTTTTCTTTTTCTTAAACCATATTATGTTTTCAAACTGTATTAATATTATTATTTCGATAACAATAAAATGTTACAAATAAATATGTTTTTAACAAATATGTTTGAAAAGTTCAAAACTTGTTTGTTTTTGAATATATATTTTTTAAGATTTTAATTTTACCTTTATTATTCAATCAATATAAGATATTGATTAATTACTCATTGGGATAATAATATAATAAGATGGAACATTGATATAATTAAATGTAATCATAATCTGATAGAATGGGATAATAATGTAATAAGATAATATGAAAAAATTCAATTAAAACATGAAAAAAACGAACCATAAGATAGTAGACAATATTATAAAATGGAATCATAACAATTACTAATTATAATCATATCTATTTTAAGCTATGACTGAGTGTAACCATTTCATGTGCCACTTTATCGTCAAGTAGGAAAATCGTTCCAGTTTAATTTAAAGCTACCAACATGCATATGTTTTCGATTTTCGTCAATGATGGATCGTCAATTTTAAACCGCTTTTCAATCAATTGTCGATCTCTAGCTTTGCAAGATAGAAAAAATATTTTAATATACTCCAGATGTTATAAAAATCTTTTGATAAGCGCTATGTCTACACGATACCAATGTTGAGCATTAATTGTTACTTAGTAGATGAAAAACGAAAAAGTAGTCCCAACATTTTCTCAAGTCAATGTTACTTTTAATTTGCCCCTATAAACAAATAGTCGTATTTAACGTGCCACTATATCTGACAGGATTGAAAGTTTAACAAAGTACTCCAAATTTGTTCAGCTGCTTAGTAATTTTTATTTGCGTAATTAAGTGTTTTAATCTTGAAAAGAAAGATTTGCTTGAGAACGAATGTTACGGTCCAGAAATATTTAGTCAATAATCGCATAATGGTTGAAAAAAGAAGACCCATTGGCACGACTTCGATTCATTTATTCATCTAGATAAAAATCAAACACACACGAATTAAAAACGTGTCAAAAATTGATACCAATTGGGATCGAGTTGACACCACTTCAGTGTCAAATTATTTGTTTTCTATTTTGTATATTTAAAATTGATTTATTTTAATCTTGAAAGAAAATTCCCGCAAACAGATACAGTATTCATGCCGCTTTCTTTACCGCTGGTTGTATGCATATAGTTTGGCCAAGATTTTGCCTGGAAGCAGTAAGACTAATACATGAATTACTCTTGAATTGCACACCTAACAACCATAACAACAACAGTTTAGTGATCTATCAATATAATAAAAAAAAATCTTATTAGAAATAGTAAGTCTAGGGTTCCTAATTTTTTAATCTGGACAAAAAGCGCAATATGAATTTTCGTAATTGTATATCACTATCACATCATTATTTGCAATTTGTACTCCGATCTCACAAGACTTAATTTTCTACTTTCTTCCGGAATTTTCTAAAGCGATATGAAAATATGAGTCCTAAATTTATTGAGAAAATTTCAAAAAAATCGGATGAAAATCAGACCCGCTGCACATTGGGGTAAAAGAGGTCGAAAATGGCGCTTAATTCAGGGAAAGGTTATATCAATATTTTAATGACCACGTTTTATTTCTTTATTGATTATTAAGTAAAAAAGAATCAATTTTAGAATTTTACGATTTTTTTTTAGTAGAACGGTAATGTCTGTCTGTCCGTCTATACATTAGAGTTAAATGGGTCGAAAATTATGCATAATTCAGGAAAAGGTGATATCAACACTTTAATAATCACATTTAATTTTTCTATTTATTAGTAAATAAAAAAATGAATTTTGAAAATTATAGGATGTTTTTTGGCTGAATGATAATGTCCGTCCGTCTATACATTTGGGTTAAATGGGACGAAAATGACGCTTAATTTAGGAAAAGGTGATATCCAAATTTTTATGATCACGTTCTATTTTTTCTTTTTATTAGTTAGTAAAAAAATGCATTTTATTAGAATTCTAAAATATTTTTTGGCTGCATGGCAATGTTCGTCCGTCCGTCTATACATTTAGGTTAAATGGGTCGAAAATTCCACTTAAATCAGGAAAAGGTGATATCAAAATTTGAGTACCTTCATTTGGTTTCTATATTAATCGAGAAGTGGAAAAAAATATTTTTTCAATTTCAAGTTTTTTTTTTTAAAGAATTCTAATGTCCGTCCATCTGTCCGTCTGTTTGTTAATTTTTGCAAACTTTCCAATTCAAAATCGTTTAACTTTTGACTCAACAAATATATCGATTCAAAATTTTCTTTGTTCGATAGATAATGTTTCTTTTTAACCAACTATATAAAACATAGTAAAATCGGTTGAAAATATTTGGCTATATATGGAAAAATCTTAACCAAGATCTAGTAAAATTAAGATTATTGGAATTTCAAATGTATATAACTCGAAAAATATATAAGACAAGTAGTACATGCAAGCATGTTTTCTAAAGGACTTATCAAGGGCTTTAAGGATATATAAAAATCTTGGGAATTGGGTAAGGAACAAAAAGTTGCTAGTGCTTAAACTTTTTCAATGACACTAAGGAGTGAGATCGAAAAAATCTTAACACACATTTTGCCTCATAACTTTTTTCAGAATCAATAAAAATTTTTTTTGATCTAGTTATCATGGAAAAATACTTCAGTTATTATTTTTAATAACAACCATGTTAATTTGTCCTTATTTTCATCAAAATAAGTGACGAAAAAGATTTACGTCCTACAAGTTATTAAAAAAATTCAAAAAATCCAAATAGGTCTTACAAATAATTGGCCACAGAATTAAATGTCGTCCGTAAAACCGTTTCTAATGTTATTAAACAGTATCAGGAGAATTTGACTATTGATGTAAAGCCTAGTTCGGTAAGAAAAAAGGACCACATGATATTGGGAAGGCCAGAAAATTGAAGGCATATTGAAAGGAACTCCAAACACATCTGGTAGAAAATCAGCTCAGTTTTCTCAGTGCTTTGGCTATTTGGTGCGAAAATTTAAAGCTAATGGGAAAGTTGATAACATATAAAGTTCCAAACTGGAATTCTGCAAAAAAAAAAAAAAAAAAAAAAACAAGCCAAATATTGAACTCGGAATTTAAAACCCAATTTCATACAAAAATACTCAAGCTGTATAACTGACGAAGAAACGTAGGTGCTGGCAGAATCTTCGCAGCTTGTGTCTCAAAAATTTTTATTGCTAATGCTCAAAGCTATGTTGGAGATAAGTTTAAGACCCAAAAGCAGCAAAAATTTCTTACAAAATTCATGGTATGACAAGCTTTTTGCAGTTGCGGCAAAACAGGAAAATCATTTGATACATTCGGATCTATAAATACCAAAATATGCATAAAGGAATATTTGCAAAAAAGACTTCTTCTTTTCTTAAGAAAGCACAACGTGTCCACATATTTTTGGACCTATTTGGTATCATGTCACTACGGTAAGAAAGCTCTGGAGTGGTACCAAATCAATAACATAGTTTTAGTACCAAGAGAGGTCAATTTTCAAAATTGTCCATAGCTTAGACCAGTGAAGAAATATTGAGCTCTTGTGAAAAGTGAATTCAAGAGCACAAAAAAGGTGTCCCAAAATACCGAAGATTTTAACAGAAGATGTGCACACTGTTCCAAAAAAGTGACTGAAGCAACTATCAAATCTCCAAAGAAAGGGTTTTCAAAAATGGTCCACAATTTTATAATTAGTGGTTAGAACCATAAAAATTATATATTTCTGTGATCTGTGCTAAATTATCAAATGATTAAAAAAATAATGAAAACTCTGGGATCAACCGTTTCAAAGTTATTGAATATTATGTATGTTAAGAATTTTTCGATCTCACTCCTTAGTACCCTATTTTGAACCCCCACAGTTCCGCTCCTGAAGCGTGTATTGGATCCTGCTTCTAAACTAAAAATGATACCGTCCTTTGCTATGCCTATGTGAAATTTCATGCAAATCCATCCAGCCGATTAGAAGTTTCAGATTTATTTCGATTCTTCCTCACTGTTTCATGCTTGATAAAGCAAAGAAAATGTCTGCCACTTAAGCTGTTTTTTGTATGAAATGCACTGGAATTTTTTTGAAAAAAAAAATTCTTTTCTCAAATCGGGCTAAATATGCGCACGATTTTTTTTTCATAATATTAAAGTGGACAATATAGACTATTTTTCAGAAAATTTTCAGAACAAACATCCTGTAAAATTTTAAGTTGCATTCCATAAAAGTTGAAAATTAGTGAATTTTAGGAAATTTTTCAAAAAAATTCCAAACATATTAGGACAAAATATAATTTAAAAATACTTGAAGAAAAGTACACTTAAATATCTGAAGTTGATGGTTCCATTTTAAATTTTTACCTTAAAAGACTTTTTATTTACAATAAATACACTGAAATCTGATGAAAATTTAATTTTTTTTTTACTATTTTTCAAAAATGTAAAAAAATTCTTAACTTTTAGAGCTGCTAATAAGAAAATAACACAACCTAGTTTAAAGATTTTAATTGATATTGATTCATAATTTTGTTTATTTTTATTCGGTACCCAACCTTATTACAAAGTTTTAAATTTTAAAATTCAATTAAGCGCCACTTTTGACACATTTTACCCCAACGTGCGCTGTAGCGATAAAAAACTCCAAGGCAGGCTAAAAAGTAAAAGTTTTAATCTTTCAAGCTTTATATCTCTTAAACTAAAAAAGATAAGATATTCATAAGACGATGTTTTTTTTTTTGGATCTCGACTAGCGGTCCTCCTATATAAAAATCTTTGAAATCGGTTCAGATTTAAGGATTGTTTTTAAAAAATTGTTTACCCGAGGTGTCCAGCTTTGGGACCCTATTGTCGAAGCTCAAAACTTAAACTCATGTAACAGACGTTTCGAAATTCCATAATTATTTCTATTTCATTTTTTGAATCGCACACTGTACGCCCTTAATTTATTCCTTCCTTAATGTGATTTTTATTTCAACTTATTGAATCATATCTTCAAGTTCTATTTAGTATATTCTGCTAAATGTTTTTAATGAGAATCATTAGATTTTTATAAATGCATTTTAATTGCTGGGAAAATGTTCTAAAAATTAAGGAAAATATTTTTTATTTTCTTAATATTGCAATTAAATTTTCTAAAATTTCACATTAATTATCTTATGCTACATGATTGTTTCACTACAAAATGTGGGAAGCGTTATGCATTTTGATTTTGATTTCTTAGTTTTTTTTATTCACAAAATAAATTTAAATAAAACAAAGATTATTGCACCCGTAGGAAGGGGGAATCTTAAAGTACTTGAACACAAATAACCAACTCATGCAGTCACTCACTCACTTACCAACTTACACCCTCCTACATGAAAATGTCTTGAATATAATTTTCTTATAAGAATAAATATGTTATTTTGTTTGATCTAGAAAATCAGATAAGATATTTGTTTTGTTGTTTTGTGGTCTGAAGACGACATAAAAATATTTAAGAAAATTTCCCACATTTTGTGTAAGTGAAGAAGTTGTTTAAAAAGGTGGTGGTTGATTTTAACAAGAAATATAAAAAGTAATACACACAAAAAACAATAGAAAAATATTTTTAAATATTCTCAAGAAAGTTTATGCTTGGGTTAATTTTAAAGGCAACAACAATTTTTTTTTATAAGAAATGAATTAATTCACTTAACTCATTTATGGGGGTCTATTGCATTTACTCGCTTTGGAAAATTTTCTTATTTTAACTATTTTTTTTACTACTAAATCGCAATAAAAGAAAAAACCTGCATGTTGAAAAATAATTATTTTTCCAATTACATACGAGAGTACATGTCCATAAATTAATCTTAATATTGTCAATATTTTGTAGTGTATGATTATTAAAACTTTATTTATGTAGATTATTTTTTTTTTTTACTGCTAAATTGCTCCTTACATTTAAATAGTTTGCCAGTCTATTGCCTTGCCACATTTCAATAAGCTGTAAACATGCCACCATCACCATTGATATCACCACTAAGTATGAGTTGCTTACCAGCACTCATTCACTACTCTATGATTAACAACAATTTTGCCAAGACAACCATTTGAATGTTGCTCCAAACATGTTTCTTGAACTAAATCTGTGTTTTTTTTTTTTTTTTTTCTTTTGTAAGAAAAATAATTCCAAATTGTTAATAATATACAAAAATATATAATCTAATATCACTTTGGCAAACTGCAAAATAAGTTTGCCACAGAGTAAAACTGAGCAACAGCGGCATAAATACTCTAGCGGTTTGTAAAATTTCGAAGCACGTAAATCATAAATAAAAAAATTTAGTCAACGTGTAACAAATGTTAGTAAAAAAAATATGAAATCAAATCAGGTGAGAAAACTATAGTCGGCAAGAGAGGAATTTAAATCTTGTAGTTTTAAAAATTTGCTATAAAAAGAAAATTTTGCGAATATTTTCTATAAAAACATTTAGCGAATATTTTCCATAAAAAAAATTTTAAGAGAATTTATCGACAATTTTTTATAAAAAGAAAATTTATCGTAAATTTTCTATAAAAAGAAAATTTATCGTAAATTTTCTATAAAAAGAAAATTTATCGAAAATTTTTTATAAAAAGAAAATTTATCGAAAATTTTCTATAAAAAGAAAATTTATCGAAAATTTTCTATAAAAAGAAAATTTATCGAAAATTTTCTATAAAAACAAAATTTATCGAAAATTTTCTGTAAAAAGAGAATTTATCGAATATTATCTATAAAAAGAGATTTATCGAATATTATCTATAAAAAGAGAATTTATCGAAAATTATCTATAAAAAGAGAATTTATCGAAAATTATCTATAAAAAGAGAATTTATCGAAAATTATCTATAAAAAGAGCATTTATCAAAAATTTTCTATAAAAAGAGCATTTATCAAAAATTTTCTATAAAAAGAAAATTTATCAAAAATTTTCTATAAAAAGAAAATTTATCGAAAATTTTCTACAAAAAGAAAATTTATCGAAAATTTTCTACAAAAAGAAAATTTATCGAAAATTTTCTATAAAAATGGAATTTATCGAAAATTTTCTATAAAAATGGAATTGATCGTAAATTTTCTATAAAAATGGAATTTATCGTAAATTTTCTATAAAAATGTAATTTATCGCAAATTTTATATAAAAAAGTAATTTATCGAAAATTTTCTATAAAAAGAGCATTTATCGAAAATTTTCTATAAAAAGTGCATTTATCGAAAATTTTCTATAAAAAGTGCATTTATCGAAAATTTTCTATAAAAAGAGCATTTATCGAAAATTTTCTATAAAAAGAGCATTTATCGAAAATTTTCTATAAAAAGAGCATTTATCGAAAATTTTCTATAAAAAGAGCATTTATCGAAAATTTTCTATAAAAAGAGCATTTATCGAAAATTTTCTATAAAAAGAGCATTTATCGAAAATTTTCTATGAAAAGAGATTTATCGAAAGTTTTATATAACAAGAGATTTATCAAAAATTTTCGATAAAATTTCGATAAATTTCCATTTTACAGATAATTTTAGATAAATTTCCTTTTATAGGAATTTTTCGATAAATTTTCTTTTACAGGAAATTTTCGATAAATGCTCTTTTTATAGGAAATTTTCGATAAATTTTTTTTATAGGAAATTTTCGATAATTTTTTTTTTTATAGGAAATTTTCGGTAAATTTCCTTCTTATAGGAAATTTGGGATAAATTTCCTTTTTATAGAGAAATTTTGGATAAATCTCCTTTTTATAGAGAAATTTTGGATAAATTTCTTTTTATAAGAAATTTTCGATAAATTTCCTTTTTATAGAAAATTTTCGATAAATTTCCATTTTATTGGAAATTTTCGATAAATTTCCTTTTTATAGGAAATTTTGGATTAATTTCCTTTTTTAGGAAATTTTCAATAAATTTCCATTTTATAGGAAATTTTCGATAAATGTCCTTTTTATGGGAAATTTTCGATAAATTTCCTTTTTATAGGAAATTTTCGATAAATTTCCATTTTATAGGAAATTTTTGATAAATTTCCATTTTATAGGAAATTTTTGATAAATGTCCTTTTTATGGGAAATTTTTGATAAATGTCCTTTTTATGGGAAATTTTCGATCAATTTCCTTTTTATAGGAAATTTTCGATAAATTTCCATTTTATAGGAAATTTTCGATAAATTTAATTTTTATAGGAAATTTTAGATAAATTTAATTTTTATAGGAAATTTTCGATAAATTACATTTTTATAGGAAATTTTCGATAAATTACATTTTTATAGGAAATTTTCGATAAATTACATTTTTATAGGAAATTTTCGATAAATTTCCTTTTTATTGGAAATTTTCGATAATTTTTTTTTTTATAGGAAATTTTCGGTAAATTTCCTTCTTATAGGAAATTTGGGATAAATTTCCTTTTTATAGAGAAATTTTGAATAAATCTCCTTTTTGTAGAGAAATTTTGGATAAATTTCTTTTTATAGGAAATTTCCGATAAATTTCCTTTTTATAGAAAATTTTCGATAAATTTCCATTTTATTGGAAATTTTCGATAAATTTCCATTTTATAGGAAATTTTGGATTAATTTCCTTTTTTAGGAAATTTTCAATAAATTTCCATTTTATAGGAAATTTTCGATAAATGTTCTTTTTATGGGAAATTTTCGATAAATTTCCTTTTTATAGAAAATTTTCGATAAATTTCCTTTTTATAGGAAATTTTCGATAAATTTCCATTTTATAGGAAATTTTCGATAAATGTCCTTTTTATGGGAAATTTTTGATAAATGTCCTTTTTATGGGAAATTTTCGTTCAATTTCCTTAAAATAAAAATTTTCGATAAATTTACTTTTACATAGAAATTTTAAATAAATTTTCGATAAATTTCCTTTTTATAGGAAATTTTCGATAAATGTCCTTTTTATGGGAAATTTTCGATCAATTTCCTTTTGTGTAAAAATTTTCGATAAATTTACTTTTACTTTTAAATAAATTTCCTTTTTATAGCAAATTTTCGATAAAATTCCTTTTTATAAAAAATTTTCGATAAATTTCCTTTTATTTTCTAAATGTTTGATGAAATAATGCTTTATAGAAAATTTTCTTTTGTTTAGTTAATTATTTCTAAATTTTTCTTACCGACTGTAACGTACCTTTCAATACAGTTGCATCTCTGCATTAAAGCTTTTATTCCATTTTATATTAAGATCAATAAAATATGATCAAAAGATTTAAATTTCTTGTAATAATTCACTGTGCTATGAAATACTGTTGCACTCTAAGACCACAAGACCCAGTTTATAATTTAAAACTTTTAACTAAAATCAATGCTGCTGGTAATAAAAAACAAAATACAAAATTATGAAGTGTAAATCATGGCGGCAATACTTTAACGGCTCATATACCACCAACATTTTAACACGGACTAAAGTTTTTACAAAAAGAAAGAAAAAGAGAAAGAAATTGATAAAAAACAAAAACTGAAATTATTCCATCACCATAAACATTTATCCTAACATACGTTTATGTGTATGAATTTATGTTTTTATGCAAAAATTTATAAGAATAAAAAAAAAAAAAACATAAAAATCTCAGCGTTTATATCATAAATTGAAAAACAAGGCACTCATCTCTAGTAACTCTAGCAACATACCAGTTGGAAATTTTCTAAAGAACTTTCTGTTGCTGTTTATCTTAAATAATGAGTGACCAGTCAGTAGTAAAGAAGGGGGTCTTTAGTAATAAGGCATGTTATGGTCTTAAAAATGTTCGTCTTAAGTCGAAATTATCCCATTTGTTTAATTTCCAAATGGGATTTTGCCGCTACATAAATCTACATACATAAATAAGTAGATATAAATATGACTGAATGTGGCTATAAATGCTGTTGCACTTATTACCAAGATTCATATGTAACTATCTTTTGGTTGTGTAAAAATGTATTTGAAATGGATGAATGCATAAATGCTGTTTAAATTATGTGCTTTCGCTGTGCACAAACTAAACTGAAAATAGAAAATAATCTGAAACGAATTTATCATAAAACGTGCATAAATTGACATCATATGCAGCAACCAATAACTGCTGTTTAGTTTGTTGCTGTTACTCTTTTTTTTTTTTTCAAGCGCTCCTCTATATATTTTTTTGTTTGTTTTCTTGTCTGTGTTTTTATTAAAGACCGTTTTTCTTTTGGGATTTTCTTAACGCTTTCCAATAGAAATTGGTGGCTGTTGTGTATCTAAATGGGGCCAGGCAACAGCAGAAGAAACCAAAGCACTTTTACAAGGTGTGTTTCGGTTGATTTGTTCATATTAGAAAAAGATATGAAATAGAAATGCAAAGATCAAATAGACCAAACTTAAACTATAATATTTAATGGTTGCTCCAGAGATTATCCAGTAGGATAAAATGCTATTAAGGAACCAGTTTCAATGTTTTCTTTTTTTTGTTTTGCAAAAAAGAAAAGAAAAGTAAAGTAAGGAGTAACAGTAATAGTTAATATTTATTTACACTTAGAGAAATTTTGGGTTAATAATTATTTACTTCTTAAAACTACGTTTATTTTTAGAAATATTTGACGATTTTTTTATTAGATATTCTCTAGAAACATTTGATACTTTAACACTGCTGCGTTATTAAAATCTGTTGGACTGTAACAAGAAATATTTTGCTCAAAATCCAATCAATCAATTGTTGCATGAGTCGCCTTTTAAGATGATTATTATTTGTAGATTACATCTTCTAGAATTCGTTTGTTTAATATCTAGATTCTAGATGTAGCCTCAATTTTTATATGTGGTTTATTTATTCATCTGTTTTTCACTTCTCACTAAAAACTAAAATTCATTATTTTTTATGTTTAATAGACGTCGAACTATTTGTAGTATTATGCTCAGACCTCTTTATATAGATATTTGAACATCAAGTTCTCTTCAAAGGTGTTTCATTATTGCACATTTATGTTAAATGGATTTTATGACTGTTGTTCAGATTGATGGATCGGAAGTCAAGTCTCTTATAATACCACATAGAGCGATTTCTATTTGGCATCCATTATCAGTAAAGTTAGAATTATTAAAACTAATCTTCTGCGAAGGGCCCAGCGAAAATCTGTTGGCTTTTGGTAATGAGTTTTACTTACTGCACTCTTTACCTGGTAATGAGTTGTCATTATTTTTCACATTTCTTTGAGTAGTGGAATAAGTAGTTAACAGTAAATAACAGGTTCATTTAGTTCTACAATGGCTTATTTCATTAGAGCGACTGCGTAGCACTCAGAAGGTTATCTTCAAAGTAAACCCATATTTTTTTTAGGAAATAATTAAAAATTTTTTTTGTTTTTTTATAGCAATTTTGTAGTTTTATATGTAATGCTTGAAAATAAGTAATTTAGTAATGGAGACCCATAAATTCGGCGGCATCGGTAATGAGTTTTTAACCCAAATTATAAGAAGATACCGACTTTTGGCAATATAACTGGCAAATGTTGCCTTACCGCGTAAAGTATCTGTTGGGGCATTTCTCTATTGTGAATGTAAAGGAATATTGGTCTCTGTCTTTAGTTGCGGTTGAGTCAAAGGACAATAATCGTTCTACTAAACTTGAGCATATGATCTTCCATCTCGATATTAGAAAGTTGGAAGCATAAAATTTGTGATTTGAAGAAGATCAATAAAAAATGTGACTAATTCAAAAGTAAGAACATTTGGACTACACTTGACGACCAAGATTGCTTTTTTTTCTATCGCAGTCCACGATTGGGTCGTTAAAATGTTTGACAATAAAAATCGCAAAACTAATTAAAGTTTGAATAGATTTCTTAAGAAACTAAAATATTATTCTGCATATTAATGTAGGGTTTTTTAATGAAAACCACAGTACTTTTGTTTTATTTTAATTAATAAAACATTTATTAAATTTTTAATGAAAATATACTTATTTATTTAAAGATAAATTTAATAATAATCTTAAGTGTTATGCGTTGTTTATTGTCCGAAGTCCAAAGATACTCTGTCTGTCTCTCCAAAAACTTAAATTCGTTTTTGCAGTCACTCGTCACAGCCATACCCTAATTCTCGTTATTTAATCTCGTCAGTGTCAAATGTCCCAGAGTTGTATTATTAAAACGTTCGACCACTTTTAGTGATGCGGACGTTGCCACTCGAACCCACATTGATATTTTTGAAAGGGAATTAAAAAAGTTCAGTATCTAATAAGAACATGAAAAAACATTTAACTTTAAGTATTAAGCTATTCAAGATGGGCTTAAATTTGAATACCATCACTCAGTTTAACGTAAAACATTTACAAATAAACTGAAGAAATTGCAAAGAGGTGAACACTTAAGAATCTGTTCGAATTATACCGGCGAACATTGTCTAATATTGCGTCCTAAATAAGCCGATTATTCGAGTATATTTCACTATAACTCGAGAGCGTTATGCACGATTTATACAAGTGATATACCAAAATATGTGGAATAAAATTGGTTTTTAGTTGTTCTGCTAACAAATTTTTATCCACTCAATAGTTTAGGAGATATTTCGAAAAAATCTTTTCATGCTGAATTCAAGATTTTTTTTTTACTACATTTTTTTTTTTAAGTGAAAACATCAAAAATGTTTTAGTTTATCATCTTTATCTTAAAGCTGGTAAAACTATGAGTAAATAAAGCCACGTATCATAAAAATTGATGCACAAATCTTGATTGCATTCACAGTTAAGTTAGAATACCCATGCAAACCTACAGTTAAGTGGAGATACACTAGTGGGCAAAAAAAAAATTTTGTTTGTCTTAAATAAAAAAAATGTGGATTAGATGGCATTTAACGTGCTAAATAACAATCAGCTTTCACTTTTTTCTATCACGTATTGATTTTTTTTTATGGGCTTGACTACTATGACTCCAACTTTATGCAGTCACACTTATATAACTCGAAAACGTTTTGTCCAATTAAGATAAATTAAACTCCAATAGATAGCGATTTAAATTATCTTTGAACAGAGTTTACATAATTTGTTGTTCAGTTGACATTTCCGCAGTTATTCGGTAATTAGTAGCGAAAAAAATTATTTTTTTTTTTAAATCGTGAAAATTTTAATCCATAACTCTGAAATTCTTGAGCGAATAAAAAATGTTGTTGACATACTTGAATTTTCGTATGCATCTTCTGATGTATCATTTATCAAAATCGTCTAAACTGTTCTTGAGTTATAGGGAAAATTGTACAAACCATTTTTCAGTTTTATAGTGGGACCGTTGAATAATGTGATGATATTTTCATGCCCATAAAAAAAAAAAATCAGTACGTGATAGAATAAGAGTGAATGCAGATTTTTGTTTAACTCGTCAAAATCCACCTATTTTTGTTTCAAGAAAAAATAAAAAAAAATTTTTTTTTGCCCACCACTGTATTTCTACTCAATTGTATGTAACATGGGTATTTTTACTTAACTGTGAATAAAATCAAGATTTGTGCATCAATTTTGAAGATACATAACTTACTTTATTCTCAGCATTACCAGCTTTAAGATAAAGATGATAAACTGATGTCCTCACTTAGTAAACGACATTTTAGTAACAAAAAAATCTACAATTTTGCATGAAAAAGATTTTTTTTTACACTTATTTCAAAATAACTTTAAAACTATTGAGCACATAAAAAAATTATGTTTGGAGATATTTTTAGTACGCATCTTTTGGTGTATCACTTATGTCAATCGTACACACCGTTCTTGAGTTATAAGGAAATATACTAGAGTAATGGCCTTATTATGGGCGAAATATTAGACACGCCCATAAAAAAAATCCAGACCTGATGGAAAAAAACTGAGAGCAGATTCGTGTTTAGCACATCAAAATGCATCAAGTTTAACTATTCGTCTTTGGTGGAGGATTTTTTTGTCAACCACTGTTATTTATTTATTTTCGATTCTAAAAATATTTGTATTGTTCTCAATCCATTGAACAAAAATTTCTTTGTAGTAAACTAGTCTTCAAAAAAAAAAAAAAAAATAAAAAAAATAAAAAATTAAAAAAAGAACTTTTGTTGGTGCCCTTGAGAGTTCATGACTTTTGTATTATTTTGTGACAACTTAACATCTAAATCAGTATTTTTAATCTAATTCTCCTACGTTTTCTCTAAGTGTAATTTCTTTAAACTTTAATATAGATTTCTTGCTTTATAACCAGCACCACCTTCATCTAAACATATTTGTTGCCAAAGCACTTACACACAATATTGAATTTCTTATTGTTTTTTTGTTGTTGCTTTAATAGACTCATGAAACAATAAATTATTAAAACTACTTTCATCGTTCTTTCTCCTAGAGAAAAAATAAGAAATTGCACTGAATAGAAAAACGTGCAATATTAATAACTAAAAAAACATATAAAACACAAAAGAAATTATTAAAGGAAAAAAGATAAACGCCAGGGATACTTCTATTTAGAGTTCATATCAATTGCTTTTATTATACAAACAGATTTTGCCATTTTAGTATTTATATCTTTTCTTATAAAAAGCCATACGATGCATTTTTAAGTGCTAAAAGTTGGTAACTCCCTCTGGTTTTATTAAATGCATATATATGTATAAGTAAGCCACAGTGAAAGTTTTTATTTTCCAGTAGCACAATTTTTACAATTTTTAAAGTTATGCTAATATTTTGCATATATTTATGCTTTTGTTTGTTACAAAAACATTAAACTGTTGCTTCCATTCCTTTTTGTCCTCTTATTTATGATGCTGGAATTTAAAGTTTTCTTTTAAGACTCTTTAATATATTCAACATTTTTCAAACTATTTTTTCATTTTATTATTCCACTTACCACCCGTTAAGTTTTACAAGACCGTTAAATAATTTGTATAGTCAAATTTCTTAAAAGTTTAATTTAGAATTCGCTTGATTTGATATGAAATTCTAAACTCCAATTAAAGTCAAACTAAAATGGCATTTTCTTAAATTTATGCTCTTCTAATAACTGCTATTACACTTTTAATACTTTAACGACAATTGTATTTTGGCCATAAACGGTGTTTGTTGCATAAAATTATTATAAAATTCCAGGCAAAGATGTAAAAGCGTAAATGGAGGGTTGTGTGGAAAGTATATGGTGTTGGTTCAAGAAAAATATATACATATAAATATGAATTAAATAATAGAGATTATTAATTTGACAAAACTATTCAATTGCGAAAAATTATTGATGGAAATTCTTGAGAAATATTCTAAACAGTTATCTTATCATCTAGAAAAGCGACAATATTTGTTGGAGTTACAAAAACTTTATTATTTCTGTAATAACCATGATCTCAGACTGAAAAAATAATTTTATTACAGATATACAAAATAACTAACCTGTTTTGGCTCCCTTCATGGAAACCTATTCCAGTCACCAATTTTTGATGTATCTGTATATAATTTGGAACTTTTACTTCATTCAGTATTTATATTCAGTTTCTACTTCCCGGATGTAACTCTCCAGCAAAAATGCTGTTATGGTTCTAGACATTAGTAAATACATAAGCGGACGTGAGATTGCTCATTCAGTTCAATATGGAATTTATCTTTTACAGTGTAATAAGTTTGACACTTATTACAGTTTAGTTGTTTAAAATAACGTATGTGTTTTAAATTGCTAATAAAGAGCTGTATTTGGATTAAAAAGCAAATTATAGGGACGTTTATTTTTGCGAGTAAATTAAACCCCGCACATTGGGGTAAAAGGGGTGGAAAATGGCATTTAATTCAGAGAAAGGTGATATCAATATTTTAATAATCACGCTTAATTTTTTTTTTATTGATTATTAGTTAAAAAAAATTTAGTTTTAGAATTTTAAGGTTTTTTTTTTTTTTTTTTAGCAGAACAGTAATGTTAAATGGATCTAAAATTATGCATAATTTAGAGAAGGGTGGTATGAACACTTTAATGATCATGTTTAATTTTCCTATTTATTAGTAAGTAAAAAAATTCATTCTTAGGATGTTAGGATGTTTTTTGGCTGAATGGAATGTCCGTCCGTCTATATATTTGGGTTAAATGGGACGAAAATTACGCTTAATTCAGGAAGAGGTGATATCCAAATTTTGATGACCACATTATATTTTTTTGTTCATTAGTTAGTAAAAAAATGCATTTTTAGAATTCTAAAATATCTTTTGGCAGCATGGCAATGTCCGTCCGTCCGTCTATACATTTAGGTTAAATGGGTCGAAAATGCCACTTAATTCAGGGAAAGGTGATATAAAAATTTTAATACTTTCATTTAGTTTTCGTATTAATCAAGAAGTGAAAAAAAATATTTTTAGAATTTTAAGATATTTTTGAAGGAATTATAATGTCCGTCCATCTGTCCGTCTGTTTCTTAATTTTTGCAAACTTTCCAATTCAAAATCGTTTAACTTTTGACTCAATAAAGATAACGACTCAAAATTTTCCTTATTCAAAAGGTTATTTTGCTTTTTAACCAACTACATAAAATATAATAAAATCGGTTGAAAATATTTGGTTATATATGGAAAAATCTTAACCAAGATCTTGTAAAATTGAGATTTTGGAAATTTCAAATGTATATAACTCGAAAAATATATAAGATAAGTAGTATATGCAAGCATGCTTTCTAAAGGTTTTATCGAGGTCTTTAAGGTGATATAAAAACCTTGGGAATTGGGTAAGGAACAAAAATTCGCTAGTGCTTATACATTTTCAATGACACTAGTACCCTATTGGATCCTGCTTCTAAGCTCAAATTGTTGCTATTGTTCTCTGCTACGCCTCTGTGAAATTTCATGCAAATCCAACTTTCCGATTAGAAGTTACAGATTTATTTCGATTCTTCCCCACATTTTAATGTTTGATAAAGCAAAGAAAATGTCTGCATTTGAGCTGTTTTTTGTATGAAATCTGCTGGAGTTTTTTTTGAAAAAAAAAATTATTTTCTCAGATCGGGCTAAATATGCGTACGATTTTATTTCATAATATTAAAGTGGACAATATATACTATTTTTCAGAAAATTTTCAGAACAAACATCCTGCAACATTTTAATTTGCATTCCATGATAGCTGACAATTTGTGTATTTTGGGACAATTTTTAAAAAAATAACAAAAATATTAGGACAGAATGTAATTTACAAATACTTGAAGAAAACTATACTTAAATATCTGAAGTTGATGGTTTCATTTTAAATGTTTACCTTAAAGGACTTTTTATTTAAAATGAATATACTGAAAGTTGATGAAAATTGAATTTTTTACTATTTTTCAAAAATTTTAAAAAATTCTTAACTTTGAGAGCTCTTTATAAGAAAACAACACAACCTAGCTTAATGACTTTAATTGACATTGATACATAATTTTGTTTTTTTTTATTCGGTACCCAACTTTATTACAAAACTTTTAATTTTAAAATTCAATTAAGCGCCACTTTTGACACATTTTACCATTTTACCATTTTTTGAAAAGGAAGAAACATAAAAACATGTAATATATATACAGCGTGTGAGTTATGTTCTGGTTTATATCCTATTTGAAACTATTGCTTTTTAGGCGTTGTTTCTAAGCAGATATTTTGCCAATAGAAGCTCATTTTTTAATGAAAGGATTGTGAAAGTCTAAAAGGCATTGTATTTTAATATCCCTCGTATATTTCTCGTTCAACTCTTCTTCATGCACAAAGAGTAATAATTACTTTTTTTTTTACTAGATCGGAGTATGAGTATAAAATGCCTGACACTATACACAACTCATTGCCAGTCATCAAGATTTCTTATACTTCCCTGTTTTAACTGCTTATGATGGCATTGAAGTTGTTGTTACTTTACGTTTCAGCAACAGTCTAAGTTTTCAAGGAGCCAACAAATATGCAAGGAAGAGTTATAAGATGCTCTTTTAATAACAACTTTCATATGGATGCTTAAGAAAGCATAAAACAAAAATAAGAAACATTTAAAGTTACTGGTACTGCTGCTTGTTTGCGTATGTACGTACGTACACACATTCGTTTGGTTTAGTGATGATAACGTTTTGTTGCAAGTGTAATAATAATTATAAGTTCATATTTGTTGCACATGTTCATAAGCAGTAACGAGTACTTAATATACAACTTAAATGCAACTTAAAACATTAACAACACTAGCAGCAACCAACAACGATGACTATGGCTCATGTTAAGGCAAAATAATAAAAAATAACAATCACAAGTGTTTCGAATATTTTAAAGATGCAACATATAAATTGCAGCCGAGGCTGCCTAAGTGACAACACAGTCATAATAATATACATAAAAATATATATGTATGTAAAAAATATATATGCAGCACCAAAGTATTATTTAAATTTTAAATTGTCCTGTTTACATGATTCATAAACGAATTTAATAAAATTGGTTGGTATTTTGTTTTCTTTAAAAAAAATTTAATTTGTGTTGTTGTGTCTTTTGTTTATATTTTTTTGTTTTTAAATTGTTTTTAAATGATATAAGGAGTGAGATCGTTTGATAATTTAGCACAGATCACAGAAATGTGGACCATTTTTGAAAACCCTTTCTTTGGAGATTTGATAGTTGCTTCAGTCACTTTTTTGGAACAGTGTGCACATCTTCTGTTAAAATCTTCGGTATTTTGGGACACCTTTTTTGTGCTCTTGAATTCACTTTTCACAAGAGCTCAATATCTCTCCCCTGGTCTAAGCTATGGACAATTTTGAAAATTTACCTCTCTTGGTACTAAAACTATGTTAATGCTTTGGTACCAATCTAGAGCTTTCTTACCGTAGTGACACGATACCAAATGGGTCCAAAAATATGTGAACAAGTTGTGCTTTCTTAAGAAAAGAAGAAGTCTTTTTTGTAAATATTCCTTTGGGTCTTAAACTTATTTCCAACATTGCTTCGAGCATTAGCAATAAAAATTTTTGAGACACAAGCTGCGAAGATTGTGCCAGCACCTACGTTTCTTCGTCAATTATACAGCTTGAGTATTTTTGTATGAAATTTGGTTTTAAATTCCGAGTCCTATTTTTGGCTTGTATTTTTTTTTTTTTTGCAGAATTCCACTTTGGAATTTTTTGAACTTTATATGTTATCAACTTTCCCATTAGCTTTAAATTTTCGCACCAAATAGTCGAAGCGCTGAGAAAACTGAGCTGATTTTCTACCAGATGTGTTTGGAGTTCCTTTCAATATGCCTTCATTTTTCTGGCCTTCCCAATATCATGTGGTCCTTTTTTCTTACCGAACTAGGTTTCACATCAATATTCAAATTCTCTTGATACTGTTTAATAACATTAGAAACGGTTTTACGGACGACATTTAATTCTGTGGCCAATTATTTGTAAGACCTATTTGGATTTTTTGAAATTTTTTAATAACTTGTAGGACGTAAATCTTTTTCGTCACTTATTTTGATGGAAATAAGGACAAATTAACATGGTTGTTATTAAAAATAATAACTGAAGTATTTTTCCATGATAACTAGATCAAAAAAAAAATTTTGAATATTGATTCCGAAAAAAGTTATGAGGCAAAATGTGTGTACCATACAGGTATGTAAATTACTTAATTATGAGTAAAAATATTTGACTATTTTATTCTGTTTTTTTTCTTTCTTTTTTATATAAAATTTGTGTGTGCTGCAGTAACCCTAACCATGATTTTATATGCTTTTAACCATGACACACATTCCATATTGTCTGTTTTGGCATTTATACCATAGTGAGGTGCATTTTCCGTTTTTAAGTGCTGCTGTCTTTTTTCACATTGATTACATGTGAAAACGTAACATACACTCGTAGAAAAGTAATAGTTAATATCAGATGAGAAATATTGAATCTGTAATTTTTTAACGAAAAATATGATAGTCCTTTGCATATGTCTCCTTCCTTTCTTAAAAAAAAAAAAAAAAAATAGTAATAATAAATAACACTCATTCCAATTTGCCTTCTATTAAAATTGTAATTTTGAAAATATTCCAAATTATCAAAATATATCAAATATATGTTATTTACTATCAATTCCTCTTTTGAGTGTAAAATCCATGCAAGTACGAATAAATTTGATTTGCACGTTCTCAATCAAATCATTTTTACACTTCATTTGAAAAGTTTCAATCAAAATAATGCATTTCACATACGACAGACTGAAGGACGGACAAACTTACAGACAGAAATACGAACTATATTCATTTCACAGAAACGTAGTTACAGGTACTTGGATACAGACACATACATCAATATATCGTTATAAAAAAATCAATAATTGAGCATGTAATCCGTTGGTAGAAATTTTACGTTTTTATGATTTAAATTTATTCAATACAAAAAAATTAAGAGAACATTTCACTTTAAGAAGTTTTAAAGTTACAGAAAAATATATTAGTATTCCATAAATTAAAAAGTTAAGGAACATAAAGCGTAAGTATCCTTATTAAATTTTAATATATATATTTTTTTCTTTTTAAACTCTTAATCCCCTGCTGCAAAAAATATCACTGAACTCACATCTAAATACTTTTTGAAATTTATCAAATTCAGTTGCATGCATTATTTAAGTTTAAGATAATTTATTTATTAGTAAAACTCAACAAATTATTGCCTGCCACCAACCATACTAAACAAACACTTAATCAACACACACCAACACCAGAGAATCTAGCAACAAATTGACACCATCCCTAAGATGATGCTCCCCCAATTTTCCCATCATAAAAATGTGTGGTGTCACGTTAAAAAAAAATATAAAAAAACGTTCCACTAGATAAAATAAACGGATGTTGTAATTCAGCAATTTTCAATGGGAATTGGTGAATATTTATATGAATTAGTTTCCTCTCTTAGAATGAATGCCAAATGAAAACAAACGGAAAATGCACTTTAACTTAGAAAATAAACAAAATGTTTTATGTGCAATAAACAGAAATTGTATAATTTGTTATTAGACTCTTTGAATGCCCTACATGTGATTTTAAAATTAATGTCAATTGGTTTGTGCGAATTTCGAAAATAGTTTTTTTTTGTAAAATTATATTTTAAAGCAACGGTTCTGAAATGGGAGTCCAAAGCCACAAGTGGTCCGTAAGAACATTCGTAGGGGGTCGCGAAGAGATCCGCAAAAATATTCTTGATGTAAATACCCCAGTCAAATAATTATATGTGCATACCTATAAAGTAATTTATTTTCTTCAAAAATAGGATTTTCAAATTCAAATCTTTTTTATATTTTTAATGTTTATTAGAGCTTTATAAGTCAAATGAAAAATTTATTTCTTTTGTGTATTTTGTAGCAAAACTTAATTGATTTTAAAATTGTTCATAGAAAATAATTATATGTGCACGACAAGAATTTTATAAAAATCCTTTATTTAAATAAAGTTAATTTTCAATATTCATGAAAGTTGTTAAGGAATTGTGTTATCCTAATATAACGTTACCAGATGCATCCTTCGTTATACAGATTCGTCCTTTTTGCTTTACATATATATAGGTCAAAACTGTAGTATACTTATACAAAATCAATTTGAAACATTTGATATTGTCATATAGCTCTGAATCTAAATATATCTCAGCATACAGTATTCTTTGGAAATCCTTATGTCATGAAGGTCTGAGGATCATTACTGGTCGCTGCAGAAATATAATATTTTGTGACTTAAAAACCGATTTTGAGGCCCGATATAGTAACATCGTCACATTAATTTACTGAAAAATCTAATTTTTGTAGGAAATTCATTAACGAAGCTATTGGATTTTTTGTCCAGTAAATTTATGTTGTGCTGTGAATTAATTTAGCTACGTCCAATAAATATTTTCAACTTCTATCTAGAACTAAAATTGAATTATATTATGTGCAATTCGACACTATGATTACGCTTCAAGCATGTCTTTTGTAGTCGTCAAATACCCATGTAATATTTTTGATAAACACTTGGATAATTTAAATATAATATTTTTCATGTCTTATGTACATGAACTCATGGTGTAATTAAAGTTTTTAACCAAAAAATTATATTTATCATAAAATCCTGCGTGTGGATTTTTGTACCGCTCTATTAGTTATGTTTTTGCCACCCAAAGGTCATAATTTTAATCTAAAACCTCTTTTATTATTTTATGCTCACGTCCAATTATTAAAACCAGTTCATTTGGCCATTATTTTCTGTAACACATGTTGTTTTTCTTCGAAAAATGTCCTTAATCCCCGCTAATCAGCAATTGATTATGGGTTATCGCTCCTAGAATGATAGCAATTTCTCAGATTTTTTGAAAATTTTCAACAGTATTATGATAAACATTTTCTGTATACACCATTTTTTAGAATTTTACATAAACTGTCGTCGTACTTTAATGATTTCAGCACTTCAACTGACAGTTCATGACCTGGTGACATATTTTGGCTATAAATTAAAAAAAAAATAAAAATAGGTCTAATCATTTTAAATATTCCCCAAATAACTTTAATTTTAACTTTAATTGGTTAAACGGTTCAAACTGTGGACTTCATATCAGTCTGTTGAGTAAAAATTTCAATTTACACATATAATTATTTTCTATTAAAATTTAGAGAATGATATGTTTATTTTAACGGTACTTTAAATACAATGCCAAGAGGAACCTAAAATTTTGCAAATAGGGACATTAGGTAAGAATGAAAAAAATTGTAAACCAAAGAAATGTATATCACTCTTGGAATATATAAAAACCAGAAAACAAATATTGCACATATAATTATTTGACAGAGATATTATGTATAAGCTTAAATAAAAATCCTACTAACTATTTAACCCTGCAGGGTTACACTTCATTGAATTGACAACGCATTTTTCAGTGTTGCCGTGCTTTTTTTTTTTTTTGTTTGTTAATAAAGCATAAATTATTTCTTTTATATACAAAATAAATATTTAAAAAGTTAAATTTTTTCATTGTTTTCTTCTTTATTATTATTTTAAAATTTAAAAAAGAAGTGTAGCCTTTCACGGTTAAAAAATAAAAAGATATTTTTACAAAACGTTAAAAGCAAAAGGAAAAAATAATAAATTTTTTTTCTAAACTGAGTTCTTTTAAGAATCAATTAGAGCTGTCTACAAGAAAAACTAATGCAAGAACTTATGCTTAATAAAGGCGACAATGATCAAATAAAGAAGAGGTAATCAATGAAACAGTATTAAGAAAACTACGAGGTGGCAAGAAAAATTATTAATTAAAAAAATAAATAATTCACTTTAATGAAACTATTGATTTTTCATATGAAACCCTACTTTTATTTTTTGGTAAATATTATGCTCCTTCCGAATTTTAATTTCATAAAATTGTTAACATTTGCTCGTTTGGTGCTTAGTACACAAAACTTATTCGAAGGCTATAAAAAGGAAATGTGCTTAATTTTAAAGAAAAATCCTTTCGATACAAATATCGATAAAATTATAGATTCATAAAAAAAATATTTAAAATGTAACTCATGTATTAAATTGAATTCTACATCAATAGATTTAAAACAATTTATTTGAAATATAGCAAAGTTTATCTGCTTGTAAGTTCGATGCTCTACAACTGTTAGAATAATTTTCATTAACATACATTTTTATGTGGAATTTTGTTTTTCGTTCTTTTGTCCATAAAACAAAAATCGATAATTTTTGGACGCAGAGAATGACATTAGATAGTCATTATCAGAAAAAGTTTCTTAATATTAAAGATCTCATGAAGTAAAAACAATGTCGTAATTATTAATATTATGAAATATACTAATTTATATTTACAAAGCATTTTATCTGATTTTTAAACTCGTCAATATTGTAGTGGGGTCGCGAAGCAAGATCTTGTGAGAACCCCTGTTTCTCATGGATAAATAATTTGAGAATATATTAGGATTATAATTCATTCATTACAAATTTTCGCTAAACTCAACACAAAGTTGTGCTGGAAAAACAATACATTTTTAATTACAAAATTACAAATATCTTTCAAACTATTTATGAAATAAGATTTATTGAGATCCCATATTAAAGGTATCAACATTACTTTTAATACAACGTATAACATGACTTTTTTTTCTCAACATCAAAATGGTCAATATCTCTCGACTTTTAGTTTGTATTGTTTTGTTTATAACAAAACAGAAAAATCGCCGATTGCTTCCAAAAATCATCCGAATGTAATGAAATTCGATAAGAATATTAACACAGATGCTGGTAACTCAAATACCGTTTTAGTTTAGTTTTAGTTCGAGTGTTCGCGATGGTTAGCGATTTTCAGTATCTCAGAAATAAGATAAATTGTATTTTTAAGAATACGAATATCTTCCAAAATATTTACGTTACAACATTTATTGAGACGTATAGCTTAAGGTAATGAAATTACCTTTAAAATGATACCTGAAAAATATTTTAATGTTGAATATTATTGATCCATAATTCGAGAATTATCTCCAAAATTCAAATTGTACCAAATATCATTAAATTTGGAGAATTAAGGTCCAAAATTGTAATTTTTCGTGTTGGTTTTAAATGGAATGACTCTATAACAGGTTGAATGTAAAATCACTTTTCTGGAAGCTTATCACCTTCTCTTCAACTTAAACATCAAAATTCGATTCGACCAGTAGTTTAGATAAAACAGATTTAATTCCATTTTTTTCAAAATTTAATTAGAGACTTATGTTTCCTGTCCAGAATATTAATGTGCCCATCAATTAACATGACAAACGCCATGAGAACCATACCTCCGACAGCTTTGGACATCATTTTGCATCTATGACTCATTGAGGAATATGAAATTAGAATTACACACGTTTAGGGTTTGGGGTCCGGGAATTCCCGGGCGGGAAATCCTGGGAATTCCCGTAAATTTTTCATCGGGAATTCCCGGGAATTATTTTCAATTTTCCCGGGAAAACGGGAAATTTAATATTCACGTAGTTTTATAATCTTATAGCAAAAATGTTACTGTTAGTATCGCCTCAGTGAAAATTTTACATTACATAAAATTCGATACAAGTGATATTTTATATTATTCAAAAACATCTCATCGGTGCGCTGATGAAAATTCCTATTTGACGAGTTTTTATTAGGAAAAAAAAAAAACGACTTATTTTATCAATTCACATTTCAAGTACACGAGTTTTTAACTACATATTGCTATAATCTTTTAAACATTTTAATGATGATGTACCATTTTCAAACTTCATTTAAATCTCTTGGCTCTAAAAGGTTTTTTCATATTTTTTGCCAATATCTTTAGATTTTTTCGACATATTAAAGTCCAGTTTGTATCACATGATTTTATACTATCTTAAAAGCACGATTTAGGACTATTTTTGGCAATAATAAACATAAATTATTAATTTTGAAATATGTAAATATTTTCAAATGAAAAATCGACAACAACTTTTCTTTTAACATCAGAAACACATACCGCTACTTTTTCAAAATTTAAATTTAAAACGTGTAAATATTTTAAACTACGAATGTGTTTTATTTTTCAAAAATTTTCGTTTTGAAATTATTAACAATATCTTTCAAATGAAAACTAATTTTTATCAGATTTCCGAACACTATATCAATTGACCACAAAATATTGTTGAGAACCAACTTTAAAAGTTTTTAGAGTTTTATGTTTTAGAACGAATTAAAACGATAAGAAAAACTATACTGCAATTTATGCCACAGATGATGATTTATCTTTTTTTCAAATTTTTTGCATGAAAATCTATTTAGTTAAATATATAGTATACAGTTTTTAATTAAATATTAGAAATACTAATTTTTTATTCCATAACGCTATTCTAAAAATCATAGTTCTACTGAATCATTTTATAAATAAATCATTGAATTTTTGTTAAATCAAATCTTCTGCAAATTTAATGGAAATATTTATATTTTTTAACTATTTCCTCTTTAATTCGTAAAAGATTTAAATGGAAGAAAATTTTAATATTCAAAATATTTTTTAAGCTTGAATTGGTAGTGCGTTCTTTAAGCAATTAATTATTGCGACGTCAAAGAATTTAGGTCTATGAATTGAATTGTTATGAATGCTTCAAAGAAATGAGATAATAAATTTAATTCGATTTTGAAAAGTGAATTAAAGAATTAAATCTTTGGAATCTTTACTTACAATAGGCACTTATGTTATTTGCATGAAATATTTACAATTTTTTAAATTTTAAATTGAAAGTCATACTTCAATATTGTTTTATTTTCTGTTAATTAATCATGAATGTGATTTATAATGTTGTATTATAGTATTGAATAGAAAAAATAACATTCTTTATAAAAATCTTTGCTTTTTTCTTATATTTTAAGTTTCCCGGGAAATTGAATTTTTCATTCCCGTTTCCGGGGAAACAAAATATCACGGGAAACCCCAAACCCTACACACGTTGCACAGTGGGGTCAAACGCAAATCTTTTTGGTAATAAATCTGTATCTCCTAAACTACTGCTCGTATTAAATTGAAATGTATGGGAGAGTTATAGAAGAGAACCTAAGCTTTCAGAAAAATCATCTTGTAGTCACCCTGTGAAAACACAAGATAAGCTACAGGGTGTCAAAGTTGACTACCTCGAGTATGTAAGAGTTTAAAAATGAAGTCCAATTTTAAAGATTTTTATTTATTTAAATAAGTTTACTCACCTAGTTATCTCGTACAGTTAAAAAGATATTTACACTTGAATTTCGAATTTTTGATTTTTTGCCTTGACTTTCTTTCGTTTTTCAAGAATAAGTCCTGAAGTATATGAGGTACAAATTTTTTAAAAATATTCTGTAATTCTCTATATATTCCAAAATAACATGTTGAAAGAATTTTTGGATTATCTCAACTTTTCTAGACGTGAAAATTCAGTACTCTGAAATTAGTATGAAAAATGGCAATTTTCTAACTTTTTTCTCAAAGTTCCGTTAATAAAACATTTTTTTTCTTTATATATTTCAAAAGATAAGGCTTCATAAATGGTTAATAAAGAAATTTTTAATTGATTTAAGTTTGCACCCTTCATCCAGCATTGGTCGAAAATGATGAATTTTAGAAAAAAGTTTCATTTTTGTCGATTAATAAAAAAAAAATAAAAAATTTCACGCGTGCTTTTTTAAATTTATTGACGATATTTTATCAAAAAATAGATTTAGAACAATTTGACACTAAGCTGCCGGCCAAAAACGAGTGCAGGAGTGGAGATTTTATGAAAAAAGTAAATTTTTCCGCATTGAGATTTTTGGTACAAAAGAAAAAAAAATGGGAATTCTTCTAATTTAAAAAAAATTTCGTCCCCTACGTTGTCCCGTTCGAGCCCTATCCTGCTTTCAACAGACGGACATAGCTAGATCGACTCAGAATCTAACCAGGACCTAGAAAATATATACTTTGTGGGGTCTTAAATGTTTCTTCCCATCTTTTTGATGGTAGGTATAAAAACACTACAATTAAGTAAATTTAAAGGCATTTTTTACTCAAAATTTTTAGTTTTTGTTAAAAAAATATCGATTTTAAGGAGAAGGGAAAAGTGGAGAGATTTTTTTTTTAAGAAAAGGGGCAAAAAATTGAATTTTTCAACTAAATATAGGGATTTTTTTTTAATTTTTTCTGATATCCCTGCTATAGACCCAACTCTGAATTTGTATTCACATTAGGGTGGTCCAATATTTATGAAGAAAGTAAAATCTTTTTGGTATTATACTTGACAAAATAGGATCCTAATTGAAACTACTTTTTGTGGAACAATTTCTCCAGGGGTGGTGAAATGAAATTAGTCTGATGATTCAAATAAGCATTTAAATTAAAGTATAGTTTGTTCGAATAATTTTTTATTCGTTCATTTATTGTAGCCTATCTAATATAGTTCCCAATTAACATAAATATATTAAATGTCATTTGTTTCTGTTGCTCTAAAACCCTAATAAGTTTGTCAGTAAACATGTAACAGTCTAAGTTAGTGACAGAGTATCACATTATTGTCACTTTGAATATTATTTGTTTCTATTTTGTCGTGTAAATAAATATGTTAAAGCCATGGGAGATTTTTTTCCATTTCCCCCCATTTTAAAGAAGATATTATTTGGTTCCAACTTCCGTCATCACAGTCAGACTTCTATATACAATGTATGTATGTAAGTAAGTCTATATGCAATTCCATCCACCACAATGCAGTTAAATGAAGTAAAGTTGTTTTTATTGTACTTTTCTCACACTCTCCTTAATGTGAGAGTGATGAGTACGAGTTTGTATTTTATTTTGTTTTTTTTTTCTATTTATCTGATAAATTACTATTTCTAATGTCGCATCTGTTGATGTTGGGAAGTTGATGGCTGCTGATGTTGCTATGACTTGTTGTTGATGATAATGTTGTTCCTGTGATGTTGTTGGTTTTATGGCTGTTGTTGTTGTATTTGCTTGCAACATTATAATTAAATTGTAACACAATTACAATGACTGGGAGATTTTATATAAGTTATACACAGTGTGTCCGTCTGTCTGTCTGTATTTGCTGTATTTACCCAAGTATGTAGTTTAATTAAAGACGGAAAACTTTCAAAATGGTCTTGAATGTCGACATCGTTTAAAATGTTAAAAGCGGTAATTTTTCTTCTATTTTAATATGAGAATTATTTTGTTTTGCACTTTGCCTTTTATTTGCTACTTTGTTTAGTAGTTTGTGGTGATAATAAAAAGTATTTCTTTTTTTTTTAGTTTAGAACAAGTTATACGAAATGTAAGAAATGTATGGTATTAAAATTAAAAATAATGATAGCAAAGTTTTGGGTTAAATGAAGGTTTTTTTTTTTCTTGATGAGATGTCAAAGTAGAAGAATTTTGTTTGATTAGTTTTTTAGAAAGAAATTGATTTGTTTTTAGTGTTCAGAAATAAAAAGATGGGACAATGTAGGTAAAAGGTTAGAAACTTAATAGAATTTTTAGTAAAACGAGTGCTTTTCAAGCCAATTGTCTTTAGGTGTCGCACTCAGCTTTAGAAACAAATTTTTCGTAATTTTATCTTGCTAAGCGCTTTACAGAAATATACAAATCATTGAAAGCAGACTAGATTTTTAGTTTATGATTTTTTGAAACTTTTACATACTTGAGGTAGTCAACTTTGAGACTCTATAGCTTAGGTCTTGTACATATCAACCAGTAGTTAAGTAGATACTAAAAATCTTGAATTTGTGTGTCGCCTAAAATCGTTTGATATTTGGAAAGTTTTGTCTTTAAGGCGTGAAAGATGGTTTTCTATTCTTTTCAGTCTCTATAATAAATTAATTTTGCCAAATTAATATTTTTTTTTTTTTTAGATAATCAACAATTCTTTACAAATGTTGATGATTATCTGAAAAAATTACTCAACAAAATATTGAATAACATTCTCCTCTAACCAACATTGAAGCGTAATTAAAACAACATTGTTTAAACATATTTCAACGGTTTATACCACAATTCTGAGAAGCCTAAAACCGAATGCAAAAAAAAAAAACATGAAAAAATATAAGAAATCGTTTCAACATCTGACGCCATTTAGATTGATGGCAACATCAATGGAACCAACCATAAAACACTCACTTATACTCAGGGATAATTACGACAAAGACAACGCAAGAAAAACTGTTAAAACGGCTCCATAAAAACATAAGCTAATTTCACATTAGGCTAATATTTACAGATTTTTGCAAAAATTAGATTTAACTAATGTGAACACAAAATATTTTCAAGAACCATATATGAAAATAAATGATTTTAGTAAAACAAAAATATTTTCCTTAAGTCAAAAATGTGGTAAGTGTGAACATTGTCTGATGATGATTTTATATTTCTTCTATTAAAATAAAACTTATGTTATATTAAGAAACCATCTTTGTTTTTGGTTAAAAAATTTGTAGGAAAACACAATCAAATAATTCGTGTTTAATATTTGCCTAATATGAACTTGGCTTTACACATACACATCCATATATAAAAGGAAAGACTTACCATACAAACCGACAAAAATGCCTATAGACATACTTACAGACATTTGAATCAAAATACTTAAATACTTGAGATTCAAAGTAGTTTTGCCACTTTGCCATCAACACTAGTAAATACGAATAAATGCATTATACCGATAAAAACTATAAAATAGTAAAAAAAGTATAATTAAAAAACCGTTAAAGTTATAACAAATTTTTTTTCTTTTAGTTTTCTGCACTGATTACAGCGCTCTAAGCTGGCGAATGAGTAAAAAAAAAAAAAGTTAAGAAAAATCGATTAGGAATTACGGGCTTAATAATAATGAGGAAATCATAGATTTGACTTATTTTCAACTTTTTCTCCCTATACGTTTTATTTTAAAGTATGTGTGTTAAGTTTTTTCGTTTTTTTTTTTCATTCTTCTTATGGCCTACGTGATGTAATTAGTTGAAATTGGTGTTGAACAGTTTATTGTGGCCGATATTCTTTCTGTTTTTTATATTTCCAGTTTTATTTTAGTTTTAGTTCTTTAAATGTTTTTAGTTTAGTGTAAAATTTGTATATGTTTCACATTTATTTTCTAAATTTAGTTGAATAAGTGCTGATTTCATGACAAGTGGAAATTTCAACAAGTGTGGGAATTATAGTCGGTAGAAGTTGACAGGTTAGTTATACCTACTAAGGAGTGCGTTCGAAAAAATCTACATATATAATATTCAATAACTTAGAAACGGTTAATCCTAGAGTTTTCATTCTTTTTTCATTTAATTGATAATTTATTACAGATCACAGAAAAATATAACTTTTATAGTTTTAACCACTACTTATGAACTTGTGGATCATTTTTGGTAACCCTTCCGTTAGAGATTTGATAGTTGCTTCAGCCACTTTTTTGGAACAGTGTGCATATATTCTTTTATAATCTTCGGTATTTCGGGACACCTTTTTTGTGCTCTTCAATTCACTTTTCAAAGGAGCTCAATATCTCTCCACAGGTCTAAGCTGTGGACAATTTGGAAAATTGACCTCTCTTGGTATAAAAACTATGTTATTGTTTTGGTACCACTTCAGAGCCTTCTTACCGTAGTGACATGATACCAAATCGGGCCAAAAATGTGTGGACACGTTGTGCTCTCTTATGAAAGGAAGAAGTCTTTTTTGCAAATATTCCTTGATGTATATTTTGGTATTAATAGATCCGAATCAAATGACTTTCCTGTTTTGCCGCAACTGCAAAGCTTGTTATAGCAGGAATTTCGTACGAATTTTTTCTGCTTTTGGGTCCTAAATTTATCTTTAACATTGCCTCGAGCATTAACAATATAAAAGTTTTGAAGCAGATTTAAGATTATTTCGATCGCACTCTTTATGTCATATTTAAAATAAAATTTATCAAAAGTTTACTAAAACAAATGAACATTAAAAAAATTTAAGAAACCTAGATAAATTTTGATAAAAAATTTATTTTTATTTTTTTTATGAATTAAAGGTAATAGTTTTTCTATAATAATTCATACACGCGTTAACAATAAAACCAAGGTTGGCTACCGTTATCGCTAAAATATCCTTATCGCTAAAAAAACCCATTCATATGTAGTTTGACGATTATATCCGTTCCTTTTATATTGTATATTATTTTATTAAAACCTTTTAAACTAAGCTCTCATCATTTTATGATTTTCCACCAATTCGTTTATATTTTGTCTTATGAGAGTAACACCTATAAAACCTCAAATGTTTAAAGAGAAATATTATATGCGTTTTTAGACCAAAAACACTTACAAAGTTATGCGGTAGTGATGCTACCAAATATTACAAATATAGACTTGTTATACATCAATGTTAAGGAAATTTTGTCTTCTTTTCAAATATATATAAAAATATTTATAATACGGAAATTTGTTGAAGACTTTTTGCAAAAACGCCTGATTTTTGATTTTGTATATATTATTTATTTTCAATTTTGGAATAAAATTTTTGTAAGTGAATATTTTTGAATGAAATTTTACACCAGATTAGATTTTTTGGTGCTTAGTATTAGGTGTTATTTGCTTTTTTGAACTTATTAACAAAAATCCCACAGTTTCAAAAAAAACTCTAATATTTCCAAAAATAGGATTTTTTATTTTTTTATTATATCTCTCAAACCGATATCGGGGAGCAGAAATTTCTATTACCAAAGACATTAAACTAAATTGAAAATATAACTTTTTTTAATTCCAGCTTTGCGATTTAAGAAATTGAGACAAAAATTGGAAAATCATAAAAAAACGAGAGAAAAAGAATATAGTCGGCCAAGCCCGACCATATGATTCGGAGAGGGATTTTTTATTAGACTTGGAGTCAAATACATATGTAAAATAAAACATACGAATATAGAATATTACGTTGATGCTGACATTTATATGAATTTATTTACTCTTGGAGGCTTTCCGAAAGAGGGCTTTATATGGGAGCCATGGTAAATTATGAACCTATCTTTGTAAAATTAATTTTTGTTCATATAAAATTTATTTGTGTCGAATATTAACATGATACTAACATTTTAATGGGATTTATGCCCGTTAATGTGATTTTCTGAAAAGGAGTTTATATGGGAGCTTTGGTCAATTATAAACCGATCTTTCTAAAAATCGCCACACTTATTAGACTTAGATGAAACTTATATGTTCATTAAAATATTGCTTTATTTAAGGGATTTATAATCGTTAAACTTCCGGGAGGACATTTATATGAAGGCTAGGTAAAGTAATGGACCGGTCATCACCAATTTCAATAGGCTTCGTCCATGGACTGTAAGATAATTGCAAACTGTAGCTTGCTTACAAGGTTTATATGTACGGACAGATGGACGGACATCGTTAAATCGACTCAGAAAGCGATTCTAAGCCGATTGGTATATTAAGGTGGGACTTAGACCAATATTTTTGGGTGTTACAAACGCATAATACCCTCCCCCACCTATGAAAGTGTAGGATATAAATAGGTAGAATTTGGGAGAAACTAGTATGCTCAGGAATAAAATCTTTACATCTTTTTTCATTCACGCATTTTTTTATGGAGTTATCTTTCAGAAAAATGTTACTTAAGAAAATTTATTTATAACCTAAAAGACTGTAACTACTTTTTTGACAAAAAAATTGCGAAATTTCAAAGCTCAAATTTAAATGCATATAACTTTTGATTCTGTAAAGATTTTTAAAATTTTTTTCTTTACATAATTTTTTTTCTTAATAGAATGAAAAATCGGGTGAAGTTTGGACCCACTATAATGAAAAAACTTCTCCAAGATAGGTCAAAATGTAAAAATGTTTATCTTTGAAGCTGAATATCTCGTAAACTAAAAGAGAAAAAATTATACTTTTTGTAGTTCTCTTCCAGTAGAATCGGTTCATGTAAACATTTTTGAAATCGATTCAGATATAACGAATCAGGATTGTCTTTAAAAATTTTCATATTCGAGGTGTCCAACTTTGGGACCATGTGTACCCGCCCCCAGTATGTCTATATAATCTAAACTCAAAACTTAAGTTCGCCACTTCTACTATTACTGTGTGAAATCGGATTATCCGTTCGGAAATTCCAGATTTATTTCCATTTTATTTTTTAAGTTTTTTAAATTATTAAGGTTCTAATGTTTCTATCATATTACAAGTTCTGAGGTTTATTATAATTATTGCCAGGGAAATAAGTTTAAATTTTGATAGTCATATTTAATCCGTCAAAATTTTTTTCTTTAAAAGTTAAGGCTAGAGAGGAATGCTGCAAAAAATTTAAAAGTCAAGAATAGAACACGGAAATTAAAATCATATTTCATGCAAAAATATTCATGTTGTATAATTGACGTATGTACTGACAGATTTTTCGCAGTTTCCCGGTTAAAATTTTTATGTTGCTTCTGCTCGAGGAAATGTTGGAGACTAGTTTAAGACCCAAATGTAGACAAAATTTATCAAAAAGTTCCTGGTATGGCAAGCTTTATGCATTTGCGGCAAAAGAAGCCAGTCATTTGTTACTGAGGGCTCTATAAATAGCGAAATATACATTAAATAATATATGCGAAAGAGGCTTCTTCCTTTATTAAGAGAGCACAATGTGTCCACATATTTTTGACCCGATTTGGCCTCATGTCACTACGGTAAGAAAGCTTTGGAATGGTACCAAACCAGTAACATAATTTTGGTAGTAAGAGGGATCAATCCCCTATATTGTCCGAAGCTAAGACCAGTTGAGAGACATTGGGCTCTTGTGAAAAGAGAACCCAATTTACGGTTTCAACGGACCTCTACTTCATTATACACTACTACACTACCATAGCTGGTTGGTGTATTATGCGATTGTGCTGATAAATGAAATTTGGTACGAATAATTATAATTAATATCGATTCATTTTTTTTATCTAGCGCCTATACAAATGTCCTCCTATAATATAAGTTTAAGGATCATTTGCCACATACTATTTGATATTATGACCTTACCATCCAATAAGTAGTGAGATTAACATAAAGTGTTTCCTTAAAAAAATAAATAAAAAAATTACCATTCAACGTTGTGTAAAAAAATTCAACAATTTGAATTCATGATTCTGAGAACATTCTACCATACAAATGTGTATGGTGTGAAAAACTGAAAATAATCACAACAATCAATTGAATTCTTTTGAAAAAAAATTATAGGCAATTTTTTTGAATAAAAAAATTACATTCTCAGCTAATATTCTTATTTGTAATATCAACAAAAAAATATTATACATAATTTAAAAATAAATTGTTGAAAAAGTAGTACATTAACTCTTTTATATATTAATTTCAAACCTTTACATATTCCCATGTTAACATTTAGTATTAAATTTATTAAACTATTTAACAGATTTAAATTTATATAATATTATTTATTTTGAATATTAATTCCGGAAATTGCACTAATTACAAAGTTCTATATAAGAACAAAAAAAATACTTTAAACTTCTTCTCCAAGTCAAACTAAAGAACTTTGACCAGACAGATACCTTTTAAATTTAAATATAATTTTTTTTTTAGTGCAAATAAAAACTCTCATTTATGTCAGGCCACTACAGTTTTTGCTGTCTGTAAGTCATCAACCGTGTAAATGATGTTTTCCTGTTGTTTGAAAGCAAAATAAGAAAAAACTGAACTTTATTTACTCTTTAACTACGATTCGTAATACAACGGCACTGCAATAACTACTTAAACAGTAGTTAATGCCTAAAAAAAGACAAATTAGATTTAAATGGCAATTACCACTACAGCTGTCGTCCCTAACACGATGGACGAGGAAAAATAAAGTAACACAAAACAAAAAAAAAAAAAAAAAAACTATTTTCAACTTTAATCTTGGACATTTATACTTGTGATTTTTACTTATAAATATTTTTTAAATGAAGTTTATGTTAAGGCAAAATGGGGTAAAAACGAAGTGGAATAAATATCACACAGTGGTTCCAAACTGTCTTTTTTTTTTTTAATAATTCTATATCTTTTGAACCGTCTGAGTTATCTCAGTAGAATTTCATATGGCTAAAGCTGATGTGTAAGGAATCACATTCATACAAATGTATGAGAAATAGCTTAATTTGGCTATAGGGGGCCAAGTTTCTATTAGTTTTGAAGCAAAAGTATAAATTTTGTATACAAGTATTTGGTATCTAAGAAAATTTTAAAATATGAAGATTTATAATTTATAAAAAAAAGTTTGTGAAACGCAATTTGATAGCAAAATTCCTCGAATGACTTTAAATTTAACACTTTTGTGTTTTTTATACCTTACACCACCATAGGTGATTGGGGTATTATGCGTTTGTGTTGATGTTTGTAACACACAAAAAAAATTATCGGACTCCCATCTTAAAGAATACCGTTCGATTCAGAATCACTTTCTGACTCGATTTAACGATGTCCGTCCGACTGGCTGGTTGGTTTTATGTCCATGTAAATCTTATGAATAAAGTACAGCTTGCAAAACGCTAATAAATACCTTTAATATACAAAATAATTTAATAAAATTTGAGTACCAAATGTGGTAAAAATCGGTCCATAATTGACTATAGCTCCCGATCTAAAATGCATAAAATCATACAGATAGTAATATAAAAGCACTATTCAGTATTTGTATACTTTATTATACCTTACACCACCATAGGTGGTTGGGGTATAATGCGTTTGTGTTTATAACGCATAGAAATAATTATCAGACCCACCTTAAAGAATACCGTTCGACTCAGAATCACTTTCTGAGTCGATTTAACGATGTCCGTCCGTCTGGCTGGCTGGCTGGCTGGCTGTCCATGTAAACCTTGTGAACAAAGTACAGGTCGCAATTTTAAAGATATCTTGATGAAATTTGGCACAGATAAATTTTTTGGTACAAGGACGAAGCCTATACAAATGTCCTCCCGAAATAGGGGTTTAACGAACATAAATGTCATAAATATAGCAATATTTTAATGAAACTCGGAAGAAGTTTTGTGCCAAATTTCATTAGGATCGGTCCATAATTGACCATAGCTCCCATATAAACCCCTCTTCCGAAAATCACTTTAACGTGCATAAATCCCATACGAATGATAGTATCAAGTTAATATTCGACACAAATAAGTTTTATATAAGTAGAAAGAACATTGCCAAAATTTATGAGAATCGCTCCATAATTTACCATAGCTCCCATATAAACCCACTTCCGGGAATCACCCTAAAGTGCATAAAATCATATAGATGTTAGCATTGTTCTGTATTTGTATAATTTATTTTACATTTAGTAAAAGTGTTGGTCTCCAATTGGCCACAGGTCTAATAGTGTAGGGTATCATATGGTCGGACTTGACCGACTATAGTTTCTCTCTCGTTTTTCACTTAGTAAAATTGGCCACATGTCTAATATAAGTCCCCTTTCCGAATTTTTATGCACATACACTATGGTGTAGGGTATCATATAGTCGGTCTTGACCGGAAGTTAATATTTACACATTAATAAAATTTAAAAGAATAGAGATATTTCATTGAAATTTCAGTATGATATGTATAAACTTGTTCTATTATCAAAGAATAAAAAAACTCTCATTTTTTTTAAATGAAAATACCTAAAATCTCACAGCCGTATTCAAAAAAATTAATGTAGGTTTGATAACGAGTTACTAACTTTTTCTTATGGAAATTTACATACAAAAAGTTAGTAACTCGTTATCAAGCATACATTATTTTTTTGTGAATACAGCTGTCAATCTTTATAAAACATGTTTTAAAAATTGTTTTTCTTTTCATTGAAATGGCCACCCTGTAAGAAGTGTCGTCAGAAAATACTTTTTGGGTGTTTACCTTATATATGAATATATATGGGCCATTATCAAAAATTTTTAACCTGGCTGAAACTGACTTAAATCCTTAATAAGTTTTGTGGTAATATTTTAAACAAATTGGCTACAGATCTGAACTCACAAGACTTGAAACTAATAGAGCGCAAAATTTTAGCACAATAGGTCTTTTTTTATAATCATGATTGTTGTTCAAAGTTCAAGATCATAGAAAAATTGCTAAAAATAACTTAAGTTTTTCCCATTATTCTACAATTTTTGTTCGAGCGTTTATAGTTTTGAATATCATTCTATCATAAATAAACTAATCGGACTTTACAGATAAATTCTGCACCATCTTTGTTGTTGTGCAGACTTTCAACAGTTAAATACAGGGTAGTCGAGTTATGATGACAAAATTTTTTAGTTTTTTTTGTGGGGTCTGTGCGCCCCTCAACCGAATACAAAATTTGGGATAGATACTTGTTGTAATTGTGCATATTTTGCGCTATATCCCGTTGATGTACCCGAAATAGTCAACGTAGTAGATATTCTCAATATTTGAAAAACAAGTGCGAAAATTTTTCAAAAAGTCAGTTTTTCGCGAGACACATTCATAGTTTCATATTAAACAGCATGGATTGCTGCGTGAACTTAGTTTTTTGATATTTTACATAACAAAATCGGAGGAGCATTAAAAATAAATTTAATACAAGCATTTTATGGACTTTTTGAAAATTACGCAAAAATTGCACTTTTTGTTTTTGTATTTTTATATAGAAAATTGCAATTTAAACTAATATTGAATATATAGATATAAGAGTGGCGATAAATATAATTGATTGGGATTATAAATTTAAGTCAAATGTCGTTGAAAGTTGAAAACGGGACACTTTTGTCAAAACACATTTCGCTAAGGCACATCGTGTGGACAGCATGAAATTTAATATAATTGGCATAATTAGTAGGTGTTTGTTATGCTTAATAAAAATTCGGAAAGATAAACATTTTATGGACCAAAAAATATTTACTTGTGTTAAAAAAGAATCACATTATTAAAAAGCATTTCTTTATAATAAACTCTAACAAAATATATTTTCATTCATTATATGGAGAAATAACTTAGATTCGATCCAAAAAGAAAAGAACAAAAAGAAAATAAAATATGCTGCACTAATACCATATTACGTGTAATTTTGACCAGGATTATACATAAAATTCTAGTTTGTAAACATTTTTATATGTTCAACTTAAAACCGCCATAACTTTCGCGCCCCTCACATGAACTGATTAACGCGAACTGATTCTATATGCGTTCGAGTCACTTTATATGTATACAAAAGGATTTCAATATGCCATCAAAAAAAAAAAAAAAAAATAATAATATTTTTTTGAAGGGCTAAAATCAAAAATTTTTGATAATGGCCCATATAATTAAAATAATTTTAAGTCGATCCCAGCTTTGCAAATTGAAAACAAAAAAAGTTAAAAAAAAAAACAAAAATCAAACCTTTGCCCCAAACTCCTCCGGATTTACTTTAAACGCATTTGCATTGAGATTTCTAATGAAAACATTAAAAAAATGATAAAGCCCAGAACAAAAAATTAGTAGAATTAATTTTAAGTTGAAATATGTAACCGCTTATGGCCCAGAGGCTAGGTTATTGAATATTGATAATAAAAAAAAAAAAAAAAAAAACTAATTTTAATTTTATTATTTTATTTAATTTTATTAGTGAATAAATAATGCCACCGTTTTAGAAAAAAACCCTAAAAATGTTTTTTTTTTTTTTTTTTAGTTTTAACTTCAGATTAATATAACTTTTTAATGGGTTCATATATATACATGATTCTTGCAGCAATATTATTTAGAATTTTATAAGAAATCTGATAAATATTTAAAAAAAAAAAATTAGGGCAATATTATGCCCGCCAGTTAAATTAAAAACGAGGCTAAAAATTAGGTGAAGATTTATTTCGACCATAATATCTCTTAAACTAAAATAGATAACTTATATATGAAAGCATATTTTTTGTAGAGATTTACAAGGACTATTTATATAAAAAATGTCCTTTCTTTTATATCATAAATAAAATTTTGGGGATTAAAAAAAAAATAATAATAATAATAATACCCGCCCGAGATGGTTAACTTTGGAGAGCTACGAACTATCACCCTGACCCGCTTGGAACCTGTACTCCTCCAAATCAACTCGAAATCACAGAATTATTTCCAAAAAAAAAAAAAAATGTAAATCCACTGTGTATCATTAGGAAAACTATTAAAAAAAAATTATTTAAATAGTAATCCGTAATATAGACTAATGTTGAGTCATTTGAAATGTGTATAACAAATATTCGTTTAAATAGTAGACTATTTTGATATGAAATTTGTACAAAAAACTGGCGTTCAACTTTTGATTCTCCCATCAAGCTTTGTTTTATACACAACCGCCTACTAAAGCTTTAAATCTTAGCGGAGTGTTTTTTGTTTCACAAAGTACATTTTAAACTTTTGCGTTTAAATCAATCATCAGTAGAAGTATATTTTGTATTCAATAGCTTTCAAATTTGTAATTTCACAATTAAGGGCTGTGAACAACCTTTTCTCTTGAGAGATCTAGAACGCCGCTTCACGTATAAGTGCTAAATGTATTTAAACATATTTTTCAAATGAAAAAGAATGTGGGAATTATAACACAAAACTTTTTGTCAAACATAATATTATGTTATTTCGAAAAGGGTGATTATTCTTAAAGAGGTGTGTGTTGCCATATTGGCATGTACAAGGAAATAACAATTATTTTTTCTTATAAGTTACATACATATGTACGTATGTATGTACTTCTTCTGACAGGGGTAGATAAATATTTAGCAATATCAATGCTGCCTGACGAAAGTATTTGTCTTCAATTGAATTTTCCTTTTATAAAAAAATTAAGAAAAATTTTCTTTTTTTTTTTAGAAAATTTACAATAAATTATTTTTATAGCAAATTTACGATCTTTTTTTTTTATAGAAAATTTACGATAAATTTTCATTTTATAGAAAATTTACGAGAACTTTTTTTTTTTTAGAAAATTTTCGATAAATTTTCTTTTTATAAAAAACCAACGATAAATTTTCTTTTTATAGAAAATTTTCGTTAAATTTTCTTTTATTGAAGATTTTCCATAATTTTTTTAGTATAGACAATTTTTCGAAAAAATAATTTAAATAAATATTGCTTAGGATTATGTATCTGTCAGTTTATTGTTTGTTTACGACTATAACTTTATAATTTTGTCCTAAATCCTTTCACTTTAATGTTACCAATGTGAATGTTAAATTAATGTTTAAACAAAATCAATTCAAGTAAAGAGTGTTAAAAATATTTTGTTCCTATGGTCGGCTAATTATAAAGCAATGATATGCGACACATTCTAAATGTGTTCATACATTCATAGTCCACATACATACATTCATACATACATATAAATGGTCATGCCACCATATAACCGTTATTGCTACGAGTATGTAACCAGGAATAGTAAGTTGTAGTACATGTATGAGTTCCTACTGTAAACTCTATGTTTGACCAATTGGTTTGCTCACCATCACATGAGGGAAATCCACAAAATATAAAATGAAGTAACAAATAATAGAAAAAAAATTGCCTCAACTATAGGGGCAATTATCATGCGACTGGCGCATAATGATCATCCAACAGGAATGAATGTACTGAATACTTTTCTTTCCCATTTCCCCTATTAAATCCTATATTCTTGCACAAACAATAAAGGCTAGCTGAAAAAAAAAAGAACTAAATAAAGAATTGTATGCAAAAACCTAGATAAACGATGGACGACTTTGACGACTTACAATAACAACAACTACTAAATATTTAGAGGAAGTTTTTACCATAAGGGTTGGATTTTTGTCATTTGTGACTAAGACTAATAGCAAACGGATGTTCCCATTTAAATTTGCATTTTATTATCTTTTTTACAGTATTTTAATATGTTTTTGTTTTATTAAAAAATCTATTTGGAAGGGTTTATTTCTTTCATTTGTTTTGCAAGGATTTGTAAAAATATTTTACATATTTTTACAGCTTACAAATATTTTTTGCACTTTTATACATATATATATTTGAAAACTATGTGGATGAACAAAAGCTTTAATTTAAACACTATTTTTTTATGGTTTAAAAGATTATTGTTTCAAATTAACGGACATTTCGATGATTAATGAAAGTGTAAAGTAATTTGGTTTATTTATAAAAACATAAAAAAATATTTGCAGAAAACTATAACTACGCTAGAGGAAAGAGAACCGGTTCAAAATTAGTCACGTGACAGGTTCTCAGGGATAGGGATATATACCGGTTCCAGTTTCGGAACTTTAAGTTTAATTTCAAATTGAGAATCATTTCACAAAAAACGTTTGAAAAATTTTATATTTTCAACTTGATATCAAATCATTCTCAAACTTAATTCTCAAAGATAATACTACTAATGAAAACTCTACGTTGGATTTTGCAGTGGCAATATCAACAATAATTTAAGTTTAGGTTAAGATTTTAATACTTATTGTAAATTTCTGAAAAAGAAAGATTCAATAAAAACTAATATATATGTAAAAAAAAAAAAAAATTTAACTGTAGAAATATTTCAAAAATAGTATTTTCTCAATTTTAGTTTTTAACAAAACTTATAAATCTAAAGACAAGTCAACAAATATTTCGAAAGTGGTATTTTCTCTAGGTGTCAATTGGAACTCAACCGGTATTGAAGGACCTGTTCATTAGTGCAAATTTCCTTCAGGGATATTATTCCTTGACAATCTTAAATGTTCTAGGAAACTTCACGATGCTGATATATATATATATATATATATATATATATATATATATATATATATATATATATATATATCTAAATATATATCTTAATATATATATATATATATATATATATATATATATATATATATATATATATATATATATATATATATATATATATATATATATATATATATATATATATATATATATATATCTATCAGCATCGTGAAGTTTCCTAGAACATTTAAGATTGTCAAGGAATAATATCCCTGAGGGAAATTTGCACTAATAAACAGGTCCTTCAATACCGGTTGAGTACCAATTGACACCTAGAGAAAATACCACTTTCGAAATATTTGTTGACTTGTCTTTAGATTTATAAGTTTTGTTAAGTTAAGAGATATAAGTAACACTGTTTTGGTGAAGGATCTTGCTGGAAAGCAGCCATCTGGACTTGCGGTAACAGAACGATAGAAGGAACATCTGAACACATAGAAAACTGATTTGTAAGGGTCAAAATTGGTGGAATACATGTATATAGCTGCTATGCTCCTTCGAGTGTAACAATTGAGGAGTGCTTGAAAGAAGGAGTTTTCCCAAATACTTGGAAAATGCTAAATTTGGTGCTAATCCCAAAGCCAAACAAACGTCACCCTATAGACCAATATGTCTTTTAGACACAATTGGAAAAGTTCTCTAGAAAATTATATACAATCGGCTACTTCCAATTGTGGAGGAAAAAGCAATTATCCAACAAACAATTTAGGTTTCGTAAAGCAAGGTAAATTACCATCTAAAACAGTTCTTATCTGGACATATAGGGTACAGAAGCCATCTTTATAAATTTGGGCTGGACACTTCTCCGGAATGCACCAGCTGCCCTGAAGAAGTAGAGAATTGTTCAACTGCTCACGGTTTGCCATAAATCGACAACAAGTTGAACAAGTGGTAGGAGCACTATTGAACACTCTGAATATTATTGACATGATGCTTAAACAGAAGGAAAACAGGACTATGCAGTGTAGAAAAGCGAAAGAGGTGCAAACAGCAGACACATAGCCTAAGAAAGGCTATCCTGCCATGCGATGTAATATCGTTATAGACAGTTTCCCAGGGGTTTAGATGAAGATGGAGGGGGTGTGGTTTAGTACGTAAGAGTCGTGCTTGTTTTCTAATATGGGTTGGATATATCTTTTTAAGATTCCACAACTCCAATAAAAAAAAGGTACATGATAGATAAATAAGTAAATATATAATTTCTAAGAAAAGGGTAGAAAAACTTGTTCTACATTAGCATGGCGCTAAGATTGATCCAGAAATTTATTATTCTGCTAGAGGACATGAGAACCCTATTTTTACGATTAAAGAGATATTCGAAAATTATACTAAAAGAAAAACAGCAGATATTAGAGAGACTCCTACCAGTATTATAAGTACTAAAATCGTGGTAAATCGACAGAGCATCTATGTTCCAACAATTCAATCAATAAAACTACATAATATCGAACTGTTTTGTTTTCGTTTACTTTATTTTGCAAATCTCAAATATGACGCGTATTTTTCAATAACTCTTCCTTATCTTTGATGAAAGTCTATGTTTTAGTTATGTTTACAATACATTCTCTTTGTTTTTTTTTTTTTTTTTTTACTGTAACAAAAAAATATGATTAATTGTTAAGATATGATTAACTCAGCAGGGTTTTAATATTTATGCTGACAGCAACAAAAAAATTTCAATTTGTTGCAATGAAAAACTGTGAAAAAAAGACACATGAAAAATATAACTTCATGTATCATCAGTAGCAGCAACATCATTTCGAAAATTGTTTGAATACTCGTATATACGTTATACAAACATACAATACGTTTATATGTGTATGTGTGCATATGTGTTGGTTACATATCTCTTTGGCTTTTTTTGTAATTTATTATTTAAAATGCGTGGTAGTGCACCATTTTTTTCCTTTCTTAATAATATTTAAACTTTTAGTCCTGTTTAAATACCCAGTTTTGTATGAACGTAAAGTCATCAGCGGATTTTACGTGCTTTACATGATATTTTTCATTTATAAGAAGTAAGAGTGTGTGTTTCTGTGTTTGCGCTTTTGGCCACAAAATCCATATCTCTTATGGTTGCTGTTTTTTTTTTTTTTTTTTTTTTGTGGTTACTTACCAAAATGTAAACAAAAGATGTATTAAATATATGTATGAATATTAACAGAATAAAGTCTTTTATACAAACATTTATTTATACTCTTACTACCTCATTTTATACGATTGGGTATTTATATTCATTTGTATGAATTTTTTTTTTTTTTTTTTTGAGTTTTTCAACTTAAAAACATTTAACACATTTATGAGATATTGATATTATAGACAGAGGCCAATTGGTTGTGGATTTTAAAAGTATAAAAAAAAAAAAAATAACTGACAAAATGTTTGGTCTAAATAAAGTTGTTTTCGTTGGTTTTTTTGTTTACAAATATGTTTAAAATGAAATTTTATACAGTAGCTATGATATCGCTAGCTAAAATATCACTAGTTGGCAAAATAAAATCTTCGGAAATTAGAGTGACAAAAATCTATGTTTGGAAAAATATTACTCCTTAATAGTCATTTAAAATTGTGCTTTTTAATCTTTTGTTTTAAGCTACCGTTAAAGAAGGCGATATATCATGAAAATTTATGTACATCTGATGATTTTATTCAAAACACTGGTCGACAAAAAAATCCTCCCCCAAAGACGAATAGTTGAACTTGATGCATTTTGATGTGCTAAACACGAATCTGTTCAGTTTCTTTTCATCGGGTCTGGATTTTTCTTTATGGGCGTGTCTAATATTTCGCCCATAGTAAGGCCATTACTCTAGTATATTTTTTTTATTACGTAAGAACGGTATGTACGATTGACATAAGTGATACACCAAAAGATGCGGACTAAAAATATCTTAAAATCTCCCAAACTTAATTTTTTTATGTGCTCAACAGCTTCGAAGTAATTTTGAAATAAGTGCCCAAAAAAAAAAAAAAAAAAAAAAAAAAAAAATATTCATGCAAAATTTTAGATTATTTTGTTTGAAAAATTTCTTTTAATAATGAAAACATCAAAACTTTTTCAGTTTATTATCTTTATCTTAACTCTACGGTACATTACCGGGTACCCGGGTACCATTTTTAACTTTAAAGTGCTCGCATTTTTTTATTAATAAAAATGTAGCCACGAAACTTTAGATCGTCGTGATTAAGGTGTTTATACAGCATAAAAACTGAAAAAACCAAAATTTTGTTAACTTAACACTAAAATTAATATATATATATTTTTTTTTTTACTATTTATTATTGAAAATCTTATTTTTATTGTACTTTGATTCATATAAAGTTAAAATTTATTTTTTTTTTTTTTCTTTTAAACTAGGGAATAAGCATGTCTATGACAGTTAAAATTACCAAATTATAAGTAGTGACTCCATTAGGATTTGAAGGAGAACTAGTTTCAGAAATAAGCTTTTTTGATATTTTATTTAGGTGCTTCAAAAAAAGAAATAAAGGATAATATGTGATAAGTTAAAAAATTTTAGAATTATCGCTGTTTTGAGACAGTATTTATGAATATGAAAATTATAGCGCACATTTTAGCCGTTTTTACATCTTTGCCGCATTGACTTTGATTTTTGTGAATTCCTTTCAGTTTCTCAATATCATGTAGTAATGTCCACCACTTTTAATCAAAAATATCATGCAAGTGCTCAAGATATTGAAATTATTTCCTGTATACTTGCTAAGGAACGTAAGCTTTCTATGTTGTAGCTCCAAACATGATAAGACGCTATGACAACACTGACAACATTCCTTAGTGTTGTAAAAAAAGTTATTTTTACACGTGAACTATTTTCGGTCAGAATATTTTATGGATCCTGTGCTTAATTTTGGATGAAGAATATTAGCACTTTCTTTAGGACTGTAAGAACGTTATAGTCTTTCTTGACCGATTTTTTCATAGAGTTTATATGGAACGTGTGTTTTATTTTAGTTCAAGTCTTGTTGTAACGTTTAAAATTACAATTTATACATATTACAATCCTTTATTTAAAAAAATGTGATGTTTACCAATACTAATTTATGCACTTTATGATGATTTTCGGAAATGGTCCACATTTTTGAGGTGCGAACATGATAAAAAATTTTATAGATTAGATTTTATGTTAATAAAAATTATTTTATAAAATTAAATAGGGTTTCTAACGTCCATAAAACTTTTGTATGTACTAAATTATGCAATACTAAACAAATTTATGGACGTCAAAACCCGATTCTAGGAGAAAAATTGCATGGGGACTTGGTTGTAATAGGTAACCATTATAAACTAATTTTAACAGAGTACGTGTCTGCATCATATAAAGCCAAAATTCATACAATTATTTCAAAAACTGCAATTTGTAGCTTCATTAAAAGTTTATTATGGACGGCAAGACAGACGGACGGACTTCGCTTAAATACTCAAACATGTCTTTCTGCATGTTTTTATCGAATTGCTATAAGATCTGGGGCCAATTAAATTGTCGTAATAAATAATTTGTGTAAAATTATATATTTTTTGAATAAAATCAACGAAAATTACACTATGGTACCCCGGTACTATGCCTTAATAAAATAAGGCATATATCTTGATGCATAAATTTAGATTTTATTCACAGTTAAGTTAAAACACCCTTGTTTATATACAATTGTGTAGAAATATAGTGGAGGGCAAAATTTTTTTTTTTTTTATTTTTTCCTGAAACAAAAATAGGTTGACTTGATGGATTTTTACGAGTTAAACAAGAATCTACTTTTACTTTTTTTTCTATCACGTACTGATTTTTTTATGGCCATGACTAGTATCATCAACTTATTCAGCGGTCACACTATAAAATTCGAGAATGATTTGTCAAATTTGGACTATAACACAAGAACCTTTTACACGATTTTTCGGAGTTATAGTATATTTAAGTCGTTTTATATTCCATCTAATTCTTTTATTTTTTATTTAAGACGAAAAAAAATATATATATATTTTTTGCCCGCTAGTGTATCTCCACTTTACTGTAGGTATGCATAAGTATCCTAGCTTAACTGTGAGTGCAATCATGATTTCTGCATCAATTTTTACGATACGTGGCTTTATTTACACGTAGTTTTACCAACTTTGAGGTAAAGATGATAAAATGAAACATTTTTGATGTTTTCACTTTTAAAAAGAAGTTTTAATAAAAATTTAGCAGGAGCAAATCTTTTTCTGACACTTATTTCGAAATATCTCCTAAACTATTGACCAGATACAAACGACTTAAAGCCAATTTTATTTCACAGATTTTGGTGTATTATTTATATAAATCGTGCTTACCGTTTTCCAGTTTTAGTGAAATATACTCGAGTAATAAGCTTATTTAGGACGCAATATTAGACACGCCCAAAAAAAAAAAAAGTCTCGACATTATGGGAAAAAACTGAAAACAGAATCGAATTTAGCATGCGGAATTCCATCTAGTCTACATATGTTTTTTTAAGGAGTACGAAAAAAAATTATTTGTCGACCAGTGTAATTAACTGAAGATACAATAACAAAAATTCCATGCAAATTATATACGTATACGTAATACTTGTAATATTTAGTATACGTAATATTAAGTATACGCAATGGTGTGGTAGAAAATAATCAAAAATTCATGTTTTAGCATTTAAAACCTTTATCTATTTTTTTAAGAATCAAAAACAGTCCACTTGTTTCCTCTTGCACTGATAATAAATTTTTCAAATATTACGAGGGCGTATCAATATTTCCGTGACTTTTCGAACTTCCCTCGTAATTATATGATATGCAACACTGTTCCCATCTAGTACCACCTATTAGTAGACTACTGTCAAATTTTGAGCAAGTGTCGTCATTTACTTTGCGTTTAACAGCTGTTCAAAACATACAACCTCGTGTAATTTTCTAAAAATGGAAAAAAGTGAATTTCGAGTGCTCATTAAACATTATTTTTTGCGAAAAAAAAAACCGTCAATCAAACCAAGGAAAAGGTCTATAAATACTATGGGGACTCCATCGATATCAATGGTAAAAAAGTGGTTTACTGACTTTCGTTGTGGTCGCACAAGTACAAATGACGCTGAACGTTCTGGACGGCCAATTGAGGTCAGTACACCCAAAAATGTCGAAAAAATCCACGATATGGTGTTGGTCGACCGAAGAGTAAAAGTGCGTGAGACTGTTGATGCCATAGGCATTTCATATGGCAGTGTGGTTTCGATTTTAAATGATCAGCTGGGTTTAAGAAAGTTGTCTGCAAGATGGGTGCCGCGTTTGCTCTCAATTGACCATAAACGTAAACGTGTGACAACTTTAAAGGATTGTTTGGAGTTGTTTAAGCGCAATCCGAATGAGTTTTTGCGGCGTTTTGTAACTGTGGATGAAACATGGATCCATTACTGCACTAAACAATGGGTTTCTCCTGGTAAACCTGCTCCAAAGAAGGCCAAGGTAAGTTTTTCGGACAATAAGGTGATTTCAACAGTTTTTTGGGATGCACGCGGGATAATCCACATCGATTACCTTCAAAAGGGAAAAACAATAAATGGCGATTATTATGCCAACTTATTAGACTGATTTAATGAGGATTTAAAAAGAAAACGACCCAATATGGCCAAGAAAAAGTTCTTTTTCATCAAGATAATGCACGGGTGCACACGTGTGCAGTCTCAATGGCAAAACTCTATGAATTGGGCTACGAATTGGTACCTCATTCACCATATTCTCCGGATTTAGCCCCTAGTGACTACTTCCTATTTCCAAACCTAAAAAAATGGCTTGGTGGAAAGAGATTCAGCTCCAACGATGAAATTATTGACAAAACAAATGCCTATTTTAAGGACCTCGAAAAATCCTATTTTTTGAAGGGATACAAAAACTGGAGAAACATTGGACTAATTGTATTGAGTTAAAAGGAGATTATGTGGAAAAATAAATTTTCGTTTTGCAAAAAACACTGTATTTCATTCAAAAAGTCACGGACTTACTGATCTGCCCTCGTATTCTATTTTAAGTTTCTTTCTAGAGAAAGTTGAAAAAATTCGTTTTCGGGCTAGTCAAAAATAAGTAAACAAGCAACCTTTGGCTTAATTTCTTCAATTTTTTTTTTTTTTTGTTAAAAGTAAGCAAAGTTTATGGTTGCAATATTATTTTAGCTACAGCGGTAGTTATTTCTTATATTATAAGGGAAATAAAAATAATAATTTTTTTTGATTAAATTACAAAATTTTGCAAAAATTTATTGAGTCATAATATCATTACATTGGATCAAATTACGACAAAATGGAATCAAAATATATTTCAATGGAATTATAATATGATATAATTAAATTACGTTATGATAAAAGCATCCGATAATATGATAAAATTAGTTTATACATATGATAAAATGGGATTATTAAATGATAAAAACATTGTGAAATCGGCAGCAATATTGTAAAAAAAGTTATAAATATTATTAAACCGAATTATTAAATGATGAAAAAACTATAAAATAGAATCATAATATCGTACAAATATGCCAATTTTTAACTGTAATCATACATTACAATCATAGTATGTTGCACTTAGTTTATGGTCACCTGAACCATATTTTTTTCTCTGCGTGAAGTGACTATTAAAAACCCTGTTTGCATATTTATCGAACAATTTTCACTTCTTTAAGTAGTAATGTTTTGTATTGATTTTTTTTGCTGCTTATTTCAATACTAACAAGATTTTATATATTTATAATTATATATTACTTTTGATACATTCGATCTACAACTTGAAAAAGAACCAATTGAGTTCAAGATACTAATTTGTTTACTTATTATTGACAGCAACTGTAACTCGTAGCTGATTGCAACGATCCTATATTTGTATAATCCAATTTTTTTTTATAAAATTTTTAATTAAATAACACTTTTTACAATTCATATCCATACAAGGTTGACCGTCTCCTGTAAAATATATTTTAAATTAAAGTATATTTAATTGAATTTGTCTCAAACGTATAAACATAATTATATACTCGATTATACCCTACACTAAAATGTTTATCATATGTTAAATGTATTAACCTTTTCAGAATCAATTTTTAATTCGATTTAATTTCGTCCGTCCATATGGCCAACCTTTCGTCAATATACAAATTTAAATCAAACTATTTTTCCGTATTGAACCAAAATGTAAAAGGGAAAACCTTGTATATTATACTGATATTACAAGTTGCTTACTATCACTTTTTTTTAAAGTAAAACACTATACAAAATTTACTTGTTAAAACTCCAAAAGTGTAATAAGATGCAAACATTGAGATTAAATGCTCGAAAACAAACCAACTAAATGAAAGAAAAAATCTGTTAATTCTTGTATTTTATGGTGTGTTTTTAAATTCAGTCTGCTTTACAAAATAAAAGAGTTTAAGAAAAAAAAAAAAAACAAAAAACTTCAAACTTAACTCGACTTAATTTTTTTTAATCCCTCTTAAGTATTTGTTCATGTTCATGGTAGCCGCAATCAACATTAGCGGTAGCAACAACTTCTTTAAGAAGAATTAAGTTGCTTGCTCATTGTCAGTTGAATGTTGTAGTTGTTGTTGAGTCTTTGGTATTGTTGTGTGTTAAAATCTTGTCAAAAATTGTTATCAACATTTATATATGCGTGTACAACGACGTGTTACATTGTGAAACATCAAAACGTAATCAAAATAAATATAAATGTCCTGAAGGCCAATTTTTAATGCCACCGCGAAATATAATTTTGGTTACGTTTAACGATATTTGATTTGTTAAATATGATAAAGGAAAAATGAGGATAAAAAAATATAAGAATGAAGTATCATGTTCACTATTGTAAATATTTATTTCTTTAACATTTTTAAAATTCTTAAAAATTAATTAAAACTATAAATAATGTCCTTATCAATTCTGTTATAAATTTCGTGAACCTTTAAGTGAACTTAAGTATACAATTAAAAATATTTCGCTCCAAATAATATAAATTAAAAACTTCTCTTCCTGGTTAACTTAATTGACATAAAGTAATAAAGTCATTATAAATATTCTTACAAAAATTATGTTTTTATGAAAAAAATATAAATAAAAATGCCAATTATTATAACTCTCCATTCATACAGTAACAAAACAATCAATAATAATTAACAACTACTGGCAAAACAATAACGATTCTGGCACCAAAAAAGTAATAAAATTGTAGTTGTACAATTGAAATTGGAGCAATTGGAAGAAAACAAAACCGACAGCAAAATTCAATCATTTTTAAAGTGGAATGAATGCATTGAATGAAGAACTGGCAGAACATACTATTTGAAAACAAAAGAAATTGTAACCGAACTAACCAACCGACCACATAATCATCAAGCAGATAGACGAACGGACGGAAAGACAGCAAGTCTAACAGACATACATTGTCACTTCATTTAAACAATCATATCAAACAAACACTCTAGCACCATAATATTAGTCTTATATTGGTGTTTCTTCTTGTTTTTTTTTTTTTTGCCTTTCATTTTCTTCTTTTTTCCAAATACAATAACCAAAAAACTAACATCAATGACTTTTGTAATAAGAGTTAGGGTTTGCGGTGTTAGAAAATAATTTTAATTTTTGCGGAATAGAAAAATTTCGATAAAATTGCAAAACATTAAGTCCTCCATGATCTTTTTGATTCATTATATCGCGAATTACGGATACAAGTATGGTTTCTTAAAATTATATAACATGTAGAGTTTTGAATTTAAATTAAGAATCATTTAAGAAGAAACATTTGAAAAATTATATAAGACATAGACTAGAGTTGTGTCGTTCATGAAAAAAATATTTCTATTTAACGATTCAGTTAAACGAAAGTTATGAAATTGTAGTTCACCATCTTAATTCATGTTTATGTTTTACCTTTCACATTTCTTTCATCTATATATATATAAAAGAGTAAAGTTACTGACTGACTGATTCATCATCCCACAGCCCAAACGGCTGAAGCTAGAGAGACGAAATTTGGAACGTAGGTAGGTCTCCCTCCATATAGATCCACTAAGACGGGATTTTTGGAAATTCGAATGTTTAGGGGGTAAAAAATGGTAAAAACGGGTAAAATCGGTAACCTTATAACGCGCAAACTAATGATGATACAAAAAAAGTTGAATAGTTATCGTTATTCATTTAAAAAACAATTGGACAGGTGTCTGGTACTTTTTTCAAAATCGTCCGTTTTATGGGGAAAACGGATAAAAACTGTATTTTGGTACTTTTTTGGCACCATATGTATTTTTGAAACCAATCAACATACAGATAAAATTCATGTCGTATTCATAACATATCAAAAAATGAGAAACACAAATTTGGTACTTTTTAGAAATTCAAACGTTTAAGGGGTAAAAATCGTACCAGTTTTTGGTACTTTTTTCATAAAACATTTCTTTATATTTATTGAAATATTAATGAATATTTTAATATGGGATACTACAAAAACTTAGAAATTTATTGGAGTAAAATTTTTGATACTTCGATGGGTGAAAAAAAAGTACCAAAAAAAGGGGTAAAGGCGGGAAATTTCATTTTATTCAAACTTAATAATGAATTTTCAATTACATTAAACATAGAAACATGAAATTAAGAAAATGTAGATAAGAGTTCACAAGAGTGGAATTTGTGGTACTTAAAGATACATGTCCTGTGGGTCAAGAGAGTGGACTTTGTGGTACTTTTTAGTTTTGTTTTTTGTTCTTCTAATGGTACTTTTTGAATTTTCTATAATATTTAACCCAGAAACATGAAATTAAAGATATGAGATCTTAAATGAGTAAGAATCCATAATAGAGGTTTTTGTGGTACTTTTTCGTTCTTCTAATGGCACCTTTTGAATTTTCTATAATTATGAACCTAGAAACATGAAATTAGGGATATGTAGTCCTTAGTTAATGAGAATCCATAAGAGGGGACGTTGTGGTACTTTGTTGTTCTTCTAATGGTACCTTTTTAATTTTAGAAACATGAAATAAGGATATGTGGTCCAAAATGAATGAGAATCCATATGGTACTTTTTTTTTTTTTTTTGTTCCTATGGTATTTTTTTAATTTGTGGTGCTCAGTGAATAAGAATCCATAAGAGGGGACTTTGTGGTACTTTTTGAAGTATCGATAATTATGAATCTAGAAACATGAAATTAAAGATATGTAGCCCTAAATGAATGCGAATCCATAAGAAGGGACTTTGTGGAACCTTTTATCGTTCTTCTTATAGTACTTCTTGAATGTTCTACAATTTTCATCTGATATTTATTTTTCATTATTCTAAGATTAAAAACCTGAAATTAAAGAGATGTTGTTATTTATGGATGACATAACACCATTATTAAAAATGTTCCCAAGGGAGTTTAGAATCTTAGTTTAAATTTATTATACAGTATGGTTTTCATAAAAAAGTTCCGCTAACGAAGTAGCGGGTTTACAGCTCGTATTTTATAATTTCCTTCTGCCATATTCTTTACAGCTGATTTGAATATGTGAATTTATCCGGCACAAACAAAAATGTATGTAAAAAATAATAATACACAAATGAAGTATGTTCAAAACATACTTTAAAAATTTTTTAAATTTTATATCTAATGTTGTTATCTAATTATTCTCAAATCTAGGGACAAGATTAAAAATATTTTATTATTATTTTTTTTTTTTTAATTTTATATCAATTGTAATTCTAAAATAGGGATGTCAATAATTAAAAATACAGTTGTGTTAGTGAGAGTGAAAAATATCCCTGCAGTCAAAGGTGACTGTCCGAAACCGGTTACTTGACTGACGAAATTAGGTCACCACTAGTCACTTTACCTATCACCTGACTAGTCACTTTAACATGGGGATGTCCTAGGAAGGAGTGTATCGCCACCAAAGGACCAAAAGGTGGCGATATAGTGACTAGTACGAAAAAGTAAATTCATACTAGTCCTTTTACTGGTGAAATTGAGTCAGTCACCTGACAATCTTTTTAACTGGTCACTTTACTAATAACCTGACTAGTCACTTTAATATGGGGATGTCCTAGGAAGGAGTGTATTGCCACCAAAGGACCAAAAGGTGGCGATATAGTGACTAGTACGAAAAAGTCAATCTTTAAATTAGTGATTTTCAGAATGAAAAAAAATTAAAAAAATTTTTTGCGTATATTTTTTTATTTCTATTCTTTTTTTAATTTTTTTGTAAATTTATTTTTTGTTTCTTTTTTATTTTAATTTATATTTTATTATTTATTAAAATCTTTTCATTTTCTTTTCATATTATTTTATATTAATCAATTTAATTAAATTTAATATTTTTACATTTTTGTTTATGGCGCACTCCGGCTCGAACTCACATCGTTATGTTTTATAGTCCTACGCGCTAACCACTCAGCCACACAGCATTCTTACATACATTGCACTATTTGTTGTTTTAATGAGCATGTTGATTTATATATCCTTTGGAAGTCGATCCTTTTACTGGTGAAATTGAGTCAGTCACCTGACAATCTTTTTAACTGGTCACTTTACTAATCACCTGACTAGTCACTTTAACATGGGGATGTCCTAGGAAGATGTGTATTGCCACCAAAGTACCAAAAAGTGGCAATATTGTGACTAGTACAAAAAAGTCAATAAAAAAAAAAGACACAAATGCAGAATAATTCATATTTTTATTAATTGTAAAATCCTAATTAGCAAGACTAGTACCGCAATTCCGTAACTTTTTTCATTTACTACCGATATCGTTAATTAACGAAATTTTTCGGTTGTTTTTGATTTTGCTATTCTCTACTAAAGTTAGCGATTTTTTTCGTAAGTATATTTTAACGACAAATATCGATAGAAATGATAGAACGTCATTATTTAAAAAAAAATTAATTTTAATTGGATATTTATTTAAAAACAAAACAATTGTCTTGAAAAAAATATGAAAAAAGTGTAATTATATAAATGTGTGCAGATTTTTCCAACAATTAACCAATATGAGTATATGTATGGTATGTTGTTGGAAATATTTTAAAAATTAATTTAATGTTAAATGTTTCTTATATTAGACTCGTTCATTAAAAATTTGCTTTAAACATTAAAATAACATAACTATGGAAACTCGTTAATATTTTTCGTTTAAACAAATTATTCAAATATTTTATTTCATCTAAAAATACCAACTCTTACAAAGGTTCTAATATTTGAAAAATTAATTTTTTTTTGCAAATAAATTAAAATTTTCTAAAAAGGAGAAATTTATAATAAGAATCAAAATTTTTAAAAAATTCTGAAATTTTTCTTAAAATTTAATTTTTTATTAAAAATTAAAAATTTTACCAAAATTCTGTATTTTCAGTAAAATAAATTTTTTCACTAAAAAAACTTTCACAAAGAACTGAATGTAATTAAAACTTAATAACAAATCAGTTTCAAAATTCTAAAAACTCAGTTATAAACTCTCATTTGAATCTCTACATTTTTGCTAAAATTCAGTAAAAACATTTAATAAACGAAAACTTTAACGAAAAAAGAATCGCCACCTCCACGCTCACCAAAGGGTCAATAAAGTATAAATCGCCACCTCAACGCTTTCAAAAGAGTCAATAAGTAGTGCTATCGCTACCTCAACGCTTGCAAAAGAGTCAATAAAAGGTACGATAGCTTAACTATCGCTCACAATATATGCAAAGTTAGGGTGTATAAAAAAACGTACACATTTGAATGAGTCAGGTGGGTAGTCACAAATGGACTTTACTGTGCTAAAACGGGTGAATTGACACCGAAAAAACTGCTGGGATGTACTTAGTAAATGTAATAGTTACGTCAGGTATACAACGCACAGTGGTCCCAAATATATTTTTTTTGAAATAATTCTGAACCGTTGGAGATATCTGAATAAAATTTCGCATGGTCAGAGCTGAGGTATTTTCGGGGCGATTTGGAGGAGTATCTCCTCATTCATTTATGACTTGAATGTAAACAAATTTATATTAGGTAGTCATTATAAATCTCTACAAAAAGTGCTTATTATCTTTTTTAGTTTAAGAGATTTTAGGATCGAATCAAATTTTACACTAATTTTTTGGTCTCGTTTTTATACCCACCATCATAAAAATGTTGTCATTCCGTGTGTAACATGTCTAAAAAATCATTTAAGACCCCATAAAGTATATATTTTGTGGGTCCTGGTTAGATTCTGAGTCGATGATAAGGCTCGAACGGGACAACGTAGGGGGACAAAATTTGTCTCAAATACTAGAAACACTGGGTGTCTGTTGTAGCTTAATTTCATACTTTTCTGATGATATCTTAAACAAAAGCATGTACAATAACAAAATTTTGTACAGCTAGTTCGAGGGCTGATATAAACTTGAAAAAAAAAAAAAAAAAAAAAAAAAATGGGCGTCCGCCAACCTCCCCTATAATGTCAAATTGAAAAATTTTATGGTGGGTATATAGATTCGGCAAAGCCGAATATAACATTCGCTCTTGTTTAAACTTGGCGGCCCTAATTTGGACTCCAAAAGTTTTTTGAAAATAATCACTAGATTTTTTATAAAATTCTAATTAATATTACTACACAATTCATATCACAAATAAGTAAACAAAGTAGTGTCTTCAACTCAATTGGTTCTTCCTCGAAGATATAGATCGAAGATATCAAAAGTAACATATAATTATAAATATATAATGTATTGTTAGCAAAATAAACAACAGAAGATTCAATTGAAAACATAACTACTTATTGAATATGGTCCTTTTAAAGAAGTGCAAAAAAATTAATGCTCCATAAATAAGTAAACAAGATTTTTAATAGCCCCGGCGACCGCATATATTTTGATACATTAGTGCCATACGTGTTGGCATAGTGACTACATATACTGTGCATATCCCTGGACAAAATTAATACGTTTTAGTTATAAATAAGTCCATCAGATTGGTCAATTATGGGGACTCTATTTTTTTTTTTTTTATTAAATTTCATGCTATTGGTGACACATCTGGACTTTGAATCAAATTCACCTTTTTCCTACCATAGGTTAAAATCCACAAAAATTATTCAAAAACGTTTTAGAACTATTACACCTTTGAGCAGATTAAGCTAAATCTGGGAATTTATTTTACGTTTATGTACCACTGTTTTTTCTATTTTATAAATAGAAATTTCCAAACCATTAAGCCCTTTCTGCCGAACTTAAGTATTGGTGTTCTATACTTAAAAGTTAAAGTTTAAACATTTTAGAGCTAAACGTTCATATAGCTTACATTATATTTCATGCGAATCATATGTTATTCAATCCAGAGACTTATTTTCTAAATTTTTCATATTTTTGAACATAATCTGCATAGAACGTCATTAAATTTTTAGGTTAGAAAGAAACCTAAAATGGCATAATATTTGAAAAATTTGTCATCAATGTGAAAGAAAACAAAGCTACATTTGCCGCTTTTTAAAGCGAAACAGAAATGATGAGACTGTTTACTTATTTATGACACCCGATGTATCTATTCAATAAAAAGTAAAAGTTAAAACTTTTTAAAAATACGTTTTTGGGGTTATTTTCCAAAAATTTAATTTATTTTTCACTTCTAAATTATTATTATTATTTTTATTGTTCAGGACTACAGAATATTTTTAATGATTTCGAAGGAAGTCTTAACGTAAAAAGTCCTAAAAAAATATTTAGTGAGCCACGCCTTTTACAACGACAGGGTGACCATTTTAATAAAAAAAAGAGTCAATTATTGAAACAGGTTTTCCCCGGACTAAGATATTGGGTATTTTTGTATAAAAAAAGTGGAAGTTTTTTTAATTCCCTGATTTGAGAACAACTCTATCTATATTATGCCAAATATCACTGGAATACCATTACTTGTTTAAATTTTATTTAGATTCAAATAATAAGGAGTGAGATCGAAAAAATCTTAACACACATTTTGCCTTATAACTTCAACATTCAAAATTTTTTTTGATCTAGTTATCATGGAAAAATACTTCAGTTATTATTTTTAATAGCAACCATGTTAATTTGTCCTTATTTTCATCAAAATAAGTGACGAAAAAGATTTACGTCCTACAAGATATTAAAAAATTTCAAAAAATCCAAATAGGTCTTACAAATAATTGGCCACAGAATTAAATGTCGTCCGTAAAACCGTTTCTAATGTTATTAAACAGTATCAGGAGAATTTGACTATTGATGTGAAACCTAGTTCGGTAAGAAAAAAGGACCACATGATATTAGGAAGGCCAGAAAATTAAAGGGATATTGAAAGGAACTCCAAACACATCTGGTAGAAAATCAGCTCAGTTTTCTCAGTGCTTCGACTATTTGGTGCGAAAATTTAAAACTAATGGGAAAGTTGATAACATATAAAGTTCAAAAAATTCCAAACTGGAATTCTGCAAAAAAAATTACAAGCCAAAAATAGGACTCGGAATTTAAAACCAAATTTCATACAAAAATACTCAAGCTGCATAATTGACGAAGAAACGTAGGTGCTGGCAGAATCTTCGCAGCTTGTGTCTCAAACATTTTTATTGCTAATGCTCTTAAAAAGCAATGTTGGAGATAAGTTTAAGACCCAAAAGCAGCAAAAATTTCTTACAAAATTCATGGGTATGACAAGCTTTTTGCAATTGCGGCAAAACAGGAAAGTCATTTGATACATTCGGATCTATAAATACCAAAATATGCATAAAGGAATATTTGCAAAAAAGACTTCTTCTTTTCTTAAGAAAGCACAACGTGTCCACATATTTTTGGACCCATGTGGTATCATGTCACTACGGTAAGAAAGCTCTGGAGTGGTACCAAATCAATAACATAGTTTTAGTACCAAGAGAGGTCAATTTTCAAAATTGTCCATAGCTTAGACCAGTGGAGAGATATTGAGCTCTTGTGAAAAGTGAATTCAAGAGCACAAAAAAGGTGTCCCAAAATATCGAAGATTTTAACAGAAGATGTGCACACTGTTCCAAAAAATTGACTGAAGCAACTATCAAATCTCCAAAGAAAGGGTTTTCAAAAATGGTCCACAATTTTATAATTAGTGGTTAGAACCATACAAATTTTATATTTCTGTAATCTGTGCTAAATTATCAAATGATTAAAAAAATAATGAAAACTCTAAGATCAACCGTTTCCAAGTTATTGAATATTATGTATGTTAAGAATTTTTCGATCTCACTCCTTAATATTATTTTTCGAAAAACAAAATTTTAGGTTTTTCTGGTTTCGAAAAAAAAAAATTTTTATTATTATTATTATTGTTTTTTTTTTTTTTTTTTTTTGAAATTTCAATATTTAAAATTTAGCGATTTTAAAAACCCTATTTTAAGAACATGAAGAAATAACAGTACTAGGAGCTAAGATACTTTGCACTTGTACTCATTCGCACCACTGATGGTAATAGATAATTGGAATTGCAATCAATGATGCTGATGAGGACAATTATGATGTGTTTTTTTCTTCTTTTGTTTTCCTTTTTTTTAAGCAGACACATATAATGAAATAATATTTTGTTGCCGTTACTGCTGTCTTTAACAACGTTGACTACGTCATTGGGTTGTTAACACCATACGAGTACAAGAAAATTTTAAACTAACAAGATGATTTTCAAATAGGATTTTCAAAAAAAAAAAAGACTTAAAAACTATTACACAAAGATGGTCAACCAAATAAGTGGTTAAGTGTGAGTTTGAAATACATCATACACCAGTTTGTTAGACATACAGTCAGACGTTTTTTGGAGCATAATTTTACATTATAAAAAAATTAATTTAATTTATTTAGGATCTTTGAATACTGGCAACATTTTGCCTGCACATGTATGGCTACTTGTTCAAACTATGTTTAAAAAAACTATGATCTACAATAATAAATGGAAATAGAAGGTTTTTTTTTGGTGGAATACTTGCAATTATTGCAGTTGGTAAATATTTGTTTGTAACATTGTAAATATTTTTACAAGAAATATGTAGTTATGTGTGTCTATGTTAGAGGAGAGTGTTAACATAAGGCAACAAGTCATCATCACCAGCTCCACTGCCACCATCACCACACTTTTTTTAAGGCAAAATAATTGACAGTTGACTTAACAGTTACTGAACGAATTGAGTATCTTTTGAATAATATTCTCATAGTTGGTTGGTGTTTGTAAGTACATTATGGTGTTAGTGCTATTTGTAGTTATTGCTGTTGGTTTCTGACCAACTTTTAAGTGCTAACAAGTGCTATTTGGGGTTGCCATTGTAAGCTTAATGAAATGAAAATGGAATTTGATAAAAACATAAACTAATTTATATCAGGAAGAACTTCTTTCGAAGCAGTTCGGTCATCGATTCTACAATTTTTTTTATAGCAAAGATGCTATGATAATTTTTGTCGATATGGCCAGTTATAGAAAATTAAGAAACGAAATATTTTCACTAATCCAGAAAGAACTAGTTCTTGGCATCCCTGATTGCTCTATATGTATGTGTGCAAAATATCTTTAGTGTAATACCCGCTTTTGGCTGACAATTTTGTGGTCTTTTTGAGCGGATTTTATTTTAAACTAGAAAATTACTAAAGAAAATTGCTAGAAACTGCAAATGAACTGACTGGCTTGGCTCAATGGATGTTTTTGTGGTGGCAATATATATGTATATAGTGTTGATGTTAGTGTTGCAAGTGATGATGTTTGGTTTTTAAAAATGAATATGGTATGGTATTATTCCTTGCTTGGCTTTTTCTCTCTCTATTATTTTTCTAAGCAAACCAATTTTCTATCAAAATAAATGATAAAATATTTATAGAAAATAAAAAAAAAAAAAGAAACGACTGTAGCTTTACTAGTAGAAAAAGTAGAGCATTGTACATTCACTTTGCAATCTTTTCAAATACAATACCGGCTACTGATGGTGATGACGATTTGCTTTGAATTGGTTTGGTTATTCTCTCTATATATGGTCATAGAAATGACTTGAATAAAATGTTGCCAATATGTTGGTATGTCCATGTTTCAGTATTTTTTTTTTTTTTCTACTACAATTTCTTGTGTGCTGGTTTTTAAATCATCTCTCGCTAAAGAAAACTACAAATGTAATTTGCAGCAAATTATCAGTTCCATATAATGAGTTCTCTTCAATACTGTAACTTGTGGTAAACGAAATCACACCATGCCACATCCAAACAACTGCTATACAATTGCATGATGCAGTTGCAATTTGATTTTTGTTAAATAAGAAATACTATATAGTAAATATATGGGTCTCGTTTTTGGTTTATTTTTTATTTCTTTCTTGTTTTTTCGTATAATCTCAGGCATTTATTTTAGGTGATGCAATTGTTGGATTTGTTAGAAATTAAAACGAAACGAATTTTGTATTACATTGGAAATTGTTTTACAAATCAATAGTTGTATTCGAGAAGTTGTTATTTGGCCATTTAATTGGGGTTATGCTTAGATGACCAAGGTGTCACAACTTTGACACTTGGGAATTAAATGAAAATTGTATGGTTTTTGGTTACTTTATTGCAAAACTTTTTTAAAACTGCACGTTTTATATTATAACTATTGAACTAATTAATTAAGTATATAATGAATGGCCTAGTTAGAAAATTAATTTTAAATTATTTTCTTTTTTAGATATATTTTTTTATTTGTGGAGATAATTTTACTCAAATTACAAAAAGAAAACTCAAATTTACATTTACTAAAAATATCGAAAAGCGGTAAGTTAATTTTATGTTTTATTTGAAATTTTATTTAATAACACTGTTTCACAATAATTTCTACATATGAAAAAGTCAATATACGCACGAATGTGGAGACCATATGCATGAAGGATACATATTTAAAAAATAAATAAATATATAAAATACTTGCATACACTACATCAACCCAATATGGATATCATATGAAAGCTACGAATCCCTGCAGTATAATAGTATTTCCTATTTAAATGTTGCATAAAAAAATTAGGAAAATATTCTTTTGAAAATGTTACCTTTCACTACTAATTTTCAAATATATATCAGCCTTTAAAAATCATTCCGACACGTGAAAAAATCGATATGGATAAAACTTGAGAACATCCATTATAAAACTGTGTTACCAGTTTTGTACCATAATTTTAAATTTCCCCTCCAAAGAATTTAAAATTTTCTAAAGAAGTGAAATTTTTTAAAAACATTTTAAAATATTTACGAATATTAATTATATTAACTCAACTATGGATGTAAAATGAAAGCTACGAATACCTGCAATATCTTTTATATAATTGTTCCGGTAGAAAAATTAATGAAGATCTTCTTTAAAATTTAATCCTGCAATAATATATTTATTACTCTAGTACACACTTTATATACACGATTTTTATACTCCTAAACACAGGTGTAAAGGGAATATATAAGTAAAGATGTCCATCTGTCTGTTGAAATCAGTTTTTAGAAAGCCCCAGTTATCGGATATACATGTTTTATACACTAAATTGTAGTCAATATTCCGTAGAAGAACGCTAATAAAGATGAGCAAAATCGATTCAAAAATAACTGAGATATCTTGGTCAAAAAGTTTTCTTTTTTTTTTTTGCAGAAAAAAGTGAAAAATTTTTGGTAGAGTTCAACCCATTGAATACAAAAATAACAAAAAAGCAATTTATGAAAAAATGCAAAAAACTACGTTTTTTTCTGCGACTCCTCATATTGAGTTGATATAATTTTGGTAAACATTTTATATTTTTTATTTAAATCTGCGTATTTTTCTAAACTTTGAAGTCCTTTTGAAAAAATTTTACTCCCTGGAGAAAAACTGTGTAAGCAGTTTTATTATGTAGGAGCTCTAGTTTGATACATATAACGTTTTTTTTTTTCATGTGTGAACTTTTTTTGATACTATCATTCGTATGGGAATTATGCACATAAAAGTGATTTTATGAGCTATGGTCAATTATGGACCGTCCTCAGGATATTGGCATACAAATTGTAATTTTTATAAAACATATTTCCCAAACTTCAATTAAATACACTGGTCGACTAACAAATTTTTCGTCCTCTTTAAAAAGAATTTTTGGACTAATAGATGGAATTCAACATGCTAAACACGAATCTGCTTTTAGTTTTTTCCCATCAGTTCAAGATTTTTTTCTAGGAGTGTCGTCCTAAATAATCTGATTATTCGAGTATATTTCACTATAACTCGAGAACGGTGTGCACGTTTTACATAAATGATATAACAAAATATGCTTCAAGTCGTTCTAATTTAATTTAAGTTGTTCTAATATCAAATGTTTATCAGCTCAATAGTTTCAGAGTTATTTCAAAATAAGTGTCCGAAATACAAAATTAAATCTTTTTAATAAAATTTCTTTTGAAAAGTAAAAAAAAAAAAAAATTTTCAGTTTATCATCTTTATCACAAAGCTGGTGAAGCTACAAGTGAAATAAGCTATGTATCTTCAAAATTGATGCTCAAATCTTGATTTCATTTACGGTTAAGTGAAAATAGCCATGTTTACCTAGAGTTGAGTAGGAATACAGTGGAGAACAAACTATTTTTTATTATTATTTTAAACAAAAATTGGTGGATTAGGCGCAATTAAACGTGCTTAACTAGAATCTTTTCTACCATGTATTGATTTTCTTTTATTGGGTTGTCTACTATAACTTCGCCTTTAGGCAGTCACACTTGTAGAACTCAAGAACGATTTGTCCAATTTTGATAAAATAAACTACTATCAGGGTTCTCAGATTTTTTTTCGAGTCATATCCCCAAACAGTAAATTTTTTATTCCCAAAAATCACTAAAAAATTACTTATGTTATCCTCAAAAATCTCTACTAAAACGATAATTTTTCAGTTTTAATAAACTAAATTTATAAATTTTTTTCCAATAGTCAACATTAAAAAATAAAATTTCATATTTGATTTTATGGAAATCATTAAACTTTTTTATAGTTAAGGCAATGACCGAAAATTTAGTTTTTATTTTTTTCTTCAAATGTATGAAAATATAATTATTCAAATTCCATTGCTTTAATTATTTTTGATACACATTTAAGCTTTTAAACAATTATTTGTTGAAGACTGACAATCCAAATATTAAAACTCTTCCCAGGAAAAATTTTAGAACACGTTCTAAAATCATTAGTTCTAGAACTGATGTAATCAGAACCACTTCAGATTCTTTAATAACATCCTCAGAACATCCTCAGTGGTATCCCAACCAATTCTGACACTAATGTAGTGGAACCTTATTCTGATTCTAAATTCGTTTTTAGGAATGTTTTAGAAACCTAGTGCTTAAGAAATAATTCTGCATGACTTCTACATCATTTCTGAGAACAAATTATTGGTTCTCGAATGACTTCCTAGAACTGTTTAAAATACTTGTATAAAAAATTAAAAAAATTAAAAAAATGGTACTCATTCGAAAATCATTAGTTCACAACCACTTCAGATTCTTTAATAACATCCTTAGAACTAGTGGTTTCACTACTAATTCTGAAGCTCGTGGAGTACAATTTATTATTATGATTCTAAATTTCTTTTAAAAAATGATTTTGAGAACTAGTGCTTAAGAACTTATTCTGTATGACTTCTACATCAATTCCCCAGCAAAAACTTAGCTTCTATTTTTAAAAGCAACAGCTTCCTTCATGTATTACCATGTAGCCTTATTCGCCACTCGCAGCAAATAGTACTTCAATAACTAGTATTTAGTAAACATGAAAGTAATTTGATTTTTACGTGGCTCAGTTGACTAGAGCGCCTAACTAAAAAACGTGTATTAAAAATTTAAATTTTTTTTATAAATTGTGTTTATTTATTTCCCTATGTGAAAACCACTTTTTAGCACATTAAAATATAAGTCCATTGTGGGGTAGCGTGTAAGACGGCAGACTAACAAACACAACCAGTGTGTTGATGAGTGGGTTCAAATCTCAACCGAGCCAAATGTTTTTTCTTGTGCGTAAAAAAAAACATCAGCATTCAAAACAACTCTTTTGGAACCCAAATAAAAACTTATGAAATTTTGGACATCGCGAACAAAATTCATCAGTTATAGCACTAAAAGTGAAAGCGGTTTTTCATACTGATTTCGCTTACAACTCACGTTATTTAGTAGGCGAAGTTTTTGCTGGGTCTCTGAAGAAAGTGGCCTCTAGGAAATGGTTCATTAGAATAAAAAAAAAAACAGGTTCTGAAATCATTCCCTAACGCATCTATTGCATGAGTTCTCAATGTGACAATTTCGAACAAAAATCATCGATTAGGATCTAGAACCGTTTTATATAATGGATACTGGTTAGATAATGCTTCTACAGAACTAGTTCTGAAGGTGACAATTTTAAACAAAAATCATTGGTTGTGCCAAAGTAGAACGAGTACAGGCTATTGTCATGCGTTCTGGAACTAGTTGAAGAACTAATACAATTTTTCCTGGGAATTTACAAAATTAAATTGATTTAAAAGTGACATTTAGGAAATATCCCATTAGAATAAAAAAAGAAACAAATTCTGAAACCGTTCCGTAACGCTTCTATCGAACTAGTTCCGAAAAAAAAATCACTGATTAAAGAACTAGTTCTAGAACCGTTCCATAGAATGGGTACTGGCTAGCTAACGCTTCCACAGAACTAGTATTTGAGGTGACAATTTCAAACAAAAATCATTAGTCGTAACGCCAAAGTAGAACAAGTATAGGCTATTTTCATGTGTTCTGGAACTAGTTGTAGATCTAATACAATGTATCCTGGGTTGTTTAATATTACATTAACAATAATGGAACATCAATTATTTAAAAATTATCTTCGTAGCCAATCCGTATAATAATAATTTTGTTTCGAAGGTTTGATTCTTTTTTTGACTTTATACTACCAAAAAAAAAAAAAAAACTGTCCAATAGTTTAAGAGTTTTATTACCAACATTTTAGCAATTGGTCCCATAGTGCCATGGTTCATATAAAGAGTCTCACTTTTAACAGAGATATGTGTACTTTTTTCTAGCAGGATAAAATATTATTAAAATATATTTTATAAGATTTTGATAATTATTTACTATTAATTCCAAAATTAAGGTAGAGTGGAAAAACGTATGCCCTAATTCCAATCAGTTGTTGCTACTAAATGACTGATAGTTAAATGCAGTCGGAATAAAACAACAAACTGGTAGCAGTTTAAGGCGTTTAAAAAAAAAAAATCAAAAATATGCTCTCAGTTATTAATTAAATATTTTCAATTAAAATAAAGGCGGAGTTAATGTAAATCAATGTTTAAAACAAAACGAAATGAACAACTGCAACAATGTATTGTCTTCAGTATACATATTTTGTTTGTGTATTTCTTTATGTCAACAAAGTTACGAAAAATTTACGCATGTTGGTTACACCAACAACACAAACTCCAACACAAACTCGTATGTCATGTCAAATACGCAATTTTCTTTAAAGTTTGTAAGCTTCTACTCGTAAGTCTCCAAAACCACTACTTCTTCTTTTTAGATCTTTACGATTTTTTTCTTAGTTTAAAGTTTTTTTTTCTATCATTTATTGCAATTATTTTGCACATGTTTGGTGCATGTTTCGACAACTTTTTTTATATCTACTGCTGTAACTTTGTATCTTTTTATTTTATTATTTTCTTTTTCTTTTTTCTCATTACTTATTCCCCCTCATCTCTTCTTTTAAAGTTATTTCGATAATTTGTTACAAAAATGTTAACATGTAAGTCGTATGTGTAAGTGTATCTAAGCTGGTGTTTATATGTTGAGATTTTGTTAAGAAAGTCGGTTAAAACTGATTTTTATAACTGCTGTTTTATACCATATTAAGTTAAGACTTTAGCAAAAGAGTAAGGGAGTTTAGTTTTACTGTATTTTGTGTTTTAATATGGAAAAAGTTTTTTTTATTTTTTCTTTTCATTTTAAGCTTTAAGTAGTTAACTAAAGAAAATGTTACTTTTTTCACTTTAACTTAACTTGAAATGGAGTATAGAAAACCTTAAGTTTCCCACAATCTATTAAGTTGCTTAAGATAATTTTCAGTTCATTATCACATTATCTCCGGGATAAAGTTTCCCAATAATAAATTGTTTTAAATTAAATATCCCAACAAACCAAAAAACGATACAGTATCATTTATGATATCATAATTTTAAAATTATATGATACAATATCGAAATTATTTTTTCCTTAGAAAAAGACTTCAAACATTTTTAGGAAAATAAAATTAAATTGAAAATATTTTTGTATTTAAAGAATTTATGTTATGCATTATATGGAAATTTAATTTTTACAGCTGGATTTAGTGGAATTACAAAAAATTAACGAGTATAAGGTAAAGATTCCAATATCATTCCGGATTTAAAGGGGGAATTGGCTTCGGATTACAAAAGTTTCGTATTACATGTAAAATGATTTGGAGCTGGATGAACTTTAGTTTATTACGGTTATTTTATTAATTTTTAATAAAATATTTAGAATATTATATATTGATCCAATCTCAACATATATGTATATATATTCTGCAATATATTGCTAAATTATCGCGCTGCTTAATTTTAATGATATCATTACTAATATCGTTATTTTCAAAAATTATGATATCATTTTCGAGTGTACCTTTTAGAAAGCAATCTATATCATTTTAGAATTATAAATGATATCATTCTCGGGCTTCTATATCACCGAAATGATATCGTTATGATATCATTACGATATCATTTGGTTTGTTGGGATAAAGCAAAACAAACAAAAAAATGTAAAACATTTTAATTATTTTTTGTATGTCAAAGTAAAATAATGCAGAGTGAATTGAGTAATAAATATTGAAGTAATCGCGAATACTTTATTTGTAAACCAATTAATATCCTTTTTTAGTAGTAGGATTTTATAGGTTTTAGTCCAATACTTCCAAAATTTTAAATTTTCAGGAAGGAGAAAATTAACTTTTGCGAACTTTTTAAATTATTAAAAAAAAAAAAAAAAAAAAAAAACGATTTTAACGAGCTTAAGGCGTTGGCTTTTTGACACCGTTCCTTTACAATTTTCAAACACCAAAAATTTAATAAATAATGTTATTTAATAAGTCGATATTGATGTGGTGTCAAATTGACACCAATGCATCTTTAATTCCTCGTGTTTGTTTTCAACAAGCAGTGAACAATTTGACACTGAATTGTGTCATTTTGTAAAGTTATGAGGTCGATATTTCTCTGGGTTTGGACTTCTTAAGAAGTCTATATATTTCTTCCTCTCAAAATCCAAAATTTAAGCGATATCTTAAAAAATTTCTTTAAAAAAATCATTTTTTTTAAATCATTTTAAATTCGCTATTTGTTCTAAATTTATTCACAATCTTCTTTAATATATCTAATTTTAATTATCATTTTCATTTTAAATGCTACAATTTAAACATTTTTACACAACATTTCCTCTCACAAAACATTTATTTAACATTTATTTCATTCATTTTTTATAGCACGTGTCCATTAAACACATTTCGGTTTTTTTTTTTTCTTTAGCCCCCCCTTAAATTAAATGTTCATTTTAATGAGGCCAGTTTCCTTTTCTTTCACAATGTCAACTAACATTTTAAAGCTTCCGTAAGTGATTAAAATATTTTTGTGTTTTCATCAATGTTTTCTTTAAATCGTTAAAAATTTCTGAGAATTCTAACAAAAAAAATTTAAGATTCAGACACATTCATCCATAAATATGTACATATTTGAAAAAAGACAAACTAGTTATAATTTCATATGTATGAAATGATTTTTGGTTGGTTTCATTTTTGGGTTTTTTTTTATGACAATCACAAAATTTATGATGAACATGTTTAATTCGCGCCTTCTTTTGTTGTTTTTAAGCAGATACAAACATATACCCACATATTCATTTTTTTATTTTTATATATTAATATGATTTTTATTTTTAAGTTCATTAGTTTATACAAATTTAACTTCAAGGAGGTTTATGTTTGGTGACATTTATTCAAAAAAAAAAAAAAAAAAAAAAAGCACAATTGTGGTTTTAATTTTACAACTGTTTTGTATGATAGTCAAGGTTAATCTAGTCACATTTTTACTCCCACTGTATTATATTGGACAGATAATCGCAAACCTTTTAGAATAAAATAAATAAAAAGTTTTATCAAAAATACTATTTAATCTAAATGTGTGCTTTTAATTCACTCCTTATTCATCTTAATAAAAAAAAGTACCACAGATAATAAAATTCAAAATTAAAAAAAAAAAAAAATATGCGGTGCGATTTCAATCTCAGTCAATTTAGACATGGAGACTAAACATATAAATCACTACTTTTTAAATAATTCTAGTTTTCAAGATAAAATTTTATATCAAACATTTCTGAGGTTGCACCACATTGTGCAGCAAATCGCGAGGTCGGTTTGTCTAATATACTTTAGTAAAATTCAAAAATTATAAATTATCTGCAAGTTATGTCTATATTATTTTTAAATTGGCCAATAGTTTTGGAGATATAAATAAAAATGTGCCAAAAAAATCATATTGTTAGAATAAAAAATTTTTTCAAATAAAATGGATTCTCAACACAGAACCATATACCTTTATTTTCATATTTGAAGTTAATCATTATTATAAAAAATTCAAAGAATGATATTGTTATAACGAAAAGTACTCTCTTGTAGATTCTCATTCACAGACCATATAATTTTAATTTCATGATTTTAGCTTAAATATTATAGAAAATTCAAAAAGTACTAAAAATTCCCCCTCTTGAATTTTTATCCATATATGGTCTTATCTTTAATTTCATTTTTCTAGGTTTAATATTTTAGAAAATTCAAAAAGCACTATTAGAACAACGAAAAAGTACCACAGATTCTCTTTTCTAGATTCTCATTCACTTAGGATAATATATTTTAAATTTCATATTAGTAGGTTCAATATTATAGAAAATCCAAAAAGTACCATTGGATAAACGAAAAAGTACCACAAAGTTTTTTTATTTCATGTTTTTATACCCACCATCAAAAAGATGGGGGGTATATTGATTTTGTCATTTTGTGTAATATGTCGAAAGAATCATTTAAGACCCCACAAAGTATATATTTTGTAGGTCTTGGTTAGATTCTGAGTCGATCTAGCTATGTCCGTCCGTCTGTCCGTAGGAGGATCAAATTTGGCGCAAATATTTGTTTGTATAAGGTTTGTTTGGGATTGAAAATGGGCAAAATCGGTTAATAAGCAAAGAAGTTATGGTCTAAAAACTAAAAACACAGAGTGTCCGTTTCATATTTTTCTGCTGATATCTCTTAAACAAAAGTATGTACAGCAACGAAATTTTTTATAAATAGTTTGGGGGTCGATATAAACTCGGGAACGAAAAATGGGCGTGGTCCGCCTACTTTATCGCCCACCTCCAATACAAGGTGAAATTGTGTTCAAATAGTTCAGGAACCAATGTAAACTCGGAAACAAAAAATAGGCGTGGTCCGCCCACTTTACCACGTATAACGCACAGTGGTCCCAAAACGGATTTTTTTGGAAATAATTCTGTAACTTTAGAACTGCTAGATGTATTTGAATGAAATTTCACATGGGTGAAATTAAATACACAAATATATGCTAAGATTGGATCAATATATAATATTATAAATATGTTTTCAAAAATTAATAAAATAGCCATAATAAACCAATGTTCATACAGCTCCAAATCATTTTGCATGTAATACGAAACTTTTGCAATCCGAATACAAGTCCCCCTTTAAATCCGGGCTGATATTGGTTTCTTCATCTTATACGCGTTAATTTTTTGCAATTACACTAATTTTAGCTGTAAAAATTCAATTCGCATATAAAACATAACATAAAATATTTTTTTGATACAAAAATTTTCAATTTAATTTAATTTTCCTGAAAATGTTTGAAGTTTTTTTCTAAGGAAAATATAATTTCGATATTTTATCATATAATTTTAAAATTATGATATCATAAATGATACTGTATCGTTTCTTGGTTTGTTGGGATTATTTTGAATTAGAAAATTTGAAAAAAATTTTGATTTTTTTCAAAAAGGTGGTAACATTTTTTCACTTTAAAATCCATTATTTTCCTCTGGACCATACATTTTTTTTCATGCTCCTAAAAGAATTCTTAATATAAATGCATCTAAAATAAATCCGAGGGCAGTTGGGGTAACAGCCTCCCCGATAGCCCTATCAGAATATCATTAATTTTAATATTTGTGTTTTTAGTTTTTTTGTGAAGCACAAAAATGTCAAAGCTAATATTAAAATAAAAATACCGTAGAAAGTTACCACCATATACACAAAAAATTTTGAATAAGCCACGCCTCTTATAACGACAGGGTGACCATTTTACTGAAAAAAGTAAATTTTTGAAGTAAGTTTTCCCCGAACAGGAATTTTGTGTATTTTGGAGTAAAAAAATGGGAATCTATTTATACTCTTCTTTTAAGAATCATTTTTTCTATATAATGCTAAAATTTCAGAATGATAGGTTAATTAATATTGATTTTATATAAATTCAAATATTAATTTTTTTTTGAAAAATAACACTAAATACAAAAATTTTTCGTTTTTTTTTACCAATTTAAGGAAAAAATTTAGTTGAAATACTTTATTATTTAAATATTATTATTTTTCAAGTAATAACCTTTCCAACGATACCAAATACTTGCACAAATACTTTACGCAATCGTTTAAAAACTATCTGAAACTTTATCTAATTCCGCAATTTCTATGGTAAATGTGCGCTGAAGCATGTTATATACATAAGTGTACAGCAGTTTCAACGTGTTTATACCCTACACCACCATAGGTGGTTGGGGTATAATGCGTTTGTGCTGATGTTTGTAACGCATAGAAAACGTTATCCAACACCCACCTTAAAGTATACCAATCGACTCAGAATCACTTTTTAAATCGATCTAACGATGTCCGTCCGTCCGTCCGTCTGGCTGGACGGCTGGCTGGTTGGCTGGCTGTCCATGTAAACCTTGTGCACAAAGTACAGGTCGCAATTTTGAAGATAGTTGAATGAAATTTGGCAGGTGGGACTTTTATGACTCAAGGACGAAGCCTATTGAAATTGGTTATGATCGGTCCATTATTTCACCTACCCCCCATACAAATGTCCCCCCGGAATTAAGTTTCAACACTAAAAAATGCCTTAGAAATAAGAATATTTTAATGAAACTTGGTACAAAGAAGTTTTGTATAAGTGACAATCTTTGTACTGAATTTTATGAAGATCGGTCCACGATTAACCATAGCTCCCATATAAACCCCTGTTGCGAAAATCACTTTAACGTGCATAAATCCCATACTAATGTTAGTCTCAAGTTAATATTCGACACAAATAAGTTTTATATAAGTAGAAACAACATTGCCAAATTTTATTAAAATCGGTCATAATTTACCACAGCTCCCATATAAACCCTCTTCCGAGAATCGCCCTAAAGTGCATAAAATCAAGTAGATGTTAGTATCAATGTATTATTCTGTATTTGTATATCTTATTTTACATTTAGTAAAAGTGTTGATCTAATATAGGTCTCTTCCCCGAATTTTTATGGTCATACATAATGGTGTAGGGTATTAGGGTATTAGGGTCAAGACCGACCATACCTTTTTTTTCTCGTTTTTAAATAACTTTGTTTAACTTTTGAATCGTTCAATATATTTCAACGAAATTTCACATAGTTATTACTGAGGTAGTTTTCAACTGTTATGGAGGAGCACATGTTTCTAGGTGGTCTCGGGGCAGGGGGGAGGTCCGCCGAAATGGGTCACCTCGGATATTATATAAGAAATAATTAAAAGAGTTGACCACTTTCGGAGATTCTCCTCCTGCCCACAGACCAGCTAGAAATTTGTAATCCTTCAAAGTATTTGGAAAATACCTCAGTAATAACTGTGTTAAATTTCATTGAAATATATTTATCCGTTCAATAGTTACGTTTTATTATTTAAAAAAAAAACATGTTGAAATATACATATATAAGTGCACAGCAGTTTCAATGTGTTTTTTAAATAATAAAACGTAACTTTTGAACGGATAAATATATTTCAATGAAATTTAACACAGTTATTATTATTATTATTATTTTTTTTTTTTCAATCAAATCGTAAATGAAATTTCGGCGATTTTTTTTTTTTTTTTAATTTTCATACCCGAGGTGACCAACTTTGGAGGTCCACCCCTCGTCCTCCAGACCCAAAAAATTCCGTTTTGGGATCACTGTGTAACGTGAAATTTGAAAAAATTGATGGTGGGTATAAAGAGCTGAATATAACATTCGCGCTTGTTGTGTTTAATATTGTAGAAAATTCAAAAAGTACCATTAGAAGAACAAGATGTAGTACAAAATCCCCTCTTGTGAATTCTCACTCACTACATGTACTTAAGTTCATGTTTCCAGGTTTAATATAATAATAAATTTATTATTTAATTTGAATAAAATTTAATTTCTCGATTTTATCCCCTTTTAGGTACTTTTTATTCTCCTTGGATGTGACGAAATTGTATTCCATTGAATTTCTAAATTGTACTGGGATGTAATGTTAAAATATTCATAGTATGTATGTGTCAGTAAAAACAAAAAAAAATATTTTGTGAAAAAAGTACCAAAATCAGGTACGATTTTAGCTTCAAAGTTTTAATTTCCAAAAAGTACCAAACTTGTATTCACCAATTTTCAATAAGGACCTAAGTTGATTCACATTTTATTTCTATGCTTACTGGATTAGATAGGTTGCCAAAAAAGTACCAAATTAAAGATTTTACCCATTTCCTCCGTAAAAAAAGCCGAATTTCAAAAAAGTACCAGACACCTATCCAATTATTTTTTAAGTGAATAACGATAACTATTCAACTTTTTTTGTATCTCTATTAGTTTAGGAGATATAAGGTTATCGATTTTACCCGTTTTTACAAAAAAAAAGTACCAGACACCTATCCAATTATTTTTTAAGTGAATAACGATAACTATTCAACTTTTTTTGTATCTCTATTAGTTTAGGAGATATAAGGTTATCGATTTTACCCGTTTTTACTATTAGCCCCTAAACATTCGAGTTTCCTAAAATCCCCTCTTAGTGGCTCTATTCGGTAGGAGAGCAGTCCACAGTCCATATTTCATTTGTAGTTTTAACCGTTTGGTCTTTGCGATTCTGAATCACCAAGTAAGTCAGTCAGTCAGTCAATCACTCAGTAACGTTACTCGTTTATATACATATATAGATTTTAGCCTATTTTATAATTAATAAGTAACAAATTTAGAATCTAATATAAAGACATATTATGTTTTATCATCAACCAAGTCTTAATAAAGAGATCACACAGCGCAAAAATGTTAAATTAAATTGATGAAGCAATAGACAGACAAGTCGATGAATTATGTTAGATTCCAAACGATTTTTGTATACGCATACATATGTATAGTATGTATACATAAGTATTTTGTCGGTTTTAGTTGTTTTTTTTTTAAGTTTTGCCGCCTTAGTCACATTGACACATTTAACTATTGCTATTTTTTATAGAGACATGCTTTTTTTTTCATTATTAACTCAATGATTAAGTTGGTGTCATTATTTCGAACATAAAATATTTTTATGACCATTTTTTTATGAAAAGGAAAACAAGAAACTGAAAACAGTGTTAACAAAATAAATTTTATATTGTGTCAGTTTGGTTTTTTATGAATTTTTTGTGAAACTAAATTCAATAAAATGAAATGAATTCAATAGAAAATCCCTCAAAAAATAAAAAATAAAGGATATGTGATATAAAAATCCCCAGTAGACAGCTCTGAAAAACCTTATTCATATAGTATTTTTTTATAATAAATAAAAAATAAATATGAAATAAAAAAAACAAAAAAAAAACAAAATAAATAAATGGAAAATAATTCTATAGCGTTTGGTCATTTTTATGATGTCAATCATCATCATCATAACCAACATAAATAATGATGATTATGACGATGGTCATAATGATAATAATGAAGTGTTTCAAAATGATGACTGTTGATGGTCAAGGGTGGTAAATGACGGACCTACTTAATAAAGTAGTTTATAAATATATTTTTTTATTTGGGCGTCTATGTGAATTATTCATTTTGCACTCATAATCACAAACACTACAAATGTAATAATAACACGAAATATAATCATAATAAACATAATCATATACATTTTTATCATTATTATGCGCTTATTTGCAATGACCAACAATGTCTTGTCATTTTCTAAATATGTGATCACATGTTTGGTGAGCTTTCGATTAGGGGGAAGACACTCCAATGTAAATATTCTTATGAAATAATTTATATGGAATACAAAATCAATATACTATATGTGAACAAAAACAAAATTAAACATTAATTTTGATTTATGATGATTAAGACAATATCAAAATTTCTTGCGAAAATATAATGAATAATTTATGGGAATATACAATTTTTTTTTTGTTTGTTTCTTTAAAAAGAGACCAATCTATAGCAAATAAAAATATTATATAATTATTTCAAAATATACTCATGCATAATTGTTTATTTAAAATGAGACACATATCGTTATCTGAAATACAAACGGGTCAAATTAATATTTTTAAAATTAAAACAAACAAGTATGAAAGATATAGTCTGTCAAGCTCGACGATATTTAGAAATTTTCCGAGGAAAATATAAACTTTTTTGCTCTCCGACGAAAATTGTGGAAATAACAAACGGAATGACAAACTTATATATACCCTTTACACCTGTGGTGAAGGTTATAAAAAAGGCCAACCAAAAAAAAGCACCAAAACCGATCTACGAAGTTCAAGTTGACTTGGGAAAACAATGTTGCGTCAACATTTTTTGCCTTGTATTGCATCATCACTATTTTGAGGGCCGAGTTTAACGCAAGAAGATTTGTTACAATTTAAACAAAAGGGGCTGCATGCTCAACTTTACCAAGGAACTTGTCTCCAAGAATCCAACGTTTTGGAATTTGATTTTTTTATACCCACCATCAAAAAGATGGGGGTATATTGATTTTGTCAGTCCGTGTGCAACATGTCGAAGGAATCATCTAAGACCCCAAAAAGTATATATATTCTGGGTCCTGGTTAGATTCTGAGTCGATCTAGCTATGTCCGTCCGTCTGTCCGTCTGTTGAAAGCAGGATAGGGCTCGAACGGAGAAACGTAGGGGGACGAAATTTGGCACAAATGTTTGTCTTATATAAGGTTTGTTTGGGATTGAAAATGGGCAAAATCGGTTAATAAAGAAAAAAGTTATAAGCTAAAAACTAGAAACACAGGGTGTCCATTTTATAGTTTTCTGCCGATATTTCTGCAACAAAAGCATGTAGGACAGCGAAATTTTGTATGTATAGTTGGGTGATCAATATAAATTCGGAAAGCAAAAATGGGCGTGGTCCGCCTACTTTACCGCCCACCTCCCATATAAGGTGAAAATCAACGAAATTGTGTTCAAATAGTTCAAGGACAAATGTAAACTCTGAAACAAAAAATGGGCGTGGTCCGCCCCCTTCTATATAACGCAAAATTTTAAAAAGTTGATGGTGGGTATTTAGATTCGGCCGGGCCAAACATTTGCGCTTGTTTTTTTTTTTTGTTAATGAGTTTAAATTCTATATAAGTATTCGGATCAGAAAGTATGTCCTATTTGTGTGAAGAATCGAATACCAAGCTAAACCAAGAAAACTTAAAAGTAAAAATGAAGCATGTTGGTGCCAGTTTCATGGCTTGTGCCTGTATATCGGTTAATAGTGGTGTGATGCTGGAATTTATTGGATCATTAATGGAGAGTATAAGATACTTTTAGATCCTAATGGATAAATTGTTGCATATTCTGGAGAATCAGAGAATATCATCATATTTTTGATATTGCCAAGATAACGATCCGAAGAACAAATTTGGTATTGTGCAAAATTTGCTATATATAAAGAACCAAATTTAACGACGCTCCCTAAATAGTCGCTAGACCTCAGTATTTTATAAAATTTGTGGTCCATATTGGAAATTTACATAATAAAATAGGACTTAGGCCATAAAAATGCAGTAGGAACATATTTCGTTTAATGTTACACAAAAACTGCACTCACCGGTAATAAACCTCCTCAAATTCCTCAAATCTGTTGCATACAATTAACCATTCTAGATAATAAGTACTGTAATTATCGGTCGTAATTTTGAACTTTTTGATGTCATATGTGGCTGCATAAAATAAGCTGTGAAATAAATACGAGGGCGGATCAATATTTCAGTGACTTTTCGAACTTCCCTCGTAGTTATATGAAATGCAACACTGTTCCTATCAAGTACTACCTGTTAATAGACTACTGTCAAATTTTGAGCAGGTGTCGTCATTTAAGAAAGTTGTCTGCAAGATGGGTGCCGCGTTTGCTCTCAATTGACCATAAACGTTAACGTGTGACAACTTCAAAGGATTGTTTGGAGTTGTTTAACCGCAATTTGAATGAGTTTTTGCGGCGTTTTGTAACTGTGGATGAAACATGGATAGTGTTCCTCGGAGACCAAGCAGCAGTCTAAACAATTAGTTTCTCCAGGTGAAACCCATTTGTCGGCCAATAAGGTGATGGCAACAGTTTTTTGGGATGCACGCGGGATAATCCACATCGATTACCTTCAAAAGGGAAAAACAATAAATGGCGAATATTATGCCAACTTATTAGACCGATTTAATGAGGATTTAAAAAGAAAACGAACCCATATGGCCAAGAAAAAAGTTCTTTTTCATCAAGATAATGCACGGGTGCACACGTGTGCAGTCTCCATGGCAAAACTCTATGAATTGGGCTACGAATTGGTACCTCATCCGCCATATTCTCCGGATTTAGCCCCTAGTGACTATTTCCTATTTCCAAATCTAAAGAAATGGCTCGGTGGAGAAAGAGATTCAGCTCCAACGATGAAATTATTGGCCAAACAAATGCCTATTTTAAGGACCTCCAAAAATCCTATTTTTGGAAGGGATACAAAAACTGGAGAAACGTTGGACTAAGTGTATTGAGTTAAAAGGAGATTATGTTGAAAAATAAATTTTTGTTTTGCAAAAAACACAGTGTTTCATTCAAAAAGTCACGGACTTATTGATCCGCCCTCGTATATATTTTTTTCAAATTACTTAAAGGTAAATTTTAACAATAAGTAATGGTTCTGTGTTAAACTAGAAATGTTGCTCTTTCTAATGATACTAAATTTTTATTCCAGTCTGATACTTTGTTATGAAGCTTTAAAAATAAAATTGTATACTACATAATTTAAGCTGAGAGCCACTGTAGCTTAACATTTTTCAGTGATGATCAATGTATTTTTATACCCACCATCAAAAAGATGGGGGGTATATTGATTTTGTCATTCCGTGTATAACATGTCGAAGGAATCATCTAAGACCTCTCAAAGTATATATTTTCTGGGTCCTGGTTAGATCCTGAGTCGATCCAGCTATGTCCGTCCGTCTGTCCAACTGCCTGTCTGTTTAAAGCAGGATAGGGCTCGAACGGTGCAACGTAGTAGGACAAAATTTGGCAAAAAATATTTATCTTATATAAGGTTTGTTTGGTAATGAAAATGGGCAAAATCGGTTAATAAATAAATAAAGTTATGGGCTAAAAACTAGAAACATAGGGTGTCCGTTTCATACTTTTCTGCTGATATCTCTTAAACAAAAGCATGTACGAAAACGAAATTTTGTATATATAAACTTGGAAAGCAAAAATGGGCTTGGTCCGCCCATCTCCCATATAAGGTGGAACTTCAACGAAATTGTGTTCAAATAGTTCAAAAAGCAATGTAAACTCGGAAACAAAAAATAGGACCGCCCATTTTACTACGCACCTCGCATATAATGTAAAATTTTAAAAAGTTGGTGATGGTAAATTTAAATTCAAATAATGATTTAATATGAAAAACTTTAGTTACGATATTTTCTGTGCAGTGATGATCAATGTATTTTTAACAAGTTAAAATACACTGCTTTATTAAAAAATTTACAAAAATCTATATTTTTCAATACTTGTTAGAATTAGATTCAAATCATTTTATATTTAATATAAATAGTAAAAACTTGTTTAAATTTTTTTTATTTTATTCATAAAAATTATCACCCAGCCATTGAAAAAGGCGTGGCTCAGAAAATATTATTCGTTTTTGTAATTAATTACAAGAACTACTTACCTATATGTACATTTTTATACATTCAAGTCATAAGAAACCTAAGCTACTCCAAATCAACTAAAATACTTCAGATCTGACCCTCACACAATTACGGAGATATAAAAAAAGAGATTTATAAAAAAAAAAAGAGAGACAAAACCAAAATTATTATTTTTATTATTATTTTGTATAAATATTCTACGTACCCTGATTAAGGTGTCACTATTGATGTCATTTAATTCAATGTGCGCCGCCTAATAGTTCAGTATTTATTACTCATAAATATATATTTTCTTAAACTATCACTTTGTACGATGACCTCTACAAAATTGTTATTGCCTTTTTTTATAATTGTTAAATTAAAAATACATTTATTGAGATTAAAATTGCTTATACAATCAACTGTAATCTCAATATCTATGTTTGCAAACAAAAAACACAAAATTATGTACATTTAGTTGATTACACTGGTCGGCAAAAAAATAAGAAATTTTTCGTCCCTCTTTAAAAAAAATAATAATAATAATAATAAATAAATATAATAACACTAGATGGAATTCGATATGTTAAACATGAATCTGCTTTCAGTTTTTTCCTATCAGGTCGAGATCTTTTTATCGCAGATCAACACTAAAAAAGTATATTCAAAATCATGTTGCATATATTGTAGGCGTAGTAGGGTGATCGACTCGGTTTTCCAACCGGTTTTTAAACCAGTTTTTTCTGTCAATGTGCTGTCGGTTTTTTCAAAATGTTTAGTTTTCGAATGTCGAATAGACCGGATTTTTTAAACACAAAAAATCGGTTTTAAAAATACCTTTTTATTTCAAAAACCATACACTAAATATTGATATTTGAATCGAAATTTATGATTATTTTTTTTAAAATTCATAAAGTATGATTTTTAATATCTTAAAAATATAGTTTAAGTTTAAATAAAGAAGTAATAATTATCCTGAATTAAATTTGTTTTATCTATTGTAACACCTGTAATATTTTTGCACCTAATTTAAATGCTTTAGTTTTATTTATTCAACGAAGACATTTTTTTTCAAAGATTTTGTTTTAAAAATGTTTCACCTGCAGAATCGTTTCAATAAAATTGATTCTTGTTTTTGCTAAGTAAATGTTCATATAATTTTTGATGGTTATTTTCTTACAATTTTTATACTCTACAGTACAAACGCATAATAGGCGTTATGTTTGTAACATCCAAAAATATTGGTCTAAGACTCACCTTCATTTGTACCAATCGGCTTTAAGTCAATTTAACGATGTCCGTCTGTCCTTCCATGTAAAACTTGTAATCAAAATACAGGTCGCAATTTTGGTTTCTTATAGTCCAAGGACGAAGCGTGTTGAAATTGGTTATGATCGGCCCATTATTTCCCTCATTATTTCTTTGATGCACATAATGGTGTAGAGTATTGTCGGCCTTGACCGACCATATAATTTTTTCTCGTTCTTAATGGGTTAATAGTTATTTCCAAAAATAAAAAAGTTTTTTTGATTTTTCTTTAAGAAATGTGGTCTTTTGATAGAAATATTAACTTCTGCAAAAAAAACCGGTTAACCGGTTTTTTCTGAATTTCAAAAAGTGCAACCGGTTTTTTCAAAATACCAACTATTCGAAAACCGGTTTCTTCAAAAAGTCGAATAATCGATCACCCTAAGGTGTAGTCATCCCAATCACCAGGAAAATTTCGGTTTTTCGCATTTTCTTTCAACGTGATTTTAAAAATCAAATACAAATTTCCCCTCTACATCCACTCCTTACCTCTTATTTTTGCATGGTTTTATGAAGGTTAATTGAGGAATACTCGATTTTTACAACTTTAAAGACTTCTTGGGGTGAGAAACACATTTTTGTAGCCCTATGTCTTGGCTATTAAACATGAATGACTAATTTCCACTACTTATTACCTGGAAGATAATTTTTTTGCTCCGGAATGGGTTAAAAATGTGACGTAATTGAAAATTTTTATTTGACTTTCTTCAGTATATCAAGTCTAAGGAATAATAATTTTGCAGAATTATTCGAGATATAATTTTGTTAGCGATTTTGTTGATCTGTGTATTTCGCTCTAAATAAGCTAAATAAAATTAGATTTGTTTAAAACGGTGTGCACGATTTATATATAGAAGATACACCAAAATATGGTTCTTACATCAAATTTGTATTCACTCAATAGTACGTGATGGAAAAATGTTAAAGCTGATCCTTTTTTAGCTTGTCAAATTCCACCCTGTCTACCTATTTTTGTTTCAAGAATAAAGAAAAAAAATTTTTGGCGCACCATTGAATTTCTATTTAATTCGGAATAAAATCAAGATTTATGCATCAATTTTGATGATACATACATTATTTTAATCTCAGCAATAACACATATTTAATTTATCAAAGGAAATTTTTCTTAAAAAAAAAAAAAAAAATATTAAATTTTGCATGAAAATTTTTTTCGGACCAAAACTACCACATCTAAAATATGATTAGGGTAACTTGAAAATATTTTTAGTCTACATCTTTTGGTATATCACTTATGTAGATCGTACAAATCGTACATATAAAAAAATCCAGACCTGATGAAAAAACTGAAATCAGATTCAAGTTTAACACATCAAATCCATCAAATGCAACTATTCGGCTTTGAGGTAGAGGATTTTTTTTTTTTTTTTGCCGACCAGTGTTATTTTTTAAATATAAACTAAAAAACTTGTTAGAACGAACATTTAGTATTACAAAGAATGTATGTGGGCAAATCTACTGTATTTGTAGTAAGAACCCACAATATGGTTTAGTTTTATCTTTGACATTGTGGTTGCATGCCACAAATACCAATTGTTCGTTATACATCTGATCATTGGCCAGTAATGGTAGCCATTAAGAGTGAACAAATAGTTAAAGGAATGTGAATGTGTGTAATTGCTTTTGGTAATGACACAATTGCTAGCTGATCTTTAACTAAAATAACAAAAAGTTACATTTATAATTTAAAACAAGTTTAATGGTGTAGGCGAATAAAATTTTCTAATTCACTATTAATTTGATTTTCATAAATTTGTATTTCTGTAAAATTTAATTTCATTTATTTGTATTTTTAAAACAAAATAAAAATATAAAATTAGGGGAACCTAAAAAATTCAATTTTAGTTCATTTTTATTACGCTTTTACAAAATAAATTGTAATTTTCTTTCCAAATTTAATTTAATTATACCCTACACCACCATAGGTGGGGAGGGTATTATGCGTTTGTGCTGATGTTTGTAACACCCAAAAATATTGGTCTAAGACCTACCTTAATTTATACCAATCGGCTTAGAATCACTTTCTAAGTCGATTTAACGATGTCCGTCCGTCTGTCCGTCTGTCCGTCTGACCGTCTGTCCGTCCATGTAAACCTTGTAATCAAACTACAGGTCGCAATTTTGCACCAAAATTTATGAAATTTGGTACACAGCATTTTTTTGGTCCAGGGACGAAGCCTATTGAAATTGGTAATGATCGGTCCATTATTTCACCTAGCCCCCATACAAATGTCCTCCCGGAAAAGGGTTTAACGATCATAAATCCCTTAAATATAGCAATATTTTAATATTATTTGGCACATATAAGTTTCATATAAGTTTAAATAAGTGTGCTGAGTTTTAAAAAGATCGGTCCATAATTACTCATAGCTCCCATATAAACCCCTTTCCAAAAAATCAATTTAACGGCCATAAATTCTACTAAAATGTTAGTATCAAGTTAATATTCGACACAAATAAGTTTTATATAAACATAAATAATAGTACCAAATTTTATAAAGATCGGTCCATAATTTACCATAGCTCCCATATAAGGCCCCCTTTCGGGAATCACCCAAAAGTGAATAAATTCTTATAAATGTCAGCATCAACGTAATATTCTGTATTTGTATGTCTTATTTTACACTTATAAGTATCGGACCCCTCCCCGAAATATACTGTATGGTGTAGGGTATCATATAGTCGGGCCTGACCGACTATATCTTTTTCTCTCGTTTTTTTTTTTGTTGCTGTTGCATGAAAAGGTTATTTGTTGCACATTTTCTTGGTTTTCAAGATCAGGGTCATGATAAATCAAGCAGAAAATTAAACAATTTCAATTGTGAAAGTTATAAAAGTAACTGTCCAAAATATACTTAATAGTAGTGTAATACTGTTGGTGTAATAAAGTAAAATAACCAATTTTATAGGAAATTTTGTTGTAATCAATTTTCTTCTTTTAGGTAATAAAAAGTTAAAAATTATATATGTAAGTAAGAGCAATTTGTTAAACTTTAAAATATATATATTTAGGTAATAAAAGACTAGGCATATCTAAATGAGTGTGGAAGTCTTTAAATTATTTTTGTAATGACACTTTCTACTAGCAGATTCTCACAGGGAAGGTAAAATACAATTAAATAAAAAAATACAATTTAATACATATTTACCTTTTACCCTATTTTCCTTTAATTTATAGTTCTTTATATACACGATAATTATACCCTACACCATCATAGGTGTTTGGAGTATTATCATAGCGTTTAAGTTGATGTTTGTAACGCACAGAAAGAATTATGCAACAGCGACCTTAAAGCATATCAATCGACTCAGAATAAATTTTTAAGACGATCTAACGATGTCCGTCCGTCTGTCTCTTTTGCACAAATTATTGGCTTGAAGTTAATTCAATGCAATTTTACATGTGTGAATTTTATGATACAAGAACAAAGTCTATAAAATTTGGTTGTGATCAATGTACTATTTCACCTATTCCCAATACGAATGACCTTCCGGAATAACAATTTAACGATAATTAATATCGTTTAATAATAATTTAATAAACTTCGGCACGAATTTGTTTTATATAATAATATTTTTTTTTACCAAATTTTATAAATATCGATCTATAATTGGCCAAATCTCCTACAAAATTTTTCTAAAAACTGCAAAAAGAAAAATTTTTTCCCAAACTTCATGGGCTAACGATATCCGATTTCACTAATATTTCACGCAATATGTTTTAGCAACCCAAAGAACGATTCTAGGGGGAGTTAAAGTTAAAATTCGGTAAATTTTGATGCAGTCTAATGCAGGAGTTCCCACCTCTCCATGCTTTACGGACCCTTTTAAAATTTTTTGCTTCTTCGCGGACCCCTTTTGCACATTTTGATTTTTAGTATGGCAGAAATGAAAAATAGTAAAAAACAGGGACCGTAACTATTGTAAGTAGGGCTTTTATCCCGAGAATTCCCTGGACGAATTTCCCGGGAATTTTGGCAATTTTTCACTTCCCGATAAAAATTACAAAAAAAAAGTGTAATTTTACTACTTTTAAAAATCAAAACTTTTATAAAAAACGTTGATGTATCATAACTAAGCAAATACCATATTGCCACTCATTCAGAAATACTAGAACACTTCCTAGAAAACTTCGCCAATCCATTTTTGACTTTAAGCCCAAATTGTGTCGAATGCGAACGGATATTTCAATTTTATAGAAGTCAGAAATCAATTATCTGATAATGCAATTAATGCATTAGTCAAAAAAAGCTGTTATCTTTTTATTTAAAACTTTTCTTCTCATTAATTTTTAAGTTTTTTAAGGTAATGTAATAAATTTATGAATAAAACATAAAAACAACAAAATGATCCAACCAACAAAAAAATAATTTTATTTCATATGAAAAATTACCTATTGTTTTGAGGTGATTTTTGTAATATTTGAATTATAATTTCTTTTTGATTAATAATTGATCTGAAGAATGAAGAGCCACAGGCGAAAATTTTTGTCAAATATTAATAATCTATATTTTTTGTGCTAATTAAGACACAAAAGTGATTAAATGGTTCATCCTTTTAAAATAAAATTAGTAAAAGCCATTAAGTAATTATTTTCTTCTTTGTTGAATTACTATTATTAATTAAAATTACTTAAAATTGCCTTTTTAAGGCAATTTTAAGAATAAAAAAAAAAAAAAAAACGTTTTTAGTTTTTTGTGTTTAGTTTTGATCATTTTTGAACAATATTGTATTTTTCCCGAATACCCGGGAATTCCCGGGAAAGCCAAAAATAAAAACCCGATTCCCGGGAGTTGAAAAAGGTCGGGAAATTAAAAACCCTAACAGTAAGTCATATAAAAAAGTTCTTTTATAACAGTTATTTTGTAAAAAAGAAAAAAACCATCTAAAACAGTTATTTTTCAACGTAAAAAATTGCGGATGAAACGTTTAAAAAGAGGGTTTTATTTCTTCGTCATAAAATAAAACTCATTTAACACTTAATTTAATTTAACTTTAACATCGCTTAATTTTTTAATTATGTAGTCGATGATTAATTTTTCCACAGCTATTATTAGAATAATATGTTGTCTTAAAGATAGGAGAAAAAAAAATCAATTTTTTTATAAATAGTCCATCCAAAATTGAGTGTTAAATCCACACGGGTCAGATAAATGACTGGTGTTGCGAAAAAGCATCAATTGTTATTTTGGCGATATTTTAAAATCAACTTTTCTAAAATATGTTTTTATATTATGGGTGTATTCTAAAGGCAAATATCTTTAAATTTGAGCTAAAAATTTTTCAAAATGTTGTTCAGAAAAATGTTCCGGGTCCAAAAAAGGTACGATTTCAGAAATTTTCCAAGCTTCGTATTTCGGAATCAAAAATATCAAGTCGTCCGAATCATTTTAATTTGTTATTACAATCACAAAAACAAACTTCATGCCAAATTTCGTAAAGTTATATCAACGGAATCGGGTAGTGGTCGGAAATGGATTAAGGAGATTTATTTTTCCCGTTAAAAAATAAAACTAATTTTATATAAATTGATACCCAAAGCTTTCCGCTGATCAGATCTTTTTAAGTTCTAGAAGGGAAAAAATACATTATCCGGCAAAGCTGTACATTGTGAAACCCAGGCACAGTATCACATTTGGCAGTTTTAGAACGACAAAAATCCAGTTTTGAAGATATTGGTCTGAAGTTGTATATTCTGTTAGTAGATAGAATCACTGCCACTCCCATAATGAATTGTATAAATTTCGGATACATTTTTGTAAAATTTATTAAAATAAAATATATTTTAAAAACAGGCGTAGCAAAATCTAATCACACCAATCTTAGTGTAACATTTGCATAACAAATTTTCAGCCATTACCTTAAATTTTTTAAATAATTCTTAAAAAATTGATAATATGAGGTATCGCACTTTATTTTATAATATTTTAAAAAATCACAAAAAGTCGCAACTAATATTCTCAAATATTATTTTATGGGTATACTTTTATATATAAATTGTATTTTTAGATTGGAACTCGTTGGAACTTTTTAGTTCTATTCCATTAAAAATTTAATTTCCCAAAAAATATATTTTTTATCATTATGATTTCTTTTAAATGGAAAGCAATATTATCTATATTGATTTTTTACCAAGGAAATTATAATGGAATAATTTGTATACATTTGTTAGAACATACCAAAAAAATCGTATTAATATCTGCAGTATTTACTGAGATATATGAAGTTAAAATTTAACATACTTCTTTACAAAAGTTTTAAATAAAATTAAAATATTTTTAAAAGTTGCAACTTTGAAAGTCCACAATTCGCGCTATAGATACTTCCCAAAAATTTAAGTATTTTTTCCATAATATATGTTTAGTAATAAATGCGAAAAGAATTAGTTTAATTAATAAGCTTTTATTTTCGTATTTTTGTCGTTTTAATTTGGATAAATGTGACACTGTGCCAGGTAAGCGTAGAAAGAGCATTCTCTGCTCTTAAATTGAGTGACCTGCTTTCAAATCATTCTTCATAAAATTTGAAAAATGTATATTCGTTAAATTAAACAAATAAATTACTACACACATTTTATCAGATAAACTCCTCAAATAATTTTATTTTATGACGTTAGTTTTATCAAAGTTTTTAAGATCGCCATAGATACTGAAGGAGCACTGCATTACGAATCTATTGGTATATGACAGTATAGTTTTCCATTGACTTTAACATGGAGTTTTTGAGTTTAAATTTTCCGGATAACTGTCATTTATTTATTTTTTTTTTTTTTATAAAGATCTACATATTTGTATAAAAGAAATATATGCAATTACATGTTTTTTTGTTCATCGATGAAATATTTATCCATTTCAGAACAAATAATGCATTTTGATATAGATTTGTAAGTGCATAGTTTTGCATATATCTTTCTTAATGGCATATTTTCGCATATATTAATTTTTAGAGCATATTTATGGCATATTTTGTTCTTTTTAGAGCATATTTTGGGAGGTTTTTAAAATTTAGCTTGTGATGTAAAGAAAAAAATTGCAATCGATAAAAATCTCTGAGAACCTTAACTTATAGTAAAAAATCAGTGTATATTACATTTTCAACTTGCCAGAATAGCCAAAAAATTATTAAAAACATTAATTTTTGTTTAAAAATTACAAACATTTATGGCTTCTTAAGAGAATATTTTCGCGTTTTTAGAGCATATTTTTCGTTTTTTACTGCATATTTAATGCGCATAAAACACTGTTTTTATGGCATATTTTGGTTTCCCTGCATTTAAGTAATCTCGATTTTTTTGTACGAATAAATACACAAAAGTACTTAAATGTATGATTTTCTAAGATAAAATTAGTAAAAGCAAATAAGAAGTGATTTTCTTCGTTGTTGAAATACTAAAATATACACAAAATACACTGACGGCTCAAAAATGAACGGCGGTGTCGACTCTGGTGTCTTCTCCAACCAACCAGACACTCATATAAACTCTTGCCTCTCGATGAGGCAAGCGTATTCCAAGCGGAAATACTAACGGTCAGAGAGGAGTGTAAGCTAATTCGCTATAGAAATATTCGGGGGAATATTGGTATATTCGTCGATAGGTCTGGAAATACTATCGCTCAAATCACCCAAAACTACCTCTGTTCTAGTCAGACAGTGTAAAGAGGAACTGTTAGGACTAAGTCGACTGTATGACATTACTATATTTTGGGTTCCACTATGGACATGAAGAGGCAGACGAATTAGCCTGGACTCTGCTTTGAATGTCTCCTTAACGGTTTAGGATTACTCAAAAGCAGAATCCAAAAGCAGTATCTCGAAAAGGCGAAAAATATATGGCGAAATCTGGACAAATGTAGAGTCGCGAAGGAAACATGGCCTACCTACAACGAGAAACGCTCAACGCAACTCAAAGACATTTCGATACTAATAGCATTGTTTACAGGTCACTGGACGATCGGAAAACATGTAAGTTGACTTGATCTCCCTTACAATGAATACGGTCGTAGTTGTGGCAATCGCGAGAAGGAGGAGACAGTACATCATCTTCTGTGCGAATGCCCAGCTTTAAACGCATTCAGATATAAATTCATGGGAAGGTACCAATTAGACAACTTGTGTGAGATATCTGACACTAGACTCAGTAACATTATTAAATATCTCAATTCTACTGGCTGGATCTAATTAATTTATGTTTTCATTTATCTTCCCTACACTTCTATTTCATTACAGACTCAATCCAACTCATTCACCTGGCGAGTAGTGTGGTCTCATCAAAACAGCATCTAACGAATCTAATTAATTGCCCGTAAGTATATGGCCTACCACGTAAACCAACCAACCAGGTAAAATTTTAGTCCTTTAAAGTAATTTTAAGATTCAAAAAAGTCTTTAAGCTAAAACGAACATTTTGTGGTTAAAAGCAAACTAAAAAAGCCATATTTAACCTCAAAAATGCCTAAATTGACAACATTGATTCAATTACAGCATTTTAATTAAAATTTTATTAATTTAATTAAAATTAAAAAATGGAAAAATTATTGATTAAATACTTTTATTTAAAGTTAAAATTTTTTATTATCTTCGTTTTTTTTTTTTCGTTCAAAATTTTCAATAATTTATATAATTGTTATAATATGCGCATTTTTTGTGTATATTAATATATAAGAAATCCTAATAATGTTAACTAATTTTCATTTTGATTGAAAATAATTCTTTTAATTTTCTTAAGTAGAATATTTCAATCTCAAGATTATAAAAGTAAAAATTCATTACCTAAAGCATCTTACCATGGCGCTCGTTAAGTCAATTTTTTATTAAAATAATCACATCCCTCTATATTAACATTAATGTTTAACGGTATATTTTGACAGATTAATGATGACATTTGATAGATTACAAAACTTTCAACAGTTTGGATAAAATATTATTTTTCTATACAAATTTACATAAAAAAACATTTGTTTGAACTTATTTGTTAGTGAAGAACAAAAAACCATTAAATATTTACAATAAATGTAGGAATATACATATAAGGAGTCCCACATTAATGTCTCCATATTTATTTTTTTCCATACCAATGAAGTAAGTCGAATTTCATTTAGGAAAAAATGAATAATTGCCAATGTACGTATATGTCATTAGGTATTTCCATTCAATTTTTGATGTCTAAAACTGTATTGCTGGAGTTTTCTACGAAACAGCAAAGGAATACCAAAATGTCTGCTGTAGATAGCATGCGTATTTAAAAGGGTATTATGGAAATAGGTGTTAAACCAGTTGTATTAAGTGTTATTTGTAGAGGAAAAAATCAATCACAGCTCTTATCTTAACACTCTTTATATCGTGTACTTTTATATCCTTAAACAGTTTCTTAATCTTTTTAGAAACGCAATAAGTTCATTCAAATAGATTGTCTTGTATTCCAAAGCATAAAGTTTATTTCTTGTTGTGCGTGCGTACTACTTGGTCACCGACAACATCAGCAGCCATCATTTGTTCATATGGAAATGTTATTTTTTCAATTGTTGAAGATTTTATTTTTTTTTTTTTTCGTTCCTTGTTTATGGAAAAATGTCTATTTTGACTCTTTTTGTAGGAATAAACATTTTTCGTTATATTTTTTCAATATTTTTTTCTTGTCATTTGTTAAGTTAGTTATTGGCTCGTTGCTTGTTTGGTTGTTGAATTCATTTCATTTTGTATTTTTTAGTTTAATGGCTGGTTATTTGCTACAAGTTGTCTTTTAACTAAATTTCTTGTCAATTTGTGTCGTTGTGTGGGCAGTTGTTATAAATCACATTGTGTGACAGAAATTTTCAAATAGATACAAAATTTATTTTAATGAACTTTTTAAACAAAAAATCGATTTATTTTATCTTATTTTCAAACTATTTTTTCGTATTTTTCACTTAAAGCTTAATATGCAAAAAACTACATACAAACACAAGAAAACCTAAATGATTTATTTACCAAAGAAAATTTAATGAATTTTTTATTTATGGATTTCCGTCAATGTGTCATATAAAGTAATAAAATCTTTTAGAATGTATATTTTTAAAATACGTATAATATTTTGTTCATAAATTAAAAAAAAAATTATAAAAACTTTTTGAAAAATAATTCTTTAAAAAAGAACTTTAATATTAAATTTCCTGTACCATTAATTAATGACTGACTTTAAACAAAAGTTTCAAAAAAATAAAAAAAAAAATAAATAGCATGTGCGACACCAAACAGTAAATAACATGTGCCACAAATTAAACATGAACGCATATGCGAAAACAATCGCCAACAGACCCTTTAGGCTGTCAATCGGTATAAATTTGATTAAATTTCCACAATAAAAAGAAAGAAAAAAGCTACAAAAAGTTAAATTACAATATGAATACAATATAATTGTTGCAAGTTAACAAGCATCCGTATGTATACAGACTTAAATTGTTGTTGTATATTTTATTCAGTCCAACCCAGTCACCAGTCATCCATCTATGTATTTTTCCATATGTTACTAACAAATAAATGTATATCAGATCTTTAATGATACGAAAATAAGTGCGAAGGTTGTGCTATAAGAAAATAATTTCAGTTTGATGAATAACTCTAAAAAAAACATCAATGCTGATTTAGTATCATAACTTCCTAGCATTTTCATATATATATTTGTATCTTTTTGAAAGTTCTGCATTTTAATAGGAATAAATGTTAATAATTTCTATGAAAATTAAAATGTCACAAGTTTAAAAGCATTTTTTATTATCTTTTAACGAAGCTAAAATATTATAAGGGGTGTCTTTTATATTATGCGAAAACCATATAAAACAATAAACTTTTTTTTCTTTATATCCTATTTGGAAAAGGATATTATTGTAAACTAAAGTTGTATACATAACAGTCAATAACATATCTGATATGCAATAAAGTTATTGGATAATAAAGCAGAGTTGCATGGTGGAAAATCCAGTAATTCTATATTTGCGTTGATAATATTAACGACTTTTTGAAAAAATTTTTAAAAACTAGAATTATTGTAGTGCACTACCAAAGTGTTCTGATATCTCGAGAAACCATTGACAGTTTAATTTTAAATGCTTCGTTCGGGTGCAATTTTTGTTTGGTTGGACAAATTTTGAAGGAGTAATACTATTGACTGATCTTTTGTTTCGAAAACTAGATACAAATTTTTTCATCAAGGACATACCATTATTATTTTTCCTTTCCTTGCAGAAATCAAAGCATTGCACAATGGGACTGGATCGAATATTTTTGAAAATATATCTGTAACATCTAATCGGCTAATTGCATTTCTGTGAAATTTTGGTATAGGCTAATAATTTCTAAAAAACGCCTACAAGAATATATAAAATCGGACGAGAAACTAAAGTTTGGCAAGCGATTACAAATTTTTATGTCAAAGCTACCCTAATTTGAGCCCCCTTAGCTCCGTTTTTGAGGTGTCTGTTAGGTCCCCTTTCAAATTTAATATTTTATGCTCCTCTGCGACTCTCATACCAATTTTTACGCAAATCCATTTAGCCGATTAGAAGTTACAGATTTATTTCCAAATATTTTCGATTCTGCCCCACTGTGAATGGTAAACTTATATGAGGTAAAAAAAGAAAAAAAAAAAAAAAAAAAAACTGATCTGTATGCCAAACTATTTAAAGGTGGAGAGATACCTTAACGTCAAGTTTTTCGCCCAACTTAATCTAACATTTCTTTGTTTAAATGTTTGACAAATGCCCGTAATTTCAATAAGTAGATAACTAAGGGTGTAATTACCTATAAGATATCTTTACCTAACTGGTAAAATTGAATTGGTATTATTAAAGCTTCTTTTACCTAGGTGTTTCTACCGAATAAATTAATAGAAAATATGGTAACATTCATAATTTAAATGTCATAAAATATTATTAAAATTTTATTTAAAAAATTTACATATTCAACAAATTTGAATTTTCTGTCTGTTTTTATGTGTTTTTTTTTATCAGTAATAATAATCATTATTATCTCGGTGCAACAATTTATATTTTAGGCCGTCCTAGCCATCAAATACAAGAAAACATTGACGAAATTGCTGCCTTTCTTTTGAATTATTATTAATTACGCCGTTGTTATTTAGAGTTAATGGGTCTAAAATTTTTCGTTCATGGCGTTTTGAAAATTATTTTTATTTTTTTGGTCCATTTGGACATTGTTTTTATACCCTAGAGTATCCTATTATGTGGAGATATTACGACTACCGCATCCCACGTTAAAGTACACTGGACAATTTGAAAACATTCTAATTTGGTATAACAATGACCACTTGTCTATCTGTGTATACAAAGTTGTTTTGATCGCAACATTCAAGGGTCTTTCCGGGTATTAACATCACTGAATGTTTTAAATAAGTCAATATTTTTCATAAAACTTGGCATAAATATGTTTAGTCCATATTTTACCACAGTTCCATGCAGAAATCACAGTTTTGGGATGGGTCTATAACATATTAGAGCACCCACTAAGGACCACCTATTAACTAAAATTACTTAAAATTACACACATAAGTTTTATACATTATAAAAAATTTTTAAATTCTCCAGAACAGGTTATCAATTGACCGCACTGACTTTCTAGCTAAATATGTATGTAATTTCCAGCCATTTTTTTAACATTTCAAATGTATTTAACTCACATTTCTCCAAAAAATGTTTATTTTTTTATTTACCTAACACATTACCCAAACAAAATTTATGGTGTAAGAAACACTACAGTTATCTATTCGGTAATTCATACCTACGATTAGAAGTTACCAAATTTAATTTACACAATAGATATCCAGGCACTGAAAGATATCTATTTGTAGAAATTACGGGCAAAACTCAACCATGGAGAGGAACACAGTTGAGTAGCGAGTTAAGATTATTAAAGCCTTTACGAAAATGGACGTTCAAATCAAAATCTATTTCGTGCACTTCGTGTTTTTTTTGGTCAGCAATATCGATCAAATGTCTCCACAATTGGGAGAATTGTGAGAAATTTTCAGCAAACTGGGTCTGTAGAAAATGTGAAAACCTCTGCATGCTCGCCCAGTTTGTTCTGCGGAAAACATTGTACCGTAAACTTCAACTCGTCGTCGTGCCCAACAATTGAACATCATAACGGACTTCTTGTGGCCAGAAATTGAAGATATGGTCCTGAACGATATGTGGTTCCAAGGAGATGGTGCCACTTGCCATACAGCCAACGAAACAATGGCTTTTTTGAGCGAGAAATTCAATGGTCATGTTATCTCACGTCGTGGCGATATTATTTGGACGCCACAATCATGTGATTTGACATCGTTGGACTTCTTTCCTTGAGAATATTTAAAATTAAAAGTGTACGTTAATAAGCCAAGAACAATTCAAGAACTAACAGATGAGATAATTCGGCACATTAAGGACATTGAACCTCAATTATGTCTCAGAGTCATTGAAAATATGGACTATCGGAGAGAGGAATGTCACCGAAGCCGTGGCGAGCATTTGGCTGATATTTTGTTACACGCATAATTGTTCATAGATCCCTTTACCAAAATAAAAATTATTAAGATAGTTCTCTGAAAACTTTTTGTTTTATTTACAGTTAACATCGTGCGTTTTGGTTGGACCATGAAATGAATGAAAAATTAAAAATTTATTATTTTTCAGTGGAATTAAGACCCGGGAATTTCTCAATCACACGATATGTCAATGTTGCATAATCAGTGCATGCATAACATCGGTGTTTTTAATAAAACAACCGTTTTTATTCATGAAATTTTTTGTTGTGAAATTAAATTTTTTTCACAAGACAAATGCATTTGTTTTCAATATTTTTTTTTTTTTTTTTTTAAGAATTGAATAACGATATGAAAAAAAAAATAAATAAAAGTAATAAAATCCTGCAAATATACATTTTATTTTACTTTTGAAGTATTGGAAATGTTCTTTTCTTAAAGCTCTTTTTGCGGGGTATTATAATAAAACTACAGCTGAATTAGAAGAAAACTTGAACCGAGTTGGAACCGAACTAAACTAAACGTAACTTAACTGGGACTGAACTAGAATTTAGCTAAAACTATAACTGAATTAAAAGTGAAATAGATCTGAACTGAACTAGAACTAGAAATGAACCAGAACTGAAATAGAACTGAACTAAAACTGAATTATAATTGAAATGAGTAAAAATTCAACTATAACTAAAACTAAATTATGTTTAAACTGGAAAAAATTAGAACAAGAAATCAACTAGAGATAAAAATCTTAATACGTCATTCTAATGAAATGTAAGTAATGTAGCTTTTTGAAGCTATGAATATGAAGAGTTTCGTACCAAAAAAGAATGGGTCATTTGCGAGAAGATTTGGTTAGTCATTATTTTTTTGAAGACTTTACTAGATCAACACTCCTGCCAAACGTAATAAATTATTGTAAGGTTATAAGGAATAGATCAGGCAACAATAACGTTCAAGAGCACTTAGTTACTTCAAAGACAAGAAAAATTGAACTGAAACCAAGAGATTTTTCGTTTCTGAAATGCTATTTGACCAAAAAATTTTCGATACCTTGATTTATTTCGGGCCTCAAAAGATGAGAAGCAACTTTGTGATGGCATACATAAATTGTCAGAAAGATGACAATTTGCAGCTTTTGATAGAAAATACTTTAAATAAAATACATAGTGTCCTTTATCTAGAAATAAATATTAATTTCTTGGTAGCGGCGATAAGACATATTTTACTCGGCGGCTGGAATTCAGTGAGTTATTTAAAGTGCCAACCGGGTGCGTCAAAAAAAAAAAAAAATTGTTTAAATGGAAGTGTGGATTTCATCATTTATAATGAATTTATTTACCTTAATTTTAGCTTCCTAAGTTTACATAAATATATCATCTGTAAGGAAGAAATGATAATAGATGCAGCCACTGCATTCACTACTTCTATTAACAATCATTTTGAATTTCAATAAAAATTTTAGCCAAAGAAACTAGCTGCGTCGGAAAAATTAGGAAATTTATCAACATCGTGGGTTTTGAGCTGATTGTCTTTTTTTCTCTGACAGTGACATTTTATCAATGTCATTAGTCTCTTAATGTTTTTATGCTCTACACCAACATAAGTGGTTGGGGTATATTGTGCTGTCCAACACCCACCTTAAAATATACCAATCGACTCAGAATCTCTTTTTAAATCGATCTAACGATGTCCGTCCGTCTGGCTGACTGTCATTGTAAACCTTGTGCACAAAGTTTAGGGTGCAATTTTGAAGATAATTCATTGAAATTTGGCACGTTGGACTTTTATGATACAAGGATTAAGCCTATTGAAATTTATGGGTCCATTATTTCACCTAGCTGCCATACAAATATCCCCCCGGAATAGAGACTCAACACTCAAAAATGTCTTAAAAATACAAATATTTTAATGAAATTCGATGCAAAGAAGTTTTTTACAATTATCAATCTTTGTACCAAATTTTACGAATATTGGTCCACAATTGACCATAGTTCCCATATAAACTCTTCTTTCGAAAATCACTTTAACGTGAATAAATCCCATATGAATGTTAGTATCAAGTTAATATTTGACACAAATAAGTTTTATATAAGTAGAATCAACATTTTATTAGAATCGGTCCATAATTTACCGAAGTTCCCATATAAACCCACTTCAGGAAATCGCCCTAAAATTCATAAAATCATGTAGATGTTAGTATCAATTCATTATTCTGTATTTATATATTTTATTTTACATTTAGTAAAAGTGTTGGTCAGCGATTGGCCACAGATCTAATATAAGTCCTCTTTCCGAATTATTATGCTCATATATATTTGTGTAGGGTATCATATGGTCGGTCTTGACTGACTATATCTTTCTTTCTCGTTCCTATTATGGTTTAGTAAAGGTTCTATAGAAATATTCCTCCCAATAATTAAGTCCTATAATATTTTTAATGGCGTTATGACCAGTGTTACCGTTTGGCGACTTTAGTCGCCATTTGCACCTTTTTCAACCACGTGGCCACTTTTTTGGCCCCTTTTTAAAATGGCGACTAAATGGCGACTTTTTAAGACTATGTACTAAATGACGAAAAAATAAGATGTTTGAAATATATCGACACATTACATATTAAATTCAACAAATAAATTAATAATTTTGAAGTTATTTTATAGTATAGTGATATAAAAAGTCGAGGAGTATTTATAACTGAACTTAAACTGTTAGTAACTAAACAAAATAATAAAGTTTATGAACAGCTAGTTATGTATACCATCATATGCCGAATCTTTTTGGACTGATCTAAAAAACAAACAAAAAATGATTCGGTGAATACTTATATCCTAATTTATATTTTTACATTCCTCAAAGCAATCCCTCGGGAACGTGTTTCATTTTTTTTTAAATTAAATTATCAATAATAAAAAATAGTATGCGTTCTGTTCTAAATTTCCGTTCTAATTTGAAAAACTCATACAAAAGTACAGAAGTTTAATTAATTAAAAGAGGATTGTATGTTTACTATTTTTGTGAATAAATATTTATTTTTGAAATAATAGAAATTGTTGTAAAATGATTATAAATTATTTTGTTATTGATAAAAATTCAGTTCAAAATTTATTGTTATTATCAAATAAACAAAATTTAAAGAGTTTTTTAGGTTTTAAAGCAGTTGGCCCCTTTTTTTCAAAAAATCCCCTTTTTTGGCGACTTTTTATTTTGAAATCCCCTTTTTTGGACACTTTTTAAAAATTCTCAACGGTAACGCTGGTTATGACAATTAAAATTTGTTTGCCAAAGGTAAACACAACAGTTTGTCATAGATCTATGTTTTATTAAAAGTAGACTTTCAAAGTCTGTGAGGAGAGTCAAAAGGTTAATACGAACTTAAGATTATAATATGACTTTATGTAATGAATCATGATGCAAATACTAACTGTAAGTGCTAATGGAAAAATGTACAGATTAGTTTAAAGAACTACTAGTCAGAGTACGTAGTGGCCCTTTGCTTTTATTCTATACAATAAGATGTCTGAATTTTATATAGTTGATATATCACAGATCTCATACTTGTCGGTGTACAACCATTTTACTCAAGGTCCTTTTGTTATTCTACTTCTAACGACATGTGTAAAAATCATGGAACTTAAATTGTATTTATTTAACTTAAGTTTTCTTCCGTTCAAATATTTATCACACAACCTTCCAATTTGGAACCATATTGTTCTTTTAGTATTGTTTAAATGAACGAACGTGTTCTATTGACTGATAAACTGCCCCCGCAATTGAGTCAATTTACATTCAATTCATTTTCATTTAATATCATTTATTGTAATTTTTGATGATATAAGCGAAAGTACATATGCCACATTCAAATAATGGCATGTTTGGAAATGTGGAACAAGAAAATCTGTACAGAATTTTAACAAGTTTGAACGAATGCAAATTATTATAAAAGAATTTAATAATTGAAACCACAACTTTACAAAAGATTTTTTAAATACTGCTTTAAGTAACATCAAATAGGGCAACGTTAATAGAAAATTATTAAAGGTCCTTCGAACCGGATGCTGCTTAAAGAAACTGAAACCTCATATGTATGTCTATATGTATGTATATAGAAATTGAGCTTCTAAATTATAAACTAATGCTAAAGTAAAGTATATGTAAAGTATAGTTTAGCCAATTTTAGTTCTGTTGTAGAAACAAAATTTGTTCTCTCACAAATATTTAAAAAAAAATCTCTTATTATCTCTCATAGACAGTGATACAATATTTAAAGCTAAGATATAGTAATTTTCGTTTATTTCACTACAATTCTATATCGAGATGATGGGGATACTTTTGTCATCTACAATTTCAATTGACATTTTTCGTTGATTGTTTTCTTTGTTAATGTTGCTGCTATTTTTATGTAGATTATTGTCTCCAATTGCTGCTACATACTATTATTGCAATTGTCTGTCATTTTTATTATTATTATTTGTGTCGCTTGTTGCTGTCATATTGTATTTTAATTATACACGCGCCGTTCATGAAACACTCATACATTCATATCTACTTATATGATTCTTTCTCCGTCATTTGTTATTATTGTTCTTGACAGTTTTAGTGAATTTTTGTTTTATTTTTGTGGGTTTTGTTTAAATAAAAAATATAAAAAAACAATAACAAATAAAAACTTGCGATTATTATTAGTGTTTTGTAAAATGTCGCCCAAACTCGCTTTCAAATTGTATTTTTTTTTATCTGTCTGTCCGTCTGGCTGCCTGACTTACTGTTTGTCAGCCTGATGGAGTCTGAGTGGTTGGCAATTTTATTCGAATTCACAAATTCAATGGATTACAACGCCATCTAAATGTTTTGAAAACAACATTTTATTATGATGCAATGCCCTCCTTTATTATTATAGTTTTTTTTTTTTTTTTTTTGCAACTAACAAAGCCATTGTTATCATCGGCAACAGATCAGAGATGCTTTGAAAACAAACTACAATGAAAGCAAAAAGATGGCCTTTATATATAGTGCATATTAAGGTGGCTTCACCTCAAATATTAGACAACTTTTAAAGAGTTATTAAGATTAATTTTATTTCCAACTAGAACAAAGCTCAAGCTAACTTTTTCAGAAATATAACATGTAACCTTAGGTAAAATTTTTCTGATGATGTACAGTGGGTCCAATCGTAAAATTTTTGTTAATAAATCTGAATCTCCTAAACTACTAGAGGGATCGAATTGAAATCAGCTTGTAGTCACCCTGTAATAATACGAGATAAGAAGAGTCAAAGTAAGCTACCTCGAATTAAAAAAAAATCCTAAATTCTAAAAATCTAGTTCGATTTCAAAGATATTTATATTTCTGTAGTGCTTGATGGGATAACAAATTTTTGATTTTTTGCGTCGACTTTTCTTCGTTTTTCGAGAATAAGTCCTGGGGTATAGAGAGATTTTTTTTTCAAATATTCTCTAATTTTCTATACATTCTGAAATAATTTTTTGATTGTGTCCATTCGTCTAACAGCGAAAAATTTTTATATACAGCATTCTGAAATTAATATGAAATTTTTTATTATTTTTTTTTTAAATGAAGTACAATTCTTTCAATTTGTTTTTCTCAGTTTTATTAATAATTCTTTTTTCATAAATTTTGAATTGATTTAATCCTGCATCCTATCTATATTCTATATTTTCTTAACTGTAAAGCTCACTCTAAGACTAGTCGTCTTCGTAAAATTCTGGCATCATAACCTGCTGTCCCAAGTTCCATTCAGAAACCCTGTGGTAGCTAGACAACAAGCGGTCAGGAAACCTTAGATGTCTTAATGGACGCGCACTTCCCTGGCAGTATCCCTTTAACGGAGTATTTTGCATTATCTCCAGAGGCCATACATGATGTTTCCATTTATATAACGGATGGTGAACTGAGATGGGCTCTAAAGAGCTTTACCCTATTCAAAACCCCGGGCCCAGATGGCATCATACCTGCTGATTTGCAGTATAATGTGAACATAATAGTTCTCTGGCTAATTCGGATATTCTCAGCATGTCCATGATATTCTCATATCCCTAAGTCATGGACTAGATTTTCAGTTATCTTCATCCCAAAAGGGAGGAGGACCTCACACACGAGACTGAAAGACTTCCGACCTATCAGTCTGTCGTCCTTCCTCTTGAAACATTGGAAAGGTTAATTGACCTACACCTTCGTAGGACAATCAATCAAAACCTATTATTAGCATCTCAACATGCTTCTATGAAAAGGAGATCTCTTGAGACTGCATTACACTCGCTTGTAGGTCATATAGAAAATGCTCTCGAGCATAAAGAGTTTGCATTAGTTGCCTTCCTCGACATAGAAGGGGCCTTCAATAATGTGACTCCAGAGGCAATCAAAATGTCTCTGGAAATACAGGATATACATAGTCGGTTATCAGCCAATATGAGGGCGTCTACCATATATAGCGTTGCGTATAGGGATACTTCTCAAGGGGAAGTTCTATCTCCTCTTCTTTGGAATATTGCCGTAAATTCATTACTCAGGGAACTTGATTTACTGAAGTTTAAGACTATCACCTAATCGGACGATGTTGCGGTGTCACAGAGCCTGTAAACTGCTTTAGGTGTACTCAGTATATGGAGTACAACCAGTGGCCTTAGAGTAAATGCAGGAAAAATGGAACTTGTCTTCTTCTCTAGTAGATGTAAGATTTCATCTTTCCCACTACCACGCCTAAATGGTGTTGAATTGAAAGTGTCATATAGTAAGAAAACCATTGGAAAATTCTGGGCAATAAATCCCAGGAATACGAAATGGCTCTTCGACATGGTGATTAAACCCATACTTATGTATGGAGCGATAGTATAGTGGATTCTGCGTAGTTCAGCGCTACTTATTATAGGTGCGCTCCGTACAAATTGTATCCTTTTATATTTTACGAGCTGTAAACCCGCTACTTCGTTAGCGGAACTTTTTTATAAAAACCATACTGTATAACAAATTTAAACTAAGATTCTTAACTACCTTGGGAAAATTTTTAATAGTGGTATTATTTCATCCATAAATAACAATATCTCTTTAATTTCAGGTTTCTAATCTTAGAATAATGAAAAATAAATATCAGAATCATGAAAAAGTATATTAGATTAAAGAAAAAGACCACAAAATCCATTTTAAGGTTTTTGATTCATTTAGGACCTTACATCTTCAATTTTATGTTTCTAAGGATGTTTCTAAACAAAAAAAGTACCACAAAGACCAAATATTTTTAATTTTAAGTTTTATGTTATATATTATAGAAAATTCAAAAAGTACCATTAGAAGAACGAAAAAGTACCACAAAGTCACCCTTATAAATTCTCATTCATTTAGGACCAAACATCTTTAATTTTATGTTTCTTGGTTAAATATTATTGAAAATTCAAAAAGTACCATTAGAAGAACAAAAAAGTACCACAAAGGCCCATCTTATTGATTCTTATTCATTTAGGATCACGTATCTTTAATTTTATGTTTCTGGGTTAAATACTATAGAAAATTCAAAAAGTACCATCAGAAGAACAAAAAAGTACCACAAAGACCCCTCTTATGGATTTTCATTTACTAAGGACCCTAATACTAATATCCCTAATTTCATGTTTCCAGGTTCTAATTATAGAAAATTCAAAAAGTACCATTAGAAAAACAAAAAGTACCACAAAGTCTCTCCTCTTGAATTCTTACTCATACGACCATTTATCTTTAAGTACCACAAATTCCACTCTTGTGAATTCTTATCCACATAGGACTACATTTACTTAATCTTATGTTTCTAAGTTTAATATAATGGAAAATTCATAATTAAGTTTGAATAAAATATAATTTTCCGCCTTTACCCCCTTTTTGGTACCTTTTTTACCCATAGGAGTATCAGAAATTGTATTCCAATGAGTTTCTAAATTATAGTGAGATCCCATATTAAAATACGCATATGATTATGTCAGTAAATGTAAAAAAATGTTTTATAAAAAAAGTACCAAAAATAGGTACGATGTTTACCCCTTAAACGTTCGAATTTCGAAAAAGTACCAAATATATATTTCTAGTTTTTTGATAAGTTATGAATACGGCATAAATTTTATTTGTATGTTGATTGGTTTCAAAGATACATATGGTGACAAAAAAGTAACAAAATACAGTTTTTTCCCGTTTTCTCCCTAAAGGGGCCGATTTTCAAAAAAGTACCAGACACCTGTCCAATTATTTTTTAAATGAATAACGACAACTATTCAATTTTTTGTGTATCTTTATTAGTTTGGAAGTTATAGAGTTACCGATTTTACCCGTTTTTACCCCCTAAACATTCGAATTTCCAAAAATCCCGTCTTAGTGGATCTATACAGAGGGAGACCTACCTACGTTCCAAATTTCGTCTCTCTAGCTTCAGCCGTTTGGGCTGTGGGATAATGAATCGGCCAAAAGGAGAGCGGTGAACTGGTTAATGTACTATAGGGTATTCAATGTGGATATCCGAATCTCGGGTGTTTCCGACATCCAGGCTGGTACATGAATGCCGGACATCTCTAAACGAAATGGCGAAACATTCAAACCTGGAGCTGGTCTAGGTAAGGGGTCATAATCTTATTGCGAACAAACTGGCAAGAAATGGAGATACGGATCAACTGGTCGGAGTATCGCTTTCTCCCTGCAGAGCAACAATTCTTATCAGGGATTTCACAATATAGATGGACAAATGAGTCCACTTGTTCAACCTCGAGGCAAATATGGCCCATTATGATGAATTTCAGTCAAACTTCATCTTGGGACTATCAAGGCACCGGTTAAGTATTCTGGTAGCCGTTGTCATAGGGAACTGGATTGCTGGTGCTCATGCTGGGAGATTAGGGCTCCCTTTTAACGACTAATGTTGAAGTTGCAACGATGAAGTAGAGGAAGAGACAGTGTTCAACTCTCACTGAAATAAAGACTGATAAATTTGGCGGTCCTTTTGTGCATGTATTATCAGATCTCTCAGTTATCGACATCAGAGCGATGAATTTCTTCATACATGCGTCAGTTTGGTCCGACTCGAACACAGTTTTGGGCATGTGAAATAATAACACATGACCCCTTAGGGTATCACAATCAGACCAAAGTGGACCCAAGTTAACTGTTTTGTATTCTTCAGACAGCTTTGACTAGCGTGAAGATACCTTAAGAAACAAGAGTAAACAATTTTACAGAAATATAAAAATTTTCGAAATCAAACCCAAAAAATTTACGATTTCTTCAAACTTTCAAAAATTCAAGGTAGTCAACATTGACATCCAAAAGCTTTGGTCCTTATCTACAACTTTTCCATGCATTTCTATTCAATTCGACTAGTGGTTTAGGTGGTATATATTTATTACCACAAATTTCGAGTTTGAACCCACTTTGTGATGTGAACCACCCTATTATCAATTGAAACAATACTGTTTATACTTTGTGGTTAGCTGTCGATATTTTTTTGTAACTTTTTCCATTGCTTATTGTATGAAAGCTAACTATTTTTTGCTCAGCAACTTTACTTTACACCCAACTCACCTTTTCTTTTCAATTTTTATTTATATTTTTTGCTGTTTTATTGACAGTTGCTGCCTTTCTTCCACTCGCTGAGTTTTCTTCTTTCTAAAGCTGTAATAAAACCATAGCAATCGATTAGACAGGCTTTTCAGAAAGCCATACAAGAAACAAAGCAACACCACAACAGCAATAAAAAAAAACAAAAAGGAACTAAAAAATAACAAGGAAACTAAAAAACAAGTTCAGCCCAACCCTGCACTATTTTAGTATTTTTCCTTATTGTTTGCCGCTCTTGTCATATTGTTTTATTTGAATTGTCGTTTATATATGTAGTTGCTGTTTTATTTGTAGCAAAAGTCTGCTCCTTTTATAGTTTTGTCAGTCATACAGCCAGCCAACCATACAAACAAACCATTCCCTAGGCTCTAAAGAGCAGCGTCCAACTAACTACCTTTTTACATTTCATATGAGTTTACCCTCTTTTCTTTTGTTTTGGTTTTATTTATAACAGGGTGACATACAGACACCATAATTGGTTTGTATTTTAAAATGATCCTTCATGTATGGATTGCGGCAGAAGCAGCAGTAGTAGATGGTTGCATTATTCAATAGCATCTTACGCATGCCCAATTGTAGTCTGTGCCGGTACATTGTCTCCCTGGAGAGTTACGCACTCATCCGCCTTTTTAGAAAAATTATGGTTACTCAAGTGTACTTTTGCTTTTGTACATTGTCTTTTTGTTTTTCTTTTTTTCGCTTTAATCTATGCTGGCTTTTATTGTTATTGGATTTATGGTGAAGTTTTATATGAAATGAAACTAATTTTTAATTGAATCTCATTGGATTTGTAGAAAGTTGAAAGGTTTTTCCCAGAAACGAGCTAGGACAGTGAAGGTTTTGTTTTGAAGTTTAAATAAGTAAGTAGAGGAGTGTTGACTTTGAGCGAGTTTATAGGTATTCCACAAAGATTAAATAGCGATTTTTTTATTAATGAAAAATTAAAAATGTACTTTTTAGGACAAAGATAAGATCACTTACAAAACATAACAGATAAGTAAAGAATTTTAAAAGCTCAACATGACGGAATCACTGCGAAAAACCGTAAGTCTTTCGCAGGCAGTTCGAGTCTAGGATGCATTATCGCAAGATTACACAATTGCTCGTTGAAACGCCTTGATAGAATGTACCCTGAATCTCCAAAAGAAGGTAGAATATTCCCATATGTGCGTATACGTTACACATAATTTTACTGTCCGTAGAGGTAAGAGAACCGGTAGCTAACCACTTTATATGAGAGGAACCTGTCACTTTTACGTGGGTCTGTCATTGGAGATGGCTAATTAGCACCTTGGTACAGGTCACAGGACTGGTCCAAGAGGATATGTTCAGAGTCTATTCCCTAGAGAAAAAGAAAATGTTCAAAACTAGTCACGTGGCAGATTCTCAGGGCTAGTGACCGGTTCCAGTTCCGAAACTTGGTATGGGAGAAACCTGTCACTTTTACAAGAGGTTGTCATTGGAGGTGACTAATTAGCCCCTTGGAACAGGTCACAGGACTGGTCCAAGAGGACATTTTCAGAGTTGATTAATATAATAAAAATTTGAAGAAAAATTTTTACTTTTTAAACTCTTTTTTATTATTTTTTATTTATTTTTATTAAATTGTATTTTTATTTTATAATTTTTCGTTAATTTCGATGGCAGCACCCCGAATCGAAGTCACGTTCTTCTAACGTATCTTACATTTTATAGTCTTCAACTCTAACCACTCATCCACAGATTGTTATTCCGCTCGGGATGCTAATTGCGCACTTAACAAGCTTGTTACAAATTTAGTGAGTGTGGTGGTTTCAATTGGCACTTTGGTGATGAGTTAAGTACCAATTAGTACTCAACCGATACTGAGGGATTGGTCCATTAGTGCAATTGTCACAAATTTATCGCAGGGTTAATATAATAAAAATTTTAAAACAATTTTGTCCTTTTTGAATTTGAAGAACCGACTCATTATTCCTATTGCCACCAATTTCGCGCAGTAACGTGTGTAACGAGATAATATTCGAAATAATCGATAATTTACTAAATTTATTATTTATACAATAAAATGAAATTGCACTTATAAGGAAACTGGAGGCACTATAGTTAACAGGATCTATAAGTACTTGAAACAAAGGTTAAAGGTTTCGTAATATTATTTTAATAAAATTTTTAATCAAAAAGTTATTTAAGTATTTGTATTGATGTATGTTTATTACTTACATAACTACATATGTATGTATTAATGCAAATATTTTCACAAGACACACATACATATATACAAACACAAACAATATGCCAATATAATAAATTTGCGGAAAATATGTTGTATGCCTTATAGATAATGACAGATGACATCTGTAACACCAGACTAAAGCCAGTCAGTATACATCCGACAAACAACCATGTCGTTGAAGGCAATAATCATGATGACAACAACAATAATAATAATGATGATGATGGTGATGTTGAAGACCACCACCCTGGCTAGTGTCATGTACTTCCAAGAGTTGGACAAAATATAAGTAAAAAAAAAAAAAAAACTAACAATGAAATATTGTTAAACAAATATTTAATAAAAGCTACAGATACCGAAACAAGTAAAATATATTCTTTAGTTCATTGTTATATTACGACGAGTGATTGTATACACAGGTGTATGTTTGAACACATGTTAAAATCAATGAATGTCATACCATTGATAACAACATGAAAATGAACATGAATAATTATTTATGCACAACTACATAAACATATTTACATATACATACAAATGTCTCTATTTGATTATTTTTGGTTACATAAAATTCCCTTTGGTGTAATTGTAACTTTCAAATGTGTCAATATGAAAGGAATCAGGTGATAAATTGAAGAAACTTTATTTTTGTTGTCTCTGACTGTGGTATGCACAAAGAATTGTTAATGAAATTTTTATAAGTTTTATTAAATTTATCGTAATTTATAGAAACAAATAAGAATATTAATGGAATTTTATTTATAAGTAGAAAGGGAAGAAGTTATTTAGGTAATAAAATTTACACATGTTATGGAAAATTCTTATTAGATTAAGATATTGGTAAATTGCTTTTTTATTATATTATATATTAGAGTGTCCCGAGGAAACGCCTTTTTGAGATTACGATGTAGGAAAACACCTCAAGTGAATGAAAATGTAATGTCTAGTACAATTTAGCCAAAAAATGTTGCAAATTTTTTTCCCATGAGATTTTTTCCACTAGACTACTTTTTAGCGAATTTTGGTGAAGAAATTTTTTGAAAAAATGGTTTATTTTACTACAATGCAACTTATATTTTACCGATAAAAGTACTTAATTATAAAATTCGTATCTATTTTGCAAACAAAAATATCGAGCTTTTTTCTCATGTTGTACGATTTATGGACCAACGATTTTGTGAATTTTTTTAATGTTGTAGACACGTGATTTTCAATCGCTGGTAAGGAAAAGGAATAGTGCTGGCAAATTCTACTACTTTTGAATACTCGATACTATTCAATACTTTTTCATTTGGGTACTCGATACTACTCGATACTTAATGGATTTTTTTATTAAAAAAAGTATCATTTTTAATAAATGTTTTATTTAAAATTAATTTGTTTACACAAAACACATAATAAATAAAAACTAACTTTAAATTAAATTTCAATAAAAGTCAGTAAAATTATTTTCATATATTTAAAATTTTACTTGTGTCTTTATACAGAGTTGTATTTTAGCCGTCATATTTATAATATGATATCATTGAAAAATTAAACTCTGAAAGTATTGAGTAACTACTTTACAGTATTGAGTACCCAAAAAAAAACGTACAAATACTCGGTACTCGATACTAATACTCAATACTTGCACAAAACTAAAAAGGAATTTTGTATTTTTTTATACCCTACACCACCATAGGTGGTTTGTATATATTTGGCGGGAGACCAACATACGGTACAAATTTCATATCTCTAACGTTCAGGCTGTGGTACTAAAGGCCCTACTACACACAATACTTTTACTTCAACTGCAATTCACCGCTGCAGTAAAATACATGTATTTATATCGAACGGAACCAAATCAGTACGCCAAGCTCCTGCGTGAAGTACTGGAAAGATGAAAAATATTCAACTTTGAAGTGCCGAAGTACGTAAATACATTTTATCGTTTTATTTTTAGTGGTAGTGAAGAAATGCTTCATTATAACTATAATGATGGCAAATAGTTAAAAATTTAACTTTTTCACCATAGTGCACTCACTATTGATTGTACAACCCCCAACTCTGATAAATACAAGCAAACGTAATAAATTTTAATATATTGGGTCATATAAAAAGTATTTAGCGTTTTTATATCCTACACCACCATAGGTGGGGAGGGTATCATGCGTTTGTGCTGATATTTTTAACATCCAAAAAGGCCATCTTTCGGGAATCAGCCAAAAGTTAATAAATTCATATAAATGTTAACATCGAGGTAATATCCTGTATTTGTATGTTTTATTTTACACTTAATATGAGTATTGGTCCACATTTGGTTCCAAGTCTAATAAAAGACCCCTGCCCAAATTATAATGAACACAATGGTGTAGGGTATCATATGGTCGGACTTAACCGACTATATCTTTTTCTCTATTTTTTTAGCTTAAATTTTCTTTATTAAAAATCAAATTTAATCAAGCACACATTCGCCATACGCAAGAGGAAAGAGAACCGATATAAAACTAGTCACGTGAGAGATGCTTAAAACTTGTGACCACTTATAGTTTCGGAACTTTATATGAGAGGATCATGTTACTTTTATGATATCGGTAATTTTCGCAAATTTCATTAATGTATTATTATTTAAAAACACAATTCTTTGGAGTAAAATGTGTCAAAAGTGGCGCTTAATAGGATTTTAAAATTTAAAGTTTTGTAATAAAGTTGAAAGTATGTATCAATATCAATTAAAATCTTTAAGCTAGGTTGTGTTGTTTTCTTATAAGGAGCTGTCAAAGTTAAGAATTTTTTTTTACATTTTTGAAAAATAGTAAAAAATTCAATTTTCATCAGATTTCAGTGTATTTATTTTAAATAAAAAGTCCTTTAAAGTAAAAATTTAATATGAAACCATCAACTTTAAACGTTTAAGTGTACTTTTCTTCAAGTATTTGTAAATTATATTTTGTCCGAATATTTTTATTATTTTTTGAAATTTTTCCTAAAATTCACTAATTTGCAACTTTCATGGAATGCAACTTAAAATGTTACATGATGTTTGTTTGAAAATTTTCTGAAAAATAGTACATATTGTCCACTTTAATACTATGAAAAAAAAAAAATCGTGACCATATATAGCCTGATCTGAGAAAATATTATTTTTTTTTTTTTTTCAAAAAAACTAGATTTCACACAAAAAAAAAAAAAAAAACAGCTTAAGTGCCAGACATTTTCTTTGCTTTATCAAACATTAAACAGTGGGGAAGAATCGAAATAAAGCTGTAACTTCTAATCGGCTAATTGGATTTGCATTAAATTTCACGTAGGCGTAGCAGAGGACAGTAGCATTTTAAGTTTAGAAGCGGGATCTAATATACGCATCAGGAGCAGAACTATAGGGGTTCAAAATAGAGTACTAGTGTCATGGAAAATGTTTAACCACTAGCGAATTTTTGTTCCTTACCCGATTTCCAAGATTTTTATTCCATCTTAAAGTCCTTAATAAATTCTTTAGAAAACGGGATTGCATGTACTACTTATCTTATATATTTTTCGAGTTATATACATTTAAAATTTAAAAAATCTCAATTTTACAATATCTTGGTTAAGATTTTTTCATATTAGCCAAATATTTTCAACCGATTTTATTATATTTTATGTGGTTGGTTAAAAAGTAAAACTATCTATCGAACACAGAAAATTCTTAGTCATTATCTTTATTGAGTCAAAAGTTAAACGATTTTGAATTGGAAAGTTTGCAAAAATTGACAAACATACGGACAGATGGACGGACATAATATAATTCTTTCAAAGAAATACTAAATTCGAAAAATATTTATTTTTTTCTTCTTTATTAATATGGAAACCAAATGAAAGTATTAAAACTTTAATATCACCTTTCCCTGAATTAAGAGGAATTTTCGACACATTTAACCCAAATGTATAAATGGACGGACGGACATTGCCATGCTGCCAAAAAATATTTAAGAATTTTAAAAATGCATTTGTTTACTAACTAATAAATAGAAAAGATAGAAAGTGATCATCAAAATTTGGGTATCACCAAATGTATAGACGGAAGGACGGACATTACCATTCAGCCAAAAACATCTTATAATTCTAAAGATTCATTTTTTTACTTACTAGTAAATAGAAAAGTTAAACGTGATCATTAAAGTGTTTATACCACCCTTCTTTGAATAATGCATAATTTTCCACCCATTTAACTCTAATGTATAGACGGACGGACAGACATTACCGTTCTGCTAAAAAAAAATCCTAAAATTCTTAAGCTGAATTTTTAACTAATAATCAATAAAAAAATAAAACGTGATCATTAAAATATTGTTATCATCTTTCCCAGAATTAAACGCCATTTTCGACCGCTTTTACCCCAATGTGTGCCGAATCGAACCTAAGTACAATTTTTTTATCTCATGTTTTATAGTCTAGCACACTAACTACTCAGCCAAAGATTTTTATTGCGAGCGTATTGCTAATTGCGTATTAAAGAAGTATGCTTCAAATTGAATTTCAACTGATACGTAGTAACCCTGATTACTTAATTATAATTTTGGTGAGCGGTAAGGTGTCTATTATTATATTTGGAGCTTAATTTCTTGTTTGGTCGCATATTACTTTTCATGCAAAACATTAAATTTTGTGTGGAAATATTTATCATCATCAAAGGTTAAGTTTAGTAAGCTTATTTTTTCTTTTTATACCCTACACCACCAAAGGTGGTTGGGGTATTATGTGTTTGTGCAGAAGTTGTAACGCAGAGAAAAAATTGTCGGACCCCTACCTTAAAGTATACCGTTCGACTCAGAATCACTTTCTGAGTCGATTTAACGATGTCCGTCCGTCCGTCCGTCTGGTCGGCTGGCTGGCTGGCTGGCTGGCTGTCCATGTAAAGCTTGTGCGCAAAGTACAGGTCGCAATTTTGAAGATAATTTGATGAAATTTGGTACATATGCTTTTTTCAACACAAGGACGAAGCCTATTGAATTTGGTTATGATCGGCCCATTATTTCACCTAGCCCCCATACAAATGTCCTCCCGGAATAGAGTTTTAACTCTTACAGATGCCTTAAAAATAGGAATATTTTAATGAAATTTAGTACAAATAAGTTTTATATCAACAAAAATCCGTCTGCCAAATTTCATGAAGATCGGTCCATAACTGACCCATACAAACTCCTCTCCCGAAAACCACTAACGTGCGTAAATCCCATACAAATGTTAGTATTATGTTAATATTTAACACAAGTAAATTGTACAAATGTGTAAAAAAAAAAATTATGTGAATCGAAATGGTGTAGGGTATCATATAGTCGGGCTTGACCGACTATATCTTCTTCTCTCGTTTTTTATTACAAATACATGATTCTAATAATTATTTAATAACAAATTAAAGTAAAAACTTTCCCTACCCCTTTTAATCCCAAATTTACCTTTTAAATGCATTTTGCATAAATAATAATAAAATATATTTTATTAGCTAGAAATTTTACTTTTGACTTATTCTTCCCATTTAGTAAATGCATGAAGCTTGTGCGTTAACAGCCAAAGATCTCAGCAGCCAAACACTCATCCTCATTTTATGTATTTATTCATCTAGTTTGTCAGAAATGCAACCATTTATCATGTCATACTATTTGCATACATCTGTCGATGCATCGTTATCTCTCGCTCAAATTTCATTTATGCAGCTGTTCAGCATCTTTAAATAAATTTGATTTGCCTTCTCGATTTTCTTTCTTTCTATGGGTTTTGTTGTAGTGTTTTCTATTCTATTATATTTTCTTGTTAGTTGGCGGTGTTTTTGTTTGCTGTTATTCTTATATGTCTTCTTATGGCAGCACTAACTATACCGTTGCTTTCTTTTGAAAAGCAACATCAAAAAGCTGAAAATTAATTTTTCATTCAAAACACGTTTTTAACTTTTGCAGCTCATTGCATTTGTGCTAATACATATGAGAGGAGTAGTACATGCATTAGATGGAAAAAGTTTAGGGGGAAGAATGAAAAGATAAAGTTTAACTAATAGATACTTAGACAAACGGTTCGATAGTAAAGAGGAAAGAACAGATAGACGTATGGATTTAGTACTACCAACAAAAAGAAAAAAAAAAAAAAAAACAGACAAAAGGATTTTCAGACAAGCATAAAAAATCATTTGTATTAAACTATGTTGGGGTTTTTGTTATTTGCAGAAAGTCTGCAGTTTGGTTAAAGAATAAAACCGTTTCCTGTTGTATTTTGAAAAAGAAAATATTATATATTATTTATAAAGATAAACTATGAAATGCTACAATTTATTATTTTTTTTTTTTTTAACAAGAGAGGATATATTTAATAATAATTTTATTAAGATAATTAATTTTATTAATCCTCTGGGAAACAGTGTTACTAAATTGCATTAGTTACATCAAACAAGACATTTCAAGTTTATACATATATATTATTTATACAGAAGAATATTGTATTGAATTTCCTACTCAAGAAAACAAACGTTAAAGATGATGTTGATTCTCTTATTAAAAATATATTGTAGTTTCATTAGTTGTTTCACTTGATCAACAAACTTACATACATCCATTCATATTTATTTATGTCTATGTTTATTTTCTTTCAATATATTGTTTGATTTCTAATCGTCTTAAATATATCCTTATAAGAAAATGTTGTTAGTATATTAGTGTGCAATGTTGCTTGCATTTTTATAAAATGATTACAACTACATGTTATGCACCTTAAAAGGTAATTTAATAGTAATTTCATATAACGTAATATGAATAACAATTAATTCAAGGACTCTTTGACTTTAAAGTGTTTCTACAATTAAATGAGATTGTAATTGTAGCGAAGTAAATGATGGAATGTTGGAATTAACATGCATACATATATAGTTCAAATCATAAAATTAAGTTGAACGATTGTGGTATAATTAAAATTGAAAATATTTATTAGTGAGTAATTAATTTAATGAACATTTTAAACTAATTGCCAGAAATTTTATGAAGTACAATATTTTCTGTAAAGCCATTCAAATATATTTGCGATACTTCATGTGGCTCCTAAACATCGAGCTTCTTTGAATATCTAGACTTTTTAAAATGTTGCCAAACCGTCATATGGATGCAAAAATTCAACCACTTTTACAAAGGCTCGAATTCAAACGAAATCGAGCAAACTATTCCTGGGTACGGCGTTCATTTACACCATTCTTACCATACACTACAAATTTTTCTAATACGTTTCAAATTGTCAAGTCGATATCTCAGCATTAGGGAACTCTAGAGTGGTCTTTTAAAGAAATAATTTTTCCTCCAATTGTTTTCTTATATTTCCAGTAGAAATTTTTGTTTCAATTTGATTTTGAGCTGACTTAATAGAATTAAAACTTTCAGACTTGGTAATTTTTCATACCCTACACCACCATAGGTGGGGAGGGTATTATGCGTTTGTACTGATGTTTGTAACACCCAAAAATATTGGTCTAAGACCCACCTTAATTTATACCAATCGGCTCAGAATCGCTTTCTGAGTCCATTTAACGATGTCCGTCCGTCTGACCGTCTGCACGTCCATGTAAACCTTGTAATCGCAATTTTGAACCAAAATTAATGAAATTTGGTACACAAGTTTCTTATAGCACAGGGACGATGCATATTGAAATTGGTTATGATTGGTTCATTATTTCACCTAGCCCCCATACAAATGTTCTCCCGGAAAAGGGTTTAACGATCATAAATCCCTTAAATATAGCAATATTTAGCACATATAAGTTTTATATAAGTCTAAATAAGTGTGCCGATTTTTAAAAAGATCGGTCCATAATTAACCATAGCTCCCATAAAAACCCCTTTTCAAAAATCACTTTAACGGGCATAAATCCCATTAAAATGTTAGTATCAAGTTAATATTCAACAAAAAATAAGTTTTATATGAACATAAATTATAGTGCCAAATTCGGTCCATAATTTACCATAGCTCCCATATAAGGCCCTCTTTCGGGTATCACCCAAAAGTGAATAAATTCATATAAATGTCAGCATCAACGTAATATTCTGTATTCGTAAGTTTTATTTTACACTTATGAGTATCGGTCCACATTCGACTCCAAGTCTAATAAAAGACCCCTCCCCGAATTATAATGTACACAATGGTGTAGGGTATCATATGGTCGGGCTTGACCGACTATATCTTTTTCTCTCGTTTTTTTTTTTTTTTTTTGTGATTTTCTGTTCCCGAAGAACTTTTTTGCACTAAGTATTCTTAAATTGCTTTAAAGTTCTGTCAAAATAATAATGTAAGAGCCCATCAAGTATATACATATATTCTGGGTCCTCGTGAAAATCTAAGACGATCTAACGATGTCCATCTGTCCGTCCGTCTGTCTGTTGAAAGCGAGATAGGGCTCGTGACGGACATTTTAAGGAAAAAGGTTATGTACCAAATATTAAAAAAAAAGGGTGTACGTCGTAACTCCAGTTTATACTGTCATGCATGCATATACATCTAAGAAATTTTGCACAAATAGTTAGAAGACCAATTTAAAATAACAAACCAAGAAAGGACGTGATCCGCCTACTTTACCGTAGGGATAATCCTATAGTTTGATTTTTGCACTGATAATATTGGCGCTTGTAATGTAGAATTAGCCGGTTTTGGCAGTTAATCTTCCTTCTTGGTAAAATTTTGGCACATGATGGCATAATATTCACTAATTATTTTACTTTTTATACTTCAAATATACACTACCAAGCAAGCTTAAACAAGAATGCATTTTGTCCGATATCTAGTTTAATATTCAGTTCATTTCTTCAGTTTAAAAATTCAGAAAAAAAATTGGGATCTTTTTTGCAAAAACGAAGTCCTTAGCTAATATAAAGGCTTAAAAAATCGAAAAAATCCTTTTTACATATCTCCGCCATTTATGAACCTATCCGCTTATTTTAAGCCTCAATGGCACTGCTCCTAAAGAGTATGTGGGTCTTTTACTTAAAATTTTGCTCTTCTCTGCTACGCCTATGTGAAATTTTATGTAAATCCAATCAATAAATTAGAAGTTACAGATACTGCCCTACTGATTAAAGTTCTCCAAAAACGAAATTTACCATACATTGTTTATAAAAAAAAATATATCAAACATTTATATGAAAAAAAGTACATATAATTCTTGTTTTTTAAAACCCTTTAAATAGAAATGTTATTGAAAATTTGATTAAAAACTTCGTATAAAAATAAGATTATATAAACAATTATGGAAAGAAAAGAAAATTTACAACAAACAAATTATCGAAAGTTTCACCTAAAATTTTCAAAAAATTTATTGAGAAGTGCGTTCGAAAAAATATATAATATTCAATAACTTGGAAACGGTTGATCTTAGAGTTTTCATTCTTTTCTTATTTAATTGATAATTTATTACAGATCACAGAAAAATATAACTTTTGTAGTTCTAACCATTACTTATGAACTTGTGGACCATTTTTGGTAACCCTTCCGTTAGGGATTTCATACTTGCTTCATTCACTTTTTGGAACAGTGTGCACATATTCTTTTAAAATCTTCAGTATTTTGGGACTCCTTTTTTGTACTCTTCAATTCACTTTTCACAAGAGCTCAATATCTCTCCACTGGTTTAAGCTATGGACAATTTGGATTGACCTCTCTTGGTACAAAAACTATGTTATTGTCTTGGTACCACTCCAGAGCTTTCTTACCATAGTGACATGATACTAAATCGGGCCAAAAATGTGTGGACATGTTGTGCTCTCTTATGAAAGGAAAAAGTTTTTTTTTTTTTGCATATATTCCTTGATGTATATTTTGGTATTTATAGATCTGAATGTATCAAATAACTTTCCTGTTTTGCCGCAACTGCAAAAAACTTGTTATACCAGGAATTTCGTAAAAAATTTTTTCTGCTCTTGGGTCCTAAACTTATCTTTAACATTGCCTCGAGCATTAACAATATAAAAGTTTTGACACAGAAGCTGCGAAAATTCTGTTAGCACATAAGTTTCTTCGTCATTCATAAAACTTGAGTATTTTTGTATGAAATATGGTTTTAATTTCCATGTCCTATTCTTGGCTTCTAAATGTTTAGCAGCATTCCGGTTTAGAAATTTTTGGACTTTATATGTTATCAACTCTGCATTAGCTTCAAATTTTCCCACCAAATAGTCGAAGCACTGAGATAACGAAGCTACTTTTCTACCAGATGTGTTTGGAGTTTCTTTCAATATGCTTTCAATTTTCTGGTCTTCCCAATATCATGTGGACCTTTTTTTTCTTTCCGAACTGGGTTTTCTATGAATGATCAACTTCTCCTGATGTTGTTTAATAACATTAGAAACAGTTTGACGGCAGAAATTTAATTCTGTGGCCAATTAATTGTAGGATCTATTTGGATTTTTTTGAAATTTTTTTAATAATTTGCAGCACGTACATCTTTTTCGTCACTCATTTTGATAAAAATCACGACAAATCAACATGGTTATTATTAAGAATAATAACTGACGTATTTTTCCATGATAACTAGATCAAAAAAATTGTTTAATATTGATTCCGAAAACAGTTATGAAGCAAAATGTGTGTTAAGATTTTTTCGATCGCACTCTTTATCAAAAAAATCTACTTTATAAAATTTTTCTATAAAAAGAAATGTATGAAGAATACTTACCTACAGTAGCAATATTTTTTAAACAAACTCAAACTATTTGGTTGTTATTGGACTACTTGATTTCATAATTCTACTACCTTATTACCAGGGCAAGTTTTTATATGCACAAAATTAATTGAAATATGCGCTTGAAAAAGCACAAAATATGGTATAATATGCACAGAAATATGCAAAAATAGCATGAATATGTATATAAAAACCAACGAATTTATGCATTCTTATATATTAATGTGTAAAAAATATGCACAAATATGCATTTTTTAACTTTTAATCTCTAATAGATTTCGATGTTTATAAAAATATAACTATTTGAATTTTAAGTATCATATAAGACGCTTCCGAATTTTTTTTCTTTACAATATTTACAATGTACTCAAAATACTCACAAAAAAATTTTAGAAATCATTTCATTGAACTCCAAAAAATCACCAAAAAATTGTGTTTTTGTTAAGAAAACTAACTTTTGTATCCATTATATGCAAATTTATGCAAAAATTTAAAATATAAGCATTTTTTGTGAAATTCTTTTGATATATGCAAATGCTTTCTTTCCAAGCGAAAAGCTTGAAAAACTTGCCCTGCTTATTACTTATTTTATATGGCTGCTACTCCCCTTCGACCTCTCCACCCTATTCAAAAATGTATACGAAATTTTTTCTATAACTTCTTAAGACTCAATAAATTATTACTTTAGATATGCAAAAATTATTATTATTATTATTATTTTTTTTTTATAGGGGCTACCATTCTCCTAGCCTTATCCGTCATATTTTTGTTTTATCAATGCAAGAAAGTAGTTCCCACAAAATTTTAGGGCTCTCACCATAATAGTTCTTTCTTTAGATATGCCTTTATGAATATTTACTTTGTATAGGGAGCTACCATTCTCCTTGCTCCTATCGCAAGTAACATATTTTACTATCGGGGCTTTCAGGATGTTGCTGTGAAAATTTCAAGAAAATCGGTTCAACTGTTTAGATATCTATAAAGTACAAACAAATACAGATTTATTTCCATAACCTACGTATTATGGGTTTGTGCTGATGTTTGTAACGCACAGGTCCCCTACTTTAAAGTATACCGTTCTACTCAGAATCACTCTCTGAGTCGATTTTACGATGTCCGTCAGTCCGCCTAGCTGGCTGTCTGTCCATGTAAACCTTGTGAACAAAGTACAGGTCACAATTTTAAAGATATCTTGATGAAGTATGGCATGAATATTTTTTTCACACAGGGACGAAGCCTATTGAAGATGGTTATGAGCGGTCCATTATTTCACTCAGCCCCCATACAAATGTCCTATCAGAATAGGCGTATAGTGATCATAGATGCCTTAAATATAGCAATATTTTAATGAAACTATATTTCCAAATTTAATAAAAATCGGTCCATAATTTGTATGCTCCCGAATTTGTATGCTTATACACAATGATGTAGGGTATCATAGAGTCGGTCTTGTAGATAGTAGGATTTTTGTAGTCCAGTGGTATATAAAATATTAAAAACATCTAAAAGTCTTATAAAAACCAACATATTTTTAGTTTGATAATAATTTAGGTCACATAAGTTAATACTTCTTTTAACTTATTTTAAAATTTAACATAAAAACCAAAGATAAACCAAAAAATAAAATAATAAATTAAAAAATCAGTTCATGCATGTATTTAGGTTAAGTCAAATGTTTTAATTTAAAATTTACATTTGGGTGTATGCAATATAACCTCACACAAGTTTAACGATACAAATCCCTTATATTAAATACATACTAAAATCCATATGCAAATTCCTTTCACAAAATAAATCCAAACAATAACTAAAACCCAAAAACTTAAGGGATCAATGGTCATTTCGAACTGATCTAATTTTAAAAAGCAACAAAAAAATATTTTATTAACTTAAACTCAAACAAAAACAGTCATCAAATGAAAATCGACCACAAATCTTTAATCTGTAAATAACAGATACAACAACAACTAAATGCATACAACAAAATGTTAAATATTTTGCTAAAAATTAAACATGACCGTAAATGCAACGAAAAAAAATATTGAAAATTGAATAGAAAAAAATTTAAACGCACAAATGAACAATTGTTTAGAAAAAATTTGAAATTGTACAAGTTTGGGCAACAATAACAACAGCTGACAACAATCCAGAAATGAATTTGTATATTTGTCTATTCTTTTTTTTTTTTCTTAGTAACTTTTAAAAAGTTTTCCTAAAGCTTTATGCGGGAAATGTATAGTGCTGCTGCTGTTAATATGGTACGTGTGTGTATGAATATCGATTGGACAAACATTTGGCGCCAATAGATTAGAGCAACGCCCAAACATTTCAACTGCTTGTTGAATTTTCCGTTTTTTCTGCACAATTGCAACATATTTTTTTGGAGCAAACATGTTTATGTTTATACAAATAGTTATTCCCTTTACCACTGTCAAACTAACTGTCCTCCTCTTAAGCTATCGCCCAAACTAAACAATAACTACCTAGATCCATTTATATGGACTTATATGTTTGGGTGTTCAGTTTTTGCTTAAAACTATTTTAAACCCAAACCTTAAAAAATGGCATTACTGTGATTGTAGCCTAAAATGAAATAAAACTTAATTTAGTCACGGGGTATACATGCGCCAAAGTCAGAGAATTTGCTGCTGCTTCGCCCGTAAGTGCAACAGCAGCTTTAGAAAACAGTATGACAAAGAGAAAAAAAAAAAAAAAAGAAACAATACAATGACGTTAACATTCATGATGACAATAACACGTGCAACCAAAAGTGACTTTAGGTGAAAATGTTGAAACAGGAATTAAACAAAGTAAGAGAAAAAGTCCTTAAATAACAAAACGGGTTCAATGAAATTTTTGTGGATTTTTTTTTTTTTTTTTTTTTTTTGTGGGCAATTTTTAATACCCTACATTCTAAATGTTTTGTTTTAAAAGAGGTTTAAATCTGAAAAAATATTGTTATAACTAACCTAATGTTTTAGCAGATTGCTGAAATCAACCAGATCCACTTTAAAACTAAAATGACATTTGCAGGAATATATTTGAAAAATCTTGTGTTTTATAAACTTTTTTTATACCCACCATCAAAAAGATGGGTGGTATATTGATTTTGTCATTCCGTGTGTAAAATGTCGAAGAAATCATTTAAGACCCCATAAAATATATATTTTCTAGGTCCTAGTTAAATTCTGAGTCGATTTAGCTATGTCTGTCCGTCTGCTGAAGGTAGGATAGGGCTCGAACGGGACAACGTAGTCACAAATATTTATCGTATATAAAGGCTCCGTTACTCTACCGTAAATATAAATGTAGCGAATCAGCTGACACGTTTTGCTTATGAGAGTCATGTGTGTATGTGTACTCAAAAACGTAAATGTAACGTAGTAACCTAATCGAATTAGGTCGCTCTACGTTTTTACGTGACAGCTGTAACAACAGTGTTGACAGGTTTTCATTTCATTATACTAAATCTGCGTAAAAAATCGCTGTAAAAGGTTTATCAATTGGACAATTAGTTTTGCTGTTTTCTTCACTAAAAAATTTTTGAAATAATTTAAATAAGACGTAGAGTCGAATATTTAATTTAAAATTCAAAATTTTTGTCATAAAAGCACAAATTTCGTTTTGTATACGAATCGCTGAAATACAAACCAATAAATTTAGCGATTTTCAATTTGAATTTGATCCACTGGAAATATGTGTAATTGACATCACCGATGTTCATGTGTACAAAACAACAACAAAGTATTGGCTACATTTACGTTTTTAGAGTAATCATCCACTTACGTTTCCCTTTACATTTACGTTTTTACATTTACGTTTTTACATTTACGTTTTTACATTTACATTTACGGTAGAGTAATGGAGCCTTAAGGTTTGTTTGGTATTGAAAATGAGCAAAATCGGTTAATAAAAAAAAAGTTTTGGGCTAAAAACTCCGTTTCATACTTTACTGCTGATATCTCTTAAACAAAAGCATGTACGACAACGAAATTTTGTATAAATAATTTAAGGGTCGATATAAACTTGAAAACCAAAACAGTTCAATTCAAATTTAAATCGAAATCTTTTTGCAGTGATTGTTGACTTTATCAGTTAAAAGAATTAACACTCTATAACATATAGTATACTGCAGGCAACATACTGGTCATCTCTTATTAATAGCCACAGTAACCATTGCTGTGACCTATCAAACTATGTAAACTATTGTCTACATTCTGTTATTTACATCAAGTCCAAAAAGTATAAGCTCTTTTTCTTTGAAATTTTGCGATCTTATTAGTGTGTTGGAGAATTTCAAAATGTGCACATGTGATAAAAGTAAATAATTAATAAAAAATATTTTTGTGACATCTGTTTTTTTGTTTTACAATTATCGGCAAGGTAAGTGTCGAAAGATCAGTTACTACACCAGTTCTTTTAAAATTTGATAGTAATTTTTGTAGTACATGAAATTTTATGTTTGTGTGTGGGCTACATTATGCGAAAAGGGATATATTTTTTATACTTATTAAGAAAATTTATAGGAGTATTGTTTTGTTTTAGAATGGCTTGTTGACATAAGCTAAGTGACGATGATATCGCCTGCATACTCCAAGCAGGTGAAGATGGTATTAATTTCGATGATGACAGCTTGGCTGATCCTGACTTTGCTCTCGATGCCGAACAACGATGACCTTATTTCTAATCTTGATGAAGAACCAACACCTTCCAGTGCAAATCTTTTGAATTCAACAAGACCAACCGAAAAAGCTTCTTTCAACTTTGTAGTGCGACTATCGCGTATGATTCCCCGATGACAGAATTACAAGCTCTACTTTGATAGCTTTTTCACGTCGTTGCAACTTTTGGAATATCTACAAGATAAGATTAAGAAGTAAACATTGGAAAGTGCGCATTTGTTATCACTATTTAGATCTTGCGATGTCAAACTCTTGATGGCTCTAAAACGAGTATGCAAATACAAAAATTTACAGGTAAAGTGCATCATTTCTTTGACAAACTTTCGTTTGGAAGGTAGTGAAACTTTATGTAAAATTGAGATAAAATCCACCTCAAAAACACGTCGCTTTTTGAAAGATGTAATCGAAGCATAGAGGACCTTCGCAATCAGTTCGACTCGATCAAGTACGTCATTGGCTTCAATGAGCGGATAAAGATATTCGATGCAAATATAACAAATGTGCTAGGTTCACCCATACAATGAGCGAGAAATGCGGTGTAGCTATGTATATGCTACATGAAAACAAAAACTTTTTCCAGAATTTTCACTCGTTTTAAATGATTTTTGATAATTAATTAATTTTTTATAATAAAAAAATTCCTAAAAATATTCCTAAGAAAATATTCCTAAGCTTTATGAAGTTTTTTTGTCATTGTTACATATTCCTTTTTTTAGAAATTGTGCCTTTTTAATAAAAAATTTAAAAATTTTAAAAAATACTTGTTTTATTATGTATTATCATCTATTCAAATTTATAGAAAATTCGAAATTTTAAATTGTTTAGTTATAGAGGGTTAAGAAAAAATCCCAATGTTCAAAAAAAAAAAAAAAAAAAAAACTACGAAAATATCAAAAATTTATTTTATTTTTTTTTTTTAATTTTGCCCAATAAAATTCACATTTGTTGCAGGTCTGGAAAAATAAATTGGCTTATTCTTTGGAACACTTTAGAGTTTTCGAAAGTGTATAAATATTTTAAATCCTTTAGGATTTTAGAACATTTAGAATAAAGTAAAAATTTTTATCTAAAATTTGTTATAAATTTTGTACAGATACTCTTCAGAAAAGTATAAAATTGTTACATGTTCTTAAAATTTATTTAAAAAAAAAAATATATTATAGACACGTTTTCGGCCAAACAAAAAAATTTTAAAATTCAAAATCGTTTTTTTTTTTTTTTTTTTTATTCGAATGCGTAGATCAAAAATGTAACGTAGGGTAAAAGGGGTCGAAAATGGTAATTAAGTAATTCAAGGAAAGGTGATATCAATATTTTAATGATAACGTTTTATTTTTTGATTGATTATACTGGTCGACAAAAAAATCCTCCGCCAAAGACGAATAGTTGAACTTAATGCATTTTGATGTGCTAAATACGAATCTGCTTTCAGTTTTTTTCTATCAGGTCTGGACTTTTTTCATGGGCGTGTCTAATATTTCGTCCATAGTAAGGCCATTACTTTAGTATATTTCTTCATAACTCAAGAACGGTGTGTATCTAAAAATATCTTCAAATCACCCATCAAAGCTGGTAATGCTGCGAATAAAATAAGGTATGTATCTTCAAAATTGATGCACAAATCGTGATTTTATTCACAGTTAAGTAAAAATATCCAAACAGTAGTGGCCAAACAAAAAAAAAGTTTTTTTCTTGAAACAAAAATGGGTGGACTAGGTGGATTTCGACCAGTTAAACAAGAATCTGTATTCACTTTTTTTCTATCACGTACTGATTTTTTTTATGTGCATGATTAATATCATCACCTTATTCAGCAGTCACACTATAAAATTCGAGAATGGTTTGTCGAACTTAGGCTATAACTCAAGAACCGTTTACACGAAAATTGTCTTCAAGATATGTCAACAATATTTTTTATTCGCTCAAGAATTTCAGATTTATGGATAAAAACTTTCACAACTTAAAAAAAAAAATAATAATAATTTTTCGCTACTAATTACCGAATAACTACGGAAATATTAACTGGAAAAAAAATTATGTGAATTCAGCTCAAAGACAATTTAGAGCTCTATATATTTGAGTTTAATTTATCTTAATTGGACAAAACGTTTTCGAGTTATACAAGTGTGACTGCCTAAAGGTGGGGTCATAGTATTCATGCCCATAAAAAAAAATCAATAAGTGATAGAAAAAAAGTAAATGCTGATTCTTATTTAACGCATTAAATTCCATCTAATTCACCTATTTTTTTTATTTAAGACAAACAATTTTTTTTTGCCGACTAGTGTATTTCCACTTAACTGTAGGCATGCATGTATATCCTAACTTAACTGTGAATCCAATCAAGATTTGTGCATCAATTTTTATGATACGTGGCTTTATTTACTCGTAGTTTTGCCAGCTTTGAGATAAATATGATAAACTGAAACAAAGAAAAGAAATCTTGAATTTAGCATGAACAAATTTTTTTCGGACACTTATTTCGAAATATCTCCAAAACTATTAAGCGGATAAAAATTTGTTAGTAGAACGACTTAAAGCCAATTTTATTTCGCAAACTTTGGTGTATTACTTTTATAAATCGAGCATACCGTTCTCGAGTTATAGTGAAAAACTTTTATATACTCGAGGTAGTCAACCTTGGTACCCAGTAACTTATCTTGTGTTATCACGAGGTGACTACGAGATGATTTTTCTAAAGGCTTAGGTCCTCCTTTACATATCTTTCATACATTTAAATTTATTCCGATCAGTAGTTTAGGAGATACATATTTATTACCAAAAAATTTGCATTTGACCCCAGTGTGCGATGATAGTCGTCTCTCCTTTCATCTACCTTTAAAAAACATATAGATACATTTATAGTCAACTGTTAAACAAAAATCCTTCAAAATGTATATCCCTACATTTGAATATAGAAAAAAACTTCTTTGACTTCTTGAGTACTATTTAACTAGACGACCTCCTTATAACATCATGTTTATGAACCACCTGGTTCCTGTACTTTTATATATTTTTTTAATATTGTGTTCAATAGTTGGGTGGGTTGGGCTATACTAAATGCACATAATGTTCGATATACATACATATATATTTTTTTTCATCAGAGTTACTGTTGTTGTCTTTCCATTATAGTTATAGCAGTTATTATTGTTGCTATTTATTTGTTATTTTATTTTAATGCTGTTAACACCAAAATGAATAGATTTTCAGAAAAAGTTTTATTTCAAGTTTGGTTGCAAATACAAAAAACAAACAAGCAATTTTCGTAAAAATTTATCAACAAAAAAAAGTTAACAACTATAATAAATAATAAATAGAATTTATCAAAAACAGGAACGTAGGTAATAAGTTTTATTAATTAAATCGAAAAAATAAATAGAATTTAATAATTTGTGAATTTCTATCAATATTAGTCCCACTTTGCTATTGTGATATTTTCAAGGACATAAAAATTACTTAACTTTTTTTCTTCTATATCTTTGTTTGAAGCAAAATTTTTGCATTACCCCCCCGGTCCACTTCTTTCTGCTTTATTATTTGATTAATAATTTTAAAAAGGAGACTTATTATTGTACCCTTTATTTCAATATCAATAACATCTACGTCTGTGTGGATATATTTGCCAAAACTTTTTGTTGTAATTGTTGTTATTGATTCTATAGTTTTTGCTATTGTTATTGTAGTTGTTGTTTTTTGCAGTTTAATAATATTTACTTAACACAATACCAATTGTTTTAGTTGTTCGTTTGGTTATTTGGTGATCCATTGAAAAACGGTTACTGACCGCTATTGATACTCCTAAACTTTGTTGGCCATTGTTGCTTATACTGCTGATGCTGCCGTTGTTGCTCTAAAATGAACAAGAAAAGGTGCAGCTGTGTAACAAAATCTTTGTTTTTTTCAATATAGTTGTTGTTCGTTAACTAAAGTGCACTTCGTTTAAATAAAAGCACATAAAAATAGAAATAAACCATGGTTAAACTATATATAAATACAAACAAAAAAACTCTAAATTTTTCAAACTACTCTTTACGACTATTGAAAACTAACAGAGAAAAAAACATTGCACAAATAAAAAAAAAAAAGAAACTAACAACTATTTGCTTAAACTAAAAGAATTGTTCAACAATCACTTATTTCCAATTGAATGCACTGTTAACGTACTGCTGCAACACAAAAACAACAACGAGAACTGCAACAAAAAACAACAACAGCAACATTGGTATTCAACTAAACTCCACTGCCAATTTAACAACAACTAAAAACAGTTAAGTGTTGTAACCTTAGCGAAAGCGTTTTTATTTTATTTTTTGTTTTTGCTGCCTTTTTATTTAATAAAAATCCCTTTGAAAAATCGCTTAAATCGTTTAGGAAGGGGTCATAGTTTTTAAAAAGCTACTCACACATATGAAGCTACATATTTGTGTATGTAGTTATGTATAGCTAAAGTGGAAAATTGGAAATTAATAAGTACTGTCTATTTACAGTTTTAAAATATATTTAATGAAATATATATAAAACATTTTAAAAAAAATTTTACATTTTCAAATGTAAATATTTAAGTATCTATAAAAGGGTATCTTAAAAGTGTTATACTTTTATGAAACTAGAGACTCCAATGTATACAAATATGCTTATTATTTTTGTTTAAAATTATCAGTCACTGAATAAATATAAAAATTTTAAAAATTCCCCAAAAAAAATTTGGACACGTTTTTCACACCATTTCTTAAGAACTTTTGTAAAGGTTCAACATTTTCTTAGATTTTGACGCTATGTAAACCTTGTATGTAAAATTTTTTAACTGGTTTTGATCCTTATTAATTTTTTATGACACCCATATTCAGTGCCTTTTACGGTTTTTTATCATAACCTTTTTCCCGACTCACTTTTCGATGCCAAATTTAGCCGGAGTGTTAATCAACACATTATTTAGTATTTCAATTAATAGATTATGACATTGTCTTTTCTTTGATGTACTATTTACCAAAATTATCTTTGTTAAACTAGGATTTTTTTTGACTTGAAGTTGGTTGATGCAGTGTTCAAAAAAATTTGCTCAAAATTAATTTTATGTTGTTTTCCAATTTTTAAGAATATGAACTAACAGTTTGGATTCAATAAAAAAGTATTATTACATATTTAAAATCTTAGGACTTCGCAAATTCAGAAAAGTATCCGATCTATATCATATTGCTTACAGCGACTGAAATATTTACGTTTTAAAATGTAAAAAATTTTTCGTTTACACATTTTTTAAAGACCAAAAAAAGTCCAAATTTTTTTTCTGATATTTTAAAATTTTTAAGATATTTCGTTGAATGATATCTCGAAACTCAAAATGTAAATGTATATATATTTTCAAGACTTTACAGAATCAGAAACCTTTTAGCTTTTTCCAATACTATATACTGTGGCTTAAATAAATGCAATTGAAAATGTAAAAAAATTTTCAAGCTTTACTTTTGCTTTTTGTTTGTTAGTTAAAAAGTATTTTCGTAACCTTATGCAGTATCCCAACCAATTTTCTTCAATAAGAATAGTTAGATTTCAGATGGCTCAACAGTATTTTTAATTTAAATTTATCTAAATACATATGTGACCTTATATTGAGAATAAGAACGTAGTTTCAATATATTACTTTGGTATTTGTATAAAATTGTCTAGGATATATATATTTTTTTAATATTCTGTAGATTTCTTACAAAGTTCTAAAAAATATAGCTGCAAAAATCATATAAATATATAAATCCGATAAAAATGAAAATATTTTTTTTACGTTATCAATAAAAGAAAGATTGAGATTTGAAAGACTTTTTTGAAAAATAATGCTAACATTTAAATTGAAATATAATTTAAATGAACAAAGATATCCAATCGCGAATTTGACATATTGTAGATAAATAATGAAAAACTAAACAATTAGAAAACGAGAGAGAAACTATATGATACCTTACACCATAATTATCTGTGCCAAATTTCGTCAAGATATATTTCAAATTGCGAACTGTACTTTGTTCACCAGGTTTACATGAACAGACAGCCAGCCAGACGGACGGACATTGTTAAATTGACTCAGAAAGTGATTCTGAGTCGAACGGTATACTTTAAGGTGGGGGTCCGATAATTATTTCTGTGCGTTACAAACATTAGCACAAACGCATAATACCCCAAAAACCTATGGTGCTGTAGGGTATAAATACCCACTGTTGTGTACTAAAAAGCTCAAAATCTTATTGCAATAAAAACATTTTCTAAAAATTTACTTCTTTCATTGGAATTGAAGGAAGGACAGACATTAGAATTCGTTAAAAAAAGGTCTTAAAATTCCAAAAGTATATTATTTTTAACTTCCTGATTAATATAAAAACTAAATCTAAATTTTAAAGTATTTCCCTGAATTAAGTGTCATTTTCAAACCATTTAACCCAAAAGTATAGGCGGACGAACATTACCATTCAACCAAAAAAAAATCTTATAATTTTGAAAATGCATTTATTAAACCAATAAATAGGAAAATTCAACGATATCATTAAAGTGTTGATATTATCTTTCCCTGAATTATGCATAATTTTCTAATGTATAGACGGACATTACCATTCTGCCAAGAAGAAAAAAATCTTAAATTCTAAAACTGAAGAAAGTAAAATCATTAAAATATTTCCGTAAATTAATTGCCATTTTCGAACACTTTTACCCCAATGCACAGTGGGGCAGAATCGAAAATTTTTGGAAATAAATCTGTAACTTCTGATCGGCTTGTTGAATTTGCATGAAATTTGGTATAGGCATAGCAGAGGAATGTACAATGTTGAGTTTGGAAGGATAACTGAACATATCCCTCAGGGGCGGAGCTAAAGGGTACCAAAGTTGGGTACCTCGTCCAATTTCAAATATTTTTCCACATTATTGTAGGCACTGATTCAATAGATTGTTCTTTAATTAGCTAAAGGAAAAAAAATTAAATCGGTCAGAAATACTAAGATATATATGGAAAAAACTGGACCAAGAACATGCAAAATTTAGGTACATAAAAATTCAAATGCAAATTACTCAAAAACCATAAGAGATATAGGACATGCAAGCATTTGAAGGTGTTATCAGTGCCTACAATAATGTGTAAAAATATTTGAAATTGGACGAGAAATAAAAAATTGGCAAGCGACTAAAAAATTTCTATATCAGAGGTACCCAACTTTGAGCCCCTTTAGCTCTGCCCCTGAGGGATTTGTTTGGAACCCCCTTCCGTACTTAACATTGTATACTCTTCTGCTATTCCTCTACCAAATTTCATGCAAATTCAATTTGCCGATCAGAAGTTACAGATTTATTTCTAAAAAATTTCGATTCTGCCCCACTGTGCAATGTAGTCATTTAGATTTTTTTTTTTTTTTTGTATTTTTCTTACATATTGAATTTAATTAAAATAATTTTATATTGATTCCAACTTTGTAAATTGAGAAATTAACAATATTTTTTTTCAAAATTGACAAAGTTTGTATTAGGCTTTTGGGGTAGAAATTTGCCCCAACCTCCTCCGAATTTATTTTACACGCATTTGAGTTATAAATTCATTTGAAAACATTAAAATAAATGGTAAAGCCCTGAACCGAAATTGCCACCTTTTGAAAAAAAAAAAAAAACACGAAAAATAAGAATTTTTTAGGTTTCAACTTTATAGGGTCAAACTGTACCCTTAATACAAATTTCAACTACACAGACTTAATTTACAATTTAATTTTCTGAGAATTCAATACAAATATAGTTAATTAATTTACTTATATTCCCTTTATATTCGGATTAACAAAATTTTCTTTTGAATTAACTTAAAAGAGCAAAATTATGAAATTTTAAGCCAACATTTTTATACTAAACAAAGCATTAAGCAAGGAAAAGTATTTTTTAAAATTTTTTACTAGACCACCCTCTATGATCGTACTCTTAATCTTACATTTTTATCCCCTACATTTTTTACATAATTTTTCCAAAGAAATTCATACATAAAGTTCAGTGATCATTTGATCCCCATGTTTTTGACCAAATGCACATGCATTTACTCCGATCGTAGGTGCGACTATGAATTGTTAGTGGAACTCTAAGTTAATAAACCATTCCTACTAGTTTTTCTTTTTATAAACTTTTTATATAAATATACACGTTTTTTTCGTAAAACACCATACAAAAAGCTCAGCCCTAAACGTAGACACGAAACTATTTAACCTTACGGTAGCCTGCCAACATATTTTTTTAAAAAGATTTTTGCCGCCACAATTTGATATATAGTCGTATTTTGTTTATTTGTTATGGGTATTGTATTTTTTTTCCAGTTTATTTCTTGGAGTTTTATGTCTATTAAATACGTTGTTGTTGCTGGTTTTATGAACGAATTATATTGAAAGTAGTCATAAGTTATTGTTTTTAATTTAAAATCGTAAGACATACATAAATCCCATTTAAATAACGCTGTTTTTTTTTTTTTTTTGGTGAACGTGTTTTAATGTTGGCTGCTAGATAAATAGATTTCAATATGAGTGTGTTTAATTTTAGTATTGTATTTGTAATACTTAAAGTTATGTTGCAAGGTAATATATTTTTACCAAATAGGACGAATCATTTACAATAAACTGAAACCATTTAAAGTTTCTAAACTTTGTTCCAAATAATACTGCTTTGGAGGAACTCTTAGGCAATTTTCATCACTTCTTGCTCCCATCAGACCGTATTTAGGGTTGCATAGAAGTTGCATAAAAAACAACAAAAGTGTTTGTTTATTTTATTTATTTAAAACTACAAAAAGAGGAGTACAAGCTCTTGCGAGTCACACGGACAGAGGACAGACCTCCAAATTTAGTCACCTCGGGTATATAATTTTCAAAGTTCTCTACAAATTCATTTATGACTTGAATTTAAAAAAAAATTACATGTAGGGTAAATTTTGCTTCGACCCAAATATCTCTCAAACTAAAAGAGATAACCTACACATGTAAGCGTGATTTTTGTTTAGATATACAAGGACTACCTTTTACAATTTCTTTTTTTTACGTTCAAGTCATAAATGAATTTTTGGAGAATTTAAACAAAATTCCCGAGGTGGCCAACATTGGAGGTCTACTCTCTATACCCGTGAACCGCTAGGAGCTTGTACTCCTCCAAATCGCTAGGAGCCTCCAAATCGCTAGGAGCCTGAACTCCTCCAAATCAACTCGGGAACACCTCAGCTCTAAGCATGCGAAATTTTGTTTAGATTTTTCCAACTGTTCATAAGTTACGGAATTACTTAAAAAAAAAAAAAATCGATTTGGGACCACTGTGCAACGGCATACAATTTTTTTTGTAAAATTTGTTCAAATATTTAACAAATGTGAACATAGCGTTACAATCTACAGTAAGGCAAACAAAAAATCTTGCAAATAAATCTTTAACTTTTTATCGGCTGGTTGGATTTAGATAAAATTTCACATAGACGTAGCAGAACAGTCTACAATTTTAGGTTTGGAAGGGCTACCCACATACCTTTTACGACGTATTAAACTCTTAAGTAGTTTATATCCGATAAAAGATATTGACTTCAATCTTTTTGTATTTAATTAAGCATTATGTCAGCTAGACAGGATAGGTTATTTGAAGAAAAATTAAGTCCATAGGTTTTCTGATTTTTTGAATCAAATTATATATTTTTTTTTTAATTTTAAATATTTGATCTCTAATAAATTTCTGATTTGTTAAGATATCTTATCTTAATTTCAACAATTATTGACTTTATTATTTGAAATGGTAAAGTGTAGAAAAGTTTAAGATTTTTTTTATAAAGAATCTACAATTCCCAAAAATCTACTAAAATCCAAAAACGGAATTTTGCCCATAAACTCCGAATTTATTGCAGGTTTGGAAAAAAGAATTGGCAATCTCTTAGGAACACGTTAGAGAGTTCAAAACTGCATTCGGTTTGCATAATTAGAATTTAAATGTTTAGGCTTGTTTTTAATTCTCAAATCTTCTCTATGAAGATATCTTTAAGAAAAGTGTTAATTTATTATATATTTTTAAATAAAATTATCACCTCGGTAAAACAAAAATGGTATTTGTGCTGACAATATTGTCAACAGGTCCCAATATTGACAAAGTTTCTAAGGCGATTTAAAGTCGACGTCGAGTTGAAACTACTATGATTTGTCGACACGTTTTTTGATGTCGACTCAGAATGAAAGTTGGTAAAATTTAAAGAAAGTCATAATAATTTCACTTTTTTAAGCAATGAGATATAATTATTTCTTTATTTAAAATAATTTATGCATCTTTATATTTTTGGTTATGGATTTAGGGTAAAAAATTAATCTATAATAAAATAGTAAATGCAAACAATTGGCAGGAGGTATCGACAGAGTATTTTTTTTGCAAAAAAAGATAAAACATCACAAAACAAACAAAAATACACTTAAATATAATACACTTAAATAAGTACGCAATTAGCAATTCGCACGAAATAACAATCTGTGGCTGAGTATTTAGGGTTGAAGACTATAAAGTGTATGTGTATATGTCAGAAGAACTTGAGTTCGATTCGGAGTTGATAGATTCCATATAAAGTTCAGGAACAGATCACTAACCATGAGAACCTATCACGTGAGTAGTTTTGAACCGGTTCTCTTTCCTCTAGGGAATAGAGAAAATATATTTTCATTATAATATAAATTTATGGAAATAAGGAAATAACATACAAAATATTAAACATTTTGCAAAAAGTGTTTGGAATGTTTTTCATTTTTAATGAACAAAACATTAAAATTTAATAAGCGATAATAACAAATTTCGGTAGTTGTTATAATTTGGTCATATTACTAGTTTTAGTTCATTTAAATTACAATATTTTAAATTACTTTTATTATAGTTCTGTTATACTAAAGTCCAATCCAGTAATGCTTATATGTACATATGTTTATATTTTAATTAGTGGTTTAATAAAATAAAGTTTTTAAATTTTTTTTTTTAAATTGATCGAAAAGACTAAAGCCACGCGTTCATTTTAAGCTTTACTTGCAACTAAATATTGTATAACTGATATTTACAAGACACAACAGCTACATATAAACACTCATGCATGTATGCATTATAATTTATAGTCAGCCAAATAGATAGAGAACAATATAAAAAAACTAAGGAGTACATTATAATCTAACCCTTACCATATAATCCAAAAATACAGTAAAGGAATAACATATAAAGTACAGAATCAAAAATTTTTTTTATTTTCTTAACATTATTTTTTTTAATCTATAAATTTTTAGTTTACTTTTATAAATATCCTTATCAAACCACCTGTTCTTTCCATTTAAAATAAAAAGCCTTATTTTCCTATCCTTATTCCTTCATCCATTGCCTGTTATAAAAAAAGTTTAAAAATGAATTTTAGCCAGTAGCTATAGTTAAACATGTTGGAATCGTGTAAAACACAACAAACTCCGCAAACTTCAAAACATTGGCAAAATCTATCCAGAGCAAGCGAGTGAGGAGTAACATTTTGCCAATTACAATGATTCAACTTTATATATTTATGGATTATAGTAACTTAACAGGCTTTTGGGGATTTTTGTTATTTTTAAAATTTTTGTTTGGCTGGATGAATGGCTGTTTGCTGAGTTGTTTGCTGGCTAGATATGTTTGGGCTAGGCCAAAAAAAAAAAAAAAAAAAAACAACATAAGCGCCTCAAACGAATGCGTCAAAACCAGAGCGCTAACTTTATGTATCGACATCCGTATTATAGTTAACAGATGAGGAAAGGAATTAAATAAAGTTTCTCAAACTTATTTAAGTTTAAAAATCTTCAAAAATGTAAATTAAGTATTTACAAATATTTTTTACTGTAGCAAAATTGCCTAAATGATATACAAAGAAATTTTTATTTGAAATTTAAATAACCAATATTTCACTTCATACTCTCGGTATTATTTTGTTTTTAAATTAAGTTTTGTAAGTATAATATCATTAAATTCGTAGAGGATAAGGTCTTACGGCCGTATGCAAAAAAATTTTAAACAGCTTTACAAAGCATTGTTAAGCTAAATTCATTAAAACTGTATTAACTAAAATATAACAAATGTGATATACATATTTTAAAGTAAGTATGAACTTACATTAAACTTACTACAAGTGGTATTATGATTAAATTCCATTTTTCTTGGTGTTTTGCAAAAAATACTCGCTTGTTCCCCCCTATTCTAGTCGTCTATATCTTTCTTCTTCTTTAGACCGTTATATTTATTCATTATAGGTCCTATTTGTCTATCCCAGACAAATATTCAAAGAAAAAATCCTAAAAATTCACATAACAACACATAAAAAATAATAAGAATTTAAAAAATATTTTAGTGATGTACTTTCAATCAAAACAAATAAAATAAACTCGTTGTTCGAATACTTTTTTATCCGTTCCATAAAATTTGTCATATTTTTGCTTTTTGACTTCTATTATTTCTTTTATTTTTTGTATTTCTACTAACTTATAATAAAAATAGAAACAAATTTGAAAAATAATTAATTTAATGTTTAAACAATAAAAAGCCTTTTTAAAAATTTGAATAACCGAATGTATCAATATTCGGTAGCTTACAACTTTAACTATAAAGAGGGGAAATAATACAAGTGTTGCCGTTATCAACGTTAAAAAAACTTTGTGTTTTAAAACAATGTTTTTGCATACGTTTTATTAACAAAAGTTTGTTAGCCTTTAAGTATTGGGTAACAAAAGTGTATTTGAAGGCAAAGTTAATAATATTTTTTGCATACGGCTGTTAATTTATAGTCTTTTTTTGTGGGTTTAAATGGAACAAGCCTGTGTTATGATACAGAACGTAAAATGTAAAAAGAGAAATCTTGTAAAATAATAAGTCATATTTTTTCTAAGTTATAAATTAGGATATTAACATTATGTACATTAAATCGTAAAAAGTATATAGAAAACTTGTCTGTTATCGGCACAATTATTTTTATACCCTACACTACCATAGGTGGTTGGGGTATTATGCGTTTATGCTGATGTTTGTAACGCAAAGAAAACATTTTTGGACCCCACCTTATCGACTCATAATTACTTTTTCTTATTTGACATGTAAATAAAACAATTGACCAAAGATCTCTTTCTAAATCTATGTTACAACTAGGGTTTGGGGTTTCCCGTGATATTTTGTTTCCCGGGAAACGGGAATAAAAAATTCGATTTCCCGGGAATCCCGGGAAATTTAATTAAAAAAAAAAAGCAATGATTTCTTATAAAGAATATAATTTTTTCTATTCAATACTATAAAACAACATTATAAATCAAATTTATGATTAGTTAAGGTGGTTTTACACTATAATACTTTGTGTTAATACCAGATTTTCATTTTCTATAATACATATTAAAAAATGTATTAAGGAAAGTATTATTAAATGTCATGTTTTAAATTTTCTTTATTAAAATATTTTTTAAAAAATTAAAAACGAAAAATTTAACAGAATTGACTATAAATAAAACTACAAATAAAAATTACATTTCTAAAACCTAAAGACTTCAACATACAAAGTATTGAAGGTTTTACATTTACAGCATAATACATTTGAAAATATTTTTGGTATTAATGCACAGTAGTATAATGTAAAACCAATTAAAAATTTAAACAATTTTAAACATTTCATACAAGTAAAATAAATGCCTATTGTAAGCAAAGATTCCAAAGGTTTAATTCTTTAATTCACTTCCCAAAACTAAATTAAATTTATTATCTCAGTCATTTCTTTAAAGTTTTCATAACAATTTAATTCATAGACTTAAATTCTTGGACTTCACAAGAATTAATTGCTTAAAGAATTCACTACCAATTATATAATTCAAGCTTAAAAAATATTTTGAATCATTCAAATTTTCTTCTATTCAAATCTATTAAGAATTAGCTTAGAAAATATTTTTTGAATCATTTTGTAAAATATATGCTTTGTTCCCGTACTCTAAATTGGGACCACGCAGGATCTCTATTTTACCGAAAAGGGTTCCCGTATTCGAAAATTGAAAAATGAGAGAGATTTTAAGAGAATAATGTTCTATTTCTTGCACGAAATAGACCAGACTATTTCTTTGGATCGATTTAGTAAATAGTTATATAAACAAAAAATAAAAATATACAAATAAAAAATTTGAATGAAAATAAGTAAAAAATATTTTGTTTTTGTTACTAAGAAGAAAGCTTCAATTAAAAAAATTAAGATCGTTGATATATGCTGAAAAAAAATAACATTCACATATGAATTTCAATTAGTTTGATGTTTTCTTTCTGGCCAAAAATTGTTTTTTGTGTTCCCATATTTTTGTACATTTTTGAGAGAAACATCAGCCTTTTCTCATTTTAACCAAAAAGTAAGGGAACAAACCTATTTAAAATCAAAATATAATGAATTCAATGAAAGAAAAAAATATATATAAAATATTTAAAAAAATATAAATATTTCCATTCAATTTGCAGAAGATTTGAATTAACAGAAATACAATGATTTCTATATAAATTGATTCAGTGGATGTATGCTTTTGTGAATGGTGTTATGGAATGAAAAATTAGTATTTAAATTTAAAGATTATTGAAATATGTAGTTAAAATCTCGTGAATTCGAAATGTGAATCAGCGCGGCAATGAAATGTTTTTCAATAATATAAAATATCACATCGAATTTTATATATATTTTGTATTAACATATAAAAATGCCTTTCACTGAGGCGATACAAACAGTAAAACTTTTTGCTATAGGATTATAAAACTACATAAATATTAAACTTCTCGTTTTCCCGGGAAAATTTGAAAAGATTCCCAGGAATTCGCGATGAAAAATTTCCGGGAATTCCCGGGAATTCTCTTCTGCAATTGAATGGCGTTACAGCGGGTCTGACAAATCTTACGTTTCATAGTCTTCTTTTAACTACCACTAATCACTCAGCCACAGGTTGTTATTACGCGTGAGTTGCTAATTGCACACTTAACAAACATGTTAAAAATTGACTCTTAACTGATATTTAGTGAGTGTGGCGTTGTCAACTGGTTCTCAGCTGGAACTTTGGTGATGTATTAGGGGTCATAGACCGGAATTCTCCTACTTTTTGCACCAATCTGCTCTTAAGGATCAACAAAATCACTTAGTATCGCTTAAGATTTCTAACAATATTGTTGTGTTATCGCACGATTTTCAGAAAACAATGAATACAATGTTTAATGTGATATGTGACAATGATTTCACTGGTTAAAAAAAAATTTCGTGCTTCTTCAAAAAAAAAAAAAATTATGGACTAGATGGAATTCCTATGGAACATCCTAAATAATTCGAGTATATTTCACTATAACTCGAGAACGGTTTAAAAAATTTAGATAAATGATACACCAAAATATGTGGAATAAAATTGGCTTTAAATCGTTACTATCAAATTTTTATCCGGTCAATAGTTTAGGAGATATTTCGAAAAAAGTGTCTGAAAAAAAAAAATTTAAGCAAAATTTAAGATTTTTTTTACTAAAATTTATTTCTAAAAGCGAAAACAACAAAAATGTTTAAGTTTATTATCTCCTAGCGGTTCAGAGGGGAAGTGGGTGGCTCTCCAAATTTGCCATCTTGGGTATGTATTTTTTTTTTTAAATCGCCAAAAATTTATTCATAAATAGATGGCCCTTGTAAATCTCTACTAAATATACGTTTACATATGTAGGTTATCTCTTTTACCTCATATTTAGCCTCGTTTTTTATTAGTTTTTTTACTTGGCGGGCTTGATATTGCCCCTATAATTTCCTTAAAATATTCGCCAGATTCCCTATAAAATTCTAAATAATATTTCTGTAAGAATTATATAAATGTATGAAGCCGTTAAAAAGTTATATTAATCTGAAGTTGTAACTTTAAAAAAATTTTATATTTTTTGGTTTTTTTCCAAAATGGTGGCAATAGTTATTTACTGATAAAATTTGCTTTTTGTTCTGGACTTTATTATTTTTTTAATGTTTTCCAAAGAAATCTTAATGTAAATGCGTGTAAAGTAAATTCGAAGAAGTTTGGGGCAAAGATGCCTACAAGCCCTATGGAAATTTTGTCAATTTTGGAACTTTTTTTTTTTTTTTTTTTTTGTTATGTACTCAAATTGCAAAGCTGGAATCGACTTAAAATTATTTTAATTTTTTAGCCCTATATATAAGGTATACACCCAAAAATTATTTTCTGACGGAGGCCCCTTATAACGACAGGGTGACCATTTCAATGAAAAAAGTCAATTTTTTTTAATACGTTTTATACGAATACGAATTGGGATTTTGGGTATTTTCATATAAAAAAGTGGTAATGTTTTTAATTCTATGATTTTAGGACAAAATTATACATACTATACGGAAATTTTAATAAAATATAACTATTCGTTTAAATTTTATTTAATGATATGTAAAATTTCTTTTTTGACTTATAATAAAAAAATTTTTGGCGATTTTTCAAATAATCGCCAAAAATTGGAGGGCCAACCAATTCTCCCTGAAAATCGCTAGAAATTTGTACTCCTCCAAATTAACTCGAAAATACCTCAGCTCTGACCATGTGATTTTTTTTTGTTACGGTTCAATAGTAATTGAATTATTTCCAATAAAAAAAAAAAACTTTTTGGAACCACTGTGCATTTGTTTTAATTATAATATTTTTAAGGTTATGCCGATTTTGTTATGAAATAAATCATTTTATTCGAACCCCTTGCTTTATATGAAAACATGAAATAATTCTTTTACATATTTTAATAAACGCTGGGCAAGAGTCTATAATTCTCTAGTATGTATATTATGATGATTGTATTTTCCTGGTGCAGTTAATTTTTTTATTTTTGGATTTCTTTCAGTTTCAAGACATCGTGATGATGATTGCAAGTTAAGCGCGTGCTTATAGTCTGCTTATTGTTACCTTCATTGCCTTCTGCCTGTCGTGCTCTCATTGAACTCTAAGGCACATTTGCAGCAGGGGAAATAATACGACACACAGATATAAATGTTGTTCTTGAAATATTTTATTTTTATTTTTTAATTTTCCTGTTGTTGCTCTACAGCTGTTTAAATCATTTAGCCGCCCAGAAGGTAAATTATTCTAATCTATTTTTTTCGTTTTCTTCCTTTATGGTTTTCTTTTTTTTTAATTTTCTGCCATAGAAGAGTGTGTGTATTCATGCGCCATTTTAGCCTAGCAGCTGCAAATTGTGCTTAAGTGTAGTTCAAGTAATATTTAAATGATTTAGTTTGAAAATGTTGGTGCTTTTAATAAGTTTGCTGTTTGTTGTTGTTGTATGTTCATTACAAATCAGAAATCATACTTTAATTCTTATAATTTGTTATTTTATTTTATATTTTTCTTTTTACTGCCTTTTGCAAATCATTTTAGTAGATTTTTTTATGTCTTCCTGTCGTTAGTTTGTGGAGTAAAATTCAAATAAGTGGTTGGTTGGAAAACCAAGAATGTTAAGAAATATTGTATATGAACTGGTTTTACACTTGATTACCATGCTGTGGCATCAACATATCAACATCATCACCCAACATTATAACCCCTTACCCAACTAACTAAACAACCATTTATTTCAACCATCCATCCATCCATTCAACAGCAGCTGAGCAAGCGCACTTGTAAGTCCAAACAATAATCGTTTTTCGTTTTAGTTGTTCAAGTTTTTATGGATTTTTATGATGATGATGATGATTGTTTTGTTTAGTTTTATTGGGCTGAGTTCTTTAACCAGTGGCTTATGTTTGATTATTGTTGGGTCTTGCCATCATCTAATCCTTTCCATTAGTATTTTGTATTTGCGTGTGTGTGTTTGAATTGCTTTAGTTTGAATTTGTTTTAGAGTATTGCGTCTTTTAGATTGATGTATAAAATGCATTTACTTGACATTAAGCAGCTCTAGATTAATATCTGTAATCACTCAAACCTCTAGTGCCAGGTAAATGTTGTACTTGTCCATGTGGCTGACTTCTTATATGTCTGTCCATATGTCTATCTGTCCATCTACTTGTAGCTCTCGCTCTGTATTCTGTTTTTTCTTTTAGTGATTTTTAACTGCTGTTTGAGTTGATTGCTCATGTTAAGTTTTATGATGGACATTTGTTTAAAAGGAAATTAAAAATGCAATGATCATAATAAATAATATTACGAAGAATGAAACTCAACTAACGTATGTAAAGTGTATTTTCCCGGAAATCTATATTTAATTAATGTTTAAATGTATGTGCTGTTATTTAAGAGGATTACTTGAGTTATAGTTCGATTTATTATATGATGTTGAATATTTATAAGGAAATCATTTCAAAACAATTTTAGATCATAAGATAAGGATCATATTTTCTTAATTTTCTTCAACAATAATTTTAATTGCTTTATCACATTTATTTAGTTACTTTTAAAATAAAAATTCTTAAGAATATTATTAACAATCAAATAATCAATAGATAAAGGATAAGTGCTGTTTTCTGTTAAATAGTTTTAGTTGCGAAAACAAGGATTTGTTAAAACTTTTTAACAAAAAACAAGCGCGAATGTTATATTTGGCTATACCCATCATCAAATTTTTCAAATTTTACGTTATACGGTAGGTAAAGTGAGCGGACCACGCCCATTTTTGGTTTATATCGGCCCTCGAACTATCATTACAAAATTTCGTTATCGTACATGCTTTTGTTTAAAAAATATCAGCAGAAAAGTATGAAATTAAGCTACAAAGGATACCATGTGTTTCTAGTATTTTGCCCGTAACTTTTTTGTTTATTAACCGATTTTGCACAAATACCAAACAATCCTTATATAAGATAAATATTTGAGTGAAATTTCGTCCCCTACGTTGTCCCGCTTGAGCCCTATTCTGCTTTCAACAGACAGACGGGCGGACAGACGGACTGACATAGCTAGATCGACTCAGAATCTAACCAGGACCCAGAAAATATATACTTTATGGGGTCTTAAATGATTCTTTCGACATGTTACACACGGAATGACAAAATCAATATATCCCCCATCTTTTTATGGTGGGTATAATTAAATAAAAACCAGATTCTTTTAAATAAGATTGAATTTTCCTAAAGTAAATTGACTTATGTGATGCGTACATATAACAATTCCAAGGCCACAGATGTCCATTATGGTATTTCACGAAAACAAATGTTAGAAGATCCCTCAAACGATTCGTTCTGATGAGCTTCAGTTATAGCGATGCCCATAAAAAATCAGTACGTGATAGAAAAGAAGTGATAGCAGATTCGTTTTGTTTTTTTTTTTTTTTTTTTTTTTTTAAATAATATTATTGATATTTTCATTTTGCATGAAAAGAAAAAATAATAATAAATATTCGTACACTAATTTCGAAATAACTCCGAAAACATTAAGCATTTAAAAATTTAAGTTAAGGTAACTTGAAGCATTTACATCAATCATACACACCGTTATTGAGTTATGGTGAAATATACTAATAAATGGCCTTATTGTTGGCGAAATACTAGACCATAAAAAAATCCAGAACTAATGGAAAAAACTGAATGCAGATTCGTATTTAGCATATCAAAAATCCATCAAATTCAACTAAGGACAGCGCGTGAAAAAAATCGGTCATATAAAACAATTGCTAATAAGTCATGTGTGTCACAAAATACAGTTTCTCGGGTCATAATATTATACAATGAAGTCATGTATATCATTATACAATGATTTCACACTGTAAGAATCATTAAAAAAAGAGAGGATTTTGTGAGAAAGTTTCCTCATCTCTGGAAGAAGAGTATTACAAAAAGTTAATTGCTCTGAATCTTTGTCGGAAAAGTTAAAAGGAAATATAACCTGATGACGTACAAATTATAAAAAGTTCCTATTAGAAATGCAAGCAACAATATAGTGTAAAAGATCTGCAGATGATGACTTATTCGAGCAAAAAATAACCGCAACACAATAAAAGATTTAATAGGAAGAATTCAGGAAAATATCATCATTATCATTAAAACCAGTGCCACAATTTATTCTCTTATGTTAGAACTTGAACATAATGGTCATTAATATAAATATAAACTAAAACAAGCGAGAATATTATATTCGGCTTAGCCGAATCTATATACCCACCATCACCACCACCGAATTTTACGTCATATGGAAGGTGGGCGGTAAAGTGAGCGGACTATGCCCATTTTTGGTTTCCAAGTTTATATTGACTAGGGTGATCGATTATTCGACTTTTTGGAGAAACCGGTTTTCGAATAACTCGAATAGTTTGAAATTTGAAAAAACCGGTTGCACTTTTTTAAATTCAGAAAAAACCGGTTAACCGGTTTTTTTCAGAAGTTAATATTTCTATCAGAAGTCTACATTTCTTACAGAAAAATCAATAGATCCTTCTTTAGTTTTGGAAATAACTATTAACCCATTAAGAACGAGAAAGAAAGATATAGTCGGACAAGGCCGACAATACCCTACACCATTGTGTGCATCAAAATTCGGGGAGGGGTCTTTTTTTCTAGACCAGTACTATGGTCAATTATGGGCCGATCTTCATGATATTCGGCACACAGATTTAAACGTATATGAAACTTAGATATGCAAAAATTACTGCTACATTTAAGGGATTTGTGATCGTTAAACCCCTTTTCTGTGAGGTTATTTGTATGGGGGCTAGGGGAAATAATAGACCGATCATAACCAATTTCAACACGCTTCGTCCTTGGACTATAAGAAACCAAAATTGCGTCCTGTGTTTTGATTACAAGTTTTACATGGACGGACAGACAGACTTTGTTAAATCGACTAAAAGCCGATCTGCATGAAGGTCTTAGACCAATATTTTTGGGTGTTACAAACATCAGCACAAACGCATAATAGGCATGTAGGGTATAAAAGTTGTAAGAAAATAATAATCAAAAATGATATTAACATTTACTTAGCATAAACAGAAACCATGGGTTAGTATGGAAAAAGCCAGAATCAATTTTATTGAAACGATTCTACAGGTGAAACTTTTTTAAAACTAAATCTTTGAAAAACAATTTCTTCGTTGAATAAAAAAAACTAAAACATTTAAATTAGGTGCAAAAATATTATAGGTGTTACAATAGATAAAACTAATTTCATTCAGGATAATTATTAGTTATTTATTTAATTTTAAACTATATTTTTAATACATTAGAAATCATACTTTATGAATATTAAAACAAGCGCTAATGTTATTTTCGGCTCGGCCGAATCTATATACCCACCATCAACTTTTTAAAATTTTACGTTATACAAAAGGTGGGCGGTAATGTGGGCGGACCACGCCCATTTTTTGTTTCTGAGTACATTGGTCCTTGAACTATTTGAACACAATTTCGCTGAAGTTTCACCTCATATGTGAGGTGGGCGGTAAAGTGGGCGGACCACGCCCATTTCTGGTTTCCAAATTTATATCGACCCTCACTCTATTTATATAAAATTTCAATCAATATACCTCTCATCATTTTGATTTTGGGTATAAAAATAGTGCATAGTTTTTTAAATAAAAAGGTATTTTTGAAACCGGTTTTTTGTCTTTAAAAAAACCGGTCTATTCGACATTCGAAAATTGAACATTTGGAAAAAACCGACAGCACATTCCCTGAAAAAACCGGTTTAAAAACCGGTTGGAAAACCGAGTCGATCACCCTAATATTGACTCTCGAACTATCTATACAAAATTTTGTTGTCGAACATGCTTTTGTTTAAGAGATATCAGCAGAAAAGTATGAAATGAAGCTACAACGGACACCCTTTGTTTCCCATTATCAATCCCAAACAAACCTTATATAAGATAAATATTCGATCCAAATTTCGTCCTCCTAGGTTTTCTCGTTCGGACAGACGGACGGGCATAGCTAGATCGACTCAGAATCTAATCAGGACCCAGAAAATATATACTTTAAGGAGTCTTAATGATTTTTTCGACATGTTACACACATAATGATAAAATCAATATACCGCACATCTTTTTGATGGTGGGTATAAAAAATTCGCCCATTGGTTTAGTTTCTATAAGCAGATTTGTATAGACTGATATTTTCGCGAAGTCCTTAATCGTCTAAGGGAGAAATTGTTTTTTTTTTTTTTTAATTATTTGATTTTTTATTTTCTTTAATTTAAATGGTATGGACCTATACCTAAAGGGATATACAAATAAAATATATTAATAAATGATGCAAATATGGGTGTGACGCCAATAAAGTAGGTGAGGGCTAAGTAACTATTAACTACATATAACATAACTCTATTAATAATTCTACTATAAATATTTTTTTTTTTTAATTTAGGTAACAAATATTTAAGAAATTAATCTTATGAAAATTTTATCCATTCACATATTTGACAATTCTTACTAAATTTTCGGTACAAAAAATATCTCACAGTATCTAAACTTTATAATAAGATTAAATTTTATTAAAGCTTCAAAATCTTTCAAAAAATATTTATAATTAGCAATTTATTCGCTTTTTCTATCTGATTTATTATTCGGTTACTTTAAGTAATGCTAAATCTAATGATGTTCACTAGTGTAGCAAAATTTCATTGCTGGATAAATTTTTAAATTTAAAAAGTATGAAACTTGAAAAAAATGTTTAAATTTTTATTTTTTTATTTTTTCATAAATTAATTTAACAAAATTAAAAAAAAAAAAAAATATATATGTGTATATATATATATATATATATATATATATATATTTTACAAAAAAGTGTGCGTCGGCCGGGAATCGAACCCGGATCAACTGCTTGGAAGGCAACTATGCTGACCATTACACCACCGACGCCTCTGATTTTCATACACATTAAATAGGAAGAAATTTAAAGGACAAATTATAGAAAAGGAATTTAAAAACAATAATAAAATCATAAATATTTTAAAATTATTACTATTATTATTATTTTTTTTTTTTATATTTGCAAAAATTAAAAACTCGATTAAAAACTCCCAATTATATTAAGTGTTATAGAATTTAATGAATAAAATTTAATGAATAAAAACCAGTTGTACTTGTAATATAAGCAGCTTACTTGCTTATTTAAAATTCATAATTTTTTTAAAAAATTTTTGACATAAACCGCCCAACCCCAAAGATAACTGCACTAAATCCTGTTGGAATGTTTTAACTTTAAACCACCATGTTTTTGTCTGATAAAGAAAAATGAGCTTCAACACATAAGAGTCTTAAAGCAATTTATACTTAATTGATGTCGCAAATGAAACACACACACGAAAAAAGGGGAAAAAAAAGAACTTTCATTATTTGTACTAATGAATGATTCATTTTTCAACAATTCAGACATCAGATTTCCTCTGTTATATTTTTTCTTTGCTGCTAGCATTTACGGGTTTTTGCAGCGTTTTTTATTGCAGTCATTAACATTAATTTAAGTTTTTGTTTTGTTTTAAATATTTGTTTTTGTTTTTTTTTTTTCTTGTTTTGTAGTGTCTCACTTTAGTTTGGTATTTTTTTTACCCCCAAACAAATGTATGCACTTAGGGTCTTGTTGTGAATAAAATTTAAATCTTCTTGTTCACTAAATACTCGGTTAATAAATGCGACAAAAACTGAAGCAAAAAAATTAAAGTGCTAAAAGCAAATTAATCAACTGTTTGCAAAACAAGATAGAATTTTACTTACATATAATTTTTTATTTAACACTACTAAATAAAATGAAATAAAAAAAAGATTCGGCTGTGCCGAATTTTTGATACCCTTCACCATCTTTCCGACAAATAATTAAATTTTAGCCTTAACGTATGCTTTCATTATTTTACATATATAAATCTACATTTATAAAAAACGAAAATTTGAATACGAAAAAAAAAAACAATCATAGCAAGCTTTGCTTTTAAAAAATAAACAACAATTCCATATTTATTTTTGTATGTGTGTATTAAAGCCCTGCAAACTGTGTCTTATAAGGCATTTCAAGCCACTTGATATTTTTCAAGAGCTGTTATCAGTGTGTGTGCGGAGCAATAAATACTGTTCTGCAGGCACTTAAAACCATACAAATACTGCGTGTGTGCTTCAACTTTATGAACAAATCATGAGTGTGTTATGATAGCGACCAAACAAGACATGAGAGTGCGACGCTAAAAAAAATACGAGCCTTTTGACCACTTGATTGCTTCAATAAGAAAAAAATTAAAGATTTTTTCTGTTTTCTTTGCATGTTTTTCTAAAAAAAAAAAAATATATATGTATGTGTGCGATCATTACTGTGACAAAGAAAACCCAACAATAAAATGTAGACATAAATATATATGTGTGTATGCAAGAACATTTATAAACAACCACTTTTCACACATTTTTTGCTACACACAGCAACTACGTATTACAAAAAACAAACAAATCATCAAGACCACTTGAATGCTTTAAATCATTTCTCAACGTCTTGTATGATTTGCTTTTTTTTGCCACACCACTTGCACCACTTGTTTACGATAAATGATTTGAACGCACGGATTTGCAGTCGCTCATACACAGTACACACTTGCTTTGCTTCGGGCAGCGAACAGTACGAACAGTATTTATTGTTGTTTTTGCACATGTTGGCTATGAAACACACACTTGAAATTCAAGTGTATTTGCTTTTCAAATTATCTTGCGCAGGAGACTAGTGTGTATATACAAACTGACTGCATATACAAATAACAACAACAACACTGTTATTCATTATTACTACTATTGCTAACTAAACTACTTGCCTATAAAAAAAACAAAAACGTCACTAATAGTCATTACAATGCTTAATATACATGTTTGTGTGTATTTATATACTTAACAGATTTGTTTTAGTTTTTGTTCCATAACTTTGTTGATTATGAACGAACCCAAATTTTATAAAAATATTTATGACGGATCTATAAAAAAATAAAAATCTATAGCTTAAACAAGGGCTTCAAAAAATCAAAAATGCGTTTTGTCCGATATCTCAGTTATTATGAACCGATTTATTTCATTTTTTTACCAAAAAAAAATTCAGAAAAAAATGTCCGAGCCTTCTTTGCAAAAACGAAGTCCCTAGTATATACAGAGACTTCAGAAACTGGAAAACCGGTTCTAAAATCCGGGTTTTTAAGCATATCTCCGCAATGAATAAACCGATCTTGCTGAATTTCAACAGCAAAATTCTCGAAAGGATTTCCGATCGTTTGATATATATATTATATACGGACGGACATGGTCCTATCGTCATCATTTCTTACATGGATCCCGAAAATATAAACTTTTTTGCTGTGCGACGAAAATTGTGGAAATTACAAACGGAATAACAAACTTATATATACCCTTTACACCTGTGGTGAAGGGTACAAATATACCAGGAACGAAATAAGCGTCTATAATGTGCAAACTGTTATTAAGGTTGCTGAGGAGGAGCTAAGAGATTTTTATTTTGTTTGCTATACGAGTAGAAGTTTATTATAAGAAGTTGCCGGACAATGTTAAATTGGTTGTTTACTAGTTTTGTTGGTCCTTCGAAGAGAATAATTAAGCACGATATTGCATGCGGAAATTTAGATCTTTAGAGTACTTCCGCATTTTAATCATAAGATTATGTTTATTTATTTATTTATTTATTTATTTATTTACTTATTTATTTATTTATTTATTTATTTATTTATTTATTTATTTATTTATTTATTTATTTATTTATTTATTTATTTATTTATTTATTTATTTATTTATTTATTTATTTATTTATTTATTTATTTATTTATTTATTTATTTATTTATTTATTTATTTATTTATTTATTTATTTATTTATTTATTTATTTATTTATTTATTTATTTATTTATTTATTTATTTATTTATTTATTTATTTATTTATTTATTTATTTATTTATTTATTTATTTATTTATTTATTTATTTATTTATTTATTTATTTATTTATTTATTTATTTATTTATTTATTTATTTATTTATTTATTTATTTATTTATTTATTTATTTATTTATTTATTTATTTATTTATTTATTTATTTATTTATTTATTTATTTATTTATTTATTTATTTATTTATTTATTTATTTATTTATTTATTTATTTATTTATTTATTTATTTATTTATTTATTTATTTATTTATTTATTTATTTATTTATTTATTTATTTATTTATTTATTTATTTATTTATTTATTTATTTATTTATTTATTTATTTATTTATTTATTTATTTATTTATTTATTTATTTATTTATTTATTTATTTATTTATTTATTTATTTATTTATTTATTTATTTATTTATTTATTTATTTATTTATTTATTTATTTATTTATTTATTTATTTATTTATTTATTTATTTATTTATTTATTTATTTATTTATTTATTTATTTATTTATTTATTTATTTATTTATTTATTTATTTATTTATTTATTTTTTTATTATTATTCAATTGATTATTTTGTATCAATTGAATTTTTATTTATTTTTTATTTTTTTGATGTCATAAACTTAAATTTTTCTCTGTTAAAATATTTTGGTTGCAAAAATTACTACGTTGTAGTAGATCCTAAGTAGTTTATTTCTCTCCCAATTGTCTTGTAGATCCCCCCTCCCATTTTATTGTTAAAGCAAGCACTTCCGATTTTGAGAAAGATTTAAAGTATTTATATTTCTGTCGTTTTCAAAAGGTTAATTTTATGGCCCTAGGAAAAACAATTAAATTAAGAGAATATGGCAACACCACATTATCGTGAAAGTGTATGTATTATTATGTGTGGCTCACACAATTACACAAATCTACAGACCGTCAGCTTTTTGTTTTCTAGATATTTGTCTTAGTAATCGTGTTAATTTATATAGCTTTTACTGGCACTGCAAATTCAAGCAATTAATTTATGTAAATATGCATTTTATTATGTGTACTATAACAGCAAAAACAAACAACAACAAAAATACTATTGCTACCATTTGCGGATATCAACTAGATTCAGTTGAATGTTGAAACAACATTTTGTCCACTCAGCAAGCAATTCACTAGCAGCAATTGAAAGTTGTTTAAGGGATGTGCAAAAACAAACTAAATTAAAAGTAATTAATTTTAATGGAAAATATTAAAAGCGATTAGAAAATTATGAACTTTTTACAAAACGTTGTCAATGGACTAACCATTTCAAAACTATTAAAAAGGAAAATTAAAAAAGGAAGCAATTTTGTTTATTGCAAATAACAACAATAAAACTGAATAAAATTTTTACTTTGCTCATGTTTATGAAAGAGATAAAAGTGAAAAAAATAACACACAAAGCCTAATATTTCTTTACACGCCTCATTTAAGAGACAAATCCGATTAAGTATAAAATTTCGTATTTTAATTTGGTTTTAAGCTCGATTTTTCTTATGTCTGTTTTTTTTTTACTTCTTTTGGTTTATATATCTCCACGTTTTGATGCGGTTCAGTTCAAAGATTGTATTAAAAATAAAGGACCCTTTTTAAAATCTCATCTTTGTATTTATTATTCAAAACCCAACTAAACCAAATTTTCAACGAAATGAAGTAACAACAAGAATTAACACATTAAGCATTATGCCACAATCAGGCATCATGTGCCACAAAAGAATAAAAACTAACCACGGAATAACATTCACAATCACATACAGAAAACATTGAGTGTCATACTTTTTTGAAAAATAAAACGTACGAAAAAAGTGAAATAAAACAAAAACACAAAAGATTAATATTTCAAAATAAATTTAAAGGAAAATAAATTTAAGAAATTTTATAGGGTAGGAGAGAAAATAATTTCTTACTGAGTACTTGAAATGAATTTCTGTAGTCTTTTAACAAAATAATTTTTGTATAATTTCAAAATTTTTCAGGAGATCGAAATAACTCTTTAAAAAATCAATATTTAGTTAGTATAGAAAAGTTTATTTTCTGTGAGCTGTATATCCAAAGCTAACAATCGTAGAAAAGCGTCGATTACACTGGGAAGCGATTCTGTGGCACCAGGTTTATCACTCAATTCGGATACACGGTATTAATAAGTACTAAACCTCTAATACACTTTTTTTAATTTACTCTATTTCTAGCGATAAATCGCGATTTGTAAAATTAAGGATGTTGCAATATATACTGAAACATATTTCGAAAACGATTTGTCTGATTTTGTTCAAAAAGATATAAATGAATAAACAACATTTATGCATTGATCTGAATGAAATATGTCTTGTTTTATTTGCAACAAATTTTTCTTTATGATTAACAAAAATTTTTTTATAATTATTTGGATTTTTTTTTTGCTATTAATAGGCTTAATATCTCTATAACTGTTGATCGTATTAAAAGGTAACGTACACAGAGAAAACAGATTCTTTATGACAACCGAATTTTTCGCCAATCGAATTTGGGTGGTTGCATCAACTATCACAAATATTTGTTGTGATTACTAATTATTTCAGTTCTTAATACTAAGTAATTGGTTGGAATAACTCTTTTTAGAACAATAATTCAGTTGAGATGATCGAAAATAATGGTAGATATAATTGAAATACTTCTAAAAAATATGGTTCTTACAATGGATTTATTCGATTGAAAATAAAATAAAATTTAATTTTATATACATATGTATCTTTATTTTAAATTAAATATTTACATATACTTTTACAAAATTATATATATGTACATAACAAAAACACATTATCAGTTGGAATATTTGAAACGGGAAATCCATGTATCTAGGAACATTATGAGTCTCCAATGATTTGCATGGTGTAACAAATTACAAATTTTGTTTTAATTCCCACGCCCAATTTTTGGAGCTTTGTTTGAATTTATACCTGAAACTTGTGATTTGAATCTTTGCCTTTGGAATTACTTTATAAATAGATCTTTATGTACATATTTAATTGACTTCTCTCCAATTTTAAAGGATTCGTTTAATCGGGCCATCTGAAAGAATGAAATTATATGACCATTCACATGTGTTCCATCATAGATTTGAAAAAAAAAAAAAAAAAAAAAAATATTTATTTATTAGACGCTATTACTTACATATTAACTATTTGCCCCTTTTTAAATAAATTCCATTTTGAAAATATGTACATATGTGTTGCTTTATGATATTCCTTTTATGTTTTATTCCTTATTTATAATTTTTTTTTCTTTTAACATTTTTGTTTTATAAATATAATTTAAATTAAATTAAATTAATATAATTTATTTTTTTAGAAATGTCAAAAAAATTAAACCAACTTTTTTATTATGTGAACCGAATTGGTCTTTTGTAATAAATTTCTCTAATGCAATATTGTTTACTGCAACTGAATATGCAGTACTAGTATCGGAAATCTATGTTTTATTGATATATTGATTGTCACAACTAAAATATTCGATATAAAACCCTTTATAAAAGTTCTAAATATAGTTACCTCCCCTGAATTGTTATTTTAATTTAAAAAACTAAACATATTATATTGAACAAATTATGTGAAATATGACCTTGTTTTCTTTCAGTTTCCGTTTGCGATATATGCGAATTATTATTTTCGTTCTTGACGTTTATTTTTTTAATATTGTTGTCGTCCATTGGGAGCATGGTTTCCTTTTAATACGGTAAAAAAATGTGGTTAAATATTACAATAGGTAAAACATTCAATGTAAATTAACTATTTTACTTTTCTGTGATTTCTGTTTTAACATTGGTGTCATGTCCAGAGCTTGTTGTTACTCTTAATATTGCTATCACAGCTTAGTCTGGTACTAAGGATAGTCTAGGTTTATTTATTTTTCTAAATCTTTTCGTAGCTTAATGATTTTTTGTAACGAAGATTTGCATACAAATTTTATTAAAAATAATGTATTTTTGAAATGTCAACATTTATACTATTAAAAATATCGATTGCAAATACGAATTTAGTTGTCTTCTATTATAGCCGAATATTTATTTCCTAATATTAATATAATAGTTGTATACTCCAATTCATAGTACTAAAATTCAGTTGAGAGGATCAAATTTGTTAAATGAATTGCATATGGGCTCATATTGGTTTAGCTGAATAAATTTCCCTTTGAAATAATAATAAATTAATTACAATTAAAGTTAAAAAGTTTTAAGTACGAAAAACTTGTTGGACTTATCATTTTTTTAATAATTGTAGTAAAATATCGGTTAGTTTTACAAAATTTTTATTATTGTAACCGTTTTCCAACAAATTATTTTTTCTGTGTGTAGGAATGACTTGAAGCCAATTTTAATTAAAATTTGTTTGTATATCTGCTTGAACAAAATCAGACAAGTCGTTTTCGAGATATACTTTAATATATGGTGAAACCCTTCTTAATTTTGCAAATCGCGTTTTATCACGAGAACTAGAGTTAATTCAAAAAGACTCATAGTTATTAATACCGTTTAATTTTTTCACAGACTTAAAAAATTAAAAAAAAAAAAAAAAACTATGGGGAAACTATGGAGAAGTATCAAATTCTGATTACTGAACCATTCATCAAAGTATATGTGTAACGTTTACCAATATTTAATGTTTTTTTTTATTTGCTTTTTACAATTTTATAAGGAATTTTGTTTTAAACTAAAAGTGAAGTTTTTCTTTAGCATAAATTCAACCTGCGGTTTTTAAATTTTAATTCAACAAACATGTTCTCTTATTATGAAAGTGTTCTTTAAATCAACGAACTAATACATTGAATCAATTAATGGATTTACTTATTTTATTAAGTTAGCAATCACAGAAAAAAAGAAATTGAAATATTTTTCCACAAAAAATTTATATTTAGTTTCGTGTAGAACCTGCAACCTTTCGTTGGTTACACAGACACTCTAGCCAACTGAGCCATACGCAGGTTTTACAAGTTCTTGACATTAACCTCTTTCCATTCTATATAACACTTATTAAAATTTCGACTTTTAGACATAGTATACTATTGAAGTTCTCTACAGTTATTATTATTTTTTTAATCTTTGGTTAAAGTCTGCTTGAATCGCCTTTTCCCTTCACCCAATAAAGTTAATCACAACCAATGTTAGGTACGAATAATGTTTGAAATCACAAAATTAAATGAAACAAAGAAATATCCCAACAATGATTTAAATTTTTGTGTAAAAATTTAAGATTTATGTGCATATTTTTTTTTGAATGCATTAAAAGAAATTGATTAAAACTAAAGAAAAATATTTAAATTAAAAACTAATTTCCGTTTAAAATGAAATTTATACAAAAAGAACAAAAGAAAATGGAATTACAAAATTGGAATTAACAGTGGCCATAGGCCAAAAATATGACCAGAGAAAAAAGATTTAGATTTAAGGTAAAAAAAAGTAATTTGATTTCAAATTTGAAGTATATAAAGGAATTTTCGTTTAATATGAGAGTTATAATCAGTTAGGAACTGATGTTCAATAGCTATGGTAGTCTGATTTTAAGTTATAAAAAACTTATTTGAATATTTTTGATCTTCAAAATATTATTAAAGGGAGATATTTAAATTTGTTTATATTTAGGTAATAGAAAAGTATAGATTAAAACCTTTAATTTAAAACTGCTTATAACAGATTTAGTTATCAATGACACCTACAGTCATAAACTGATCTACATACTTTATTTGTTAGTTTTTGCTAATTTCTTATTTCGTATTTTGCAAATTTATTATTTCGTATTTCTTTTTTCAATCAAATTTCTTATTTTAAATTTAAAATGAATATAAGTTTAAGACCCATAACTTTGTCTTTATTTTTAGTCAAATCCAGAAAAATAAAATACTTGTCAACTAGGATTTTGTCTATATAATCATGTAATGCATTTGTTAACTGATTTAATTGTTTGTGACATAAATATTCACTACAAAAATAAACGATCTTATATATATTAGAGCAAATCAAATACTACAAAATATAGGCTCGAACGCTTTTAATGATAAACATTTAAAATTTACGAGCTTGTCTATACAGCATTCTCCTCGTAACTTTTAGCATGAAAACAAATAATAAAAACTATTTTATGGTCGCATCGCAATCATCATCATCTAGCCATTCGCCAATTGACATTATTTGTCTATACATTTATAGATTTATGCAACAAAAATCGTTAAACTCTTTAACTTCATTCATCCTCATTGCAAATTTGTAGCAACAACGCAAGTGAGTTTATGAAAATTCAATACTTGTGTGATTGTGGTTTTACAAATGTGTGTTTTTAAATCGATGGATACTTTTTTGCGGATCTCTGTCTTGGTGTGTAAAGTTTTTCTTGAAATTTTCATACGTAACCAGGGTAAAAATGCATAATATTAATTCACTACTAATGAATATAACATTCAGATAATTTCCTTTTAAATTTTACTTAAAATATCTGTGATTACAATAGTAATGGGGTTCATATCCAAATATTCAGATAATGTATAACTTTTATACTATGAATTACTTTTTAAATTACTAAAGGACACAAAGGTTATTATAATCGCAATGTAAATATTAGCTCTATAAGAACTAACTCATTTATAAACAAATTCGTCTGACTTTCTAGAAAATATGATTTTTAAACTCTCATCTTATAAACAACTTCATTTTTACCCTGATCATATAATTTTTTCTATATTATTGTATGTGAGTTCGTATAATAGAAGTGATATTTGTTCATCTCATAAATATTTGCATTAATTTCCATTAGAGCTGTGGTAGAGAATGAGATAAATAAAATACAAAAAAAAAAAAAAAAAGAACTGCATAATACTTGTAAAAAAAATTGTGCCAATACTTAAACTATTTTTTTATGAGTATTTTCAATTAATGAAAATCATAAAAGCATATTTTACGCATACTTTATTGTCATGCAACTGGACATATTGTGAGCTGCAACAAATGCCGCAACAACAACAATAACAACTACAATAAAATGTACAAACAGTTGAATGTCTATAACAGACCAATAACAAACAACGACAACAACATCAATTGAAGGAAATTGCAATATTGCATGTGACAATAATTAAGTGAATTGAGAGCAATCAAGAGTTTGTCAAGTGAAAGACAGGCACTCACAGCGTTTTTTTTTTTTGCATTTTGGATTTTTTATATTTATTTTTGTAATTCTTTTCCGTATTTAATGTACAAAAATCGTAAATTATGTTTTACTTTTTTCCATAATGAATTCAAAAAAATTTAAATAAAAATACAAATGCAATAACAAATTTAACTTTAACTTGTAAATAAGTTTGTCTGTCTTGATTAACGAAAATATTTGGCAACATAAGAATATTATTGAATGTGGGTTGACAGTTGGTGATTATGTGGGTTTTTTCTTTTGGAGAACTGTGAAATTTTATATTTATGACTTTGAAATATTATATTTTTTATTTTATTAAAAATAGGATTATTGCATATGAAAAAAAACTGAGATGACTGAGTAGTTTTAAAGACTGCTCCACATAATTATGACAAGCTACAGAATAGCGATCAGAACGTAAGTTAAATCAAAGACTATTATTGTATTAGTTAAGGACACATTGCGGAAACGATCGAAAAAATAAGCCGGTATCTCCTAAATTATTGGACAGAACGAATTAAAATGTACATATGCATTTTTAGAGCAGGGCAAGTTTTTATATGCACAAAAAAATTTGAAATATGCGCTTGAAAAAGCACAAAAAAATGGTATAATATGCACAGAAATATGCAAAAATAGCATAAATATGTATATAAAAACCAACGAATTTATGCATTCTTATATATTAATGTTTAAAAGATATGTACAAATATGCATTTTTTAACTTTCAAGCTCTAATAGATTTCGATATTTATAAACATATAACTATTTTAATTTCAAGTATCATATTTGACGTTTCCGATTTTTGGTTTTCGAGTTTATTTCGATCCCCGAACTATACGTACAAAATTTCGTTATCATACATGCTTTTGTTGAAGAAATACCAGCAGAAAAGTATAAAACGGACACCCTGTGTTTCTAGTTTTTAGCCCATAACTTTTTTGTTTATTAACCGAGACAGACGGACATAACTAGATCGACTCAGAATCTAACCAGGACCCAGAAAATGTATAATTTGTGGGGTCTTAGATGATTCCTTCGACATGTTACACACGGAATGACAAAATCAATATACCCCTCATCTTTTTGATGGTGGGTATAAAAAAATATAATTTCTAAAATCAGGCTATAAATATATGAGCACGATTTTTGTTCAAAGATTTAAAGTTGGCAATATGTACTATTTTTCTGAAAATTTTAAGGACAAAAATCCTTGGAATATTTTAAGTTGCATTCCTTAAAGTTGAAAATTAGTTTATTTTAGGAAATTTTTTTATTTTTGATTATTAGTTAAACAAAATTCAGTTTTCGAATTTTAGGATTTTTTTTTTGCAGAACGGTAAATGCATAATTCAGAGAAGGGTGGTATCAACACTGTAGTGATCACGTTTAATTTTGCTATTTATTAGTAAGTACAAAAATGAATTTTTAGAAATATAAGATGTTTTTGGCTGAACGCTAATGTCCGTCCGTCTATACATTTGGGGTAAATGCATCAAAAATGGCACTTAATTCAGGGAAAGGCGATATCAAAGTTTTTATACTTTCATTTGGTTTTCATATTAATCAAGAAGTGGAAATAAAATATTTTTCGAACTTTAAGATTTTTTTTTTAAAGAATTCTAATGTTCGTCCATCCGTCTGTCTATTTGTTAATTTTTACAAACTTTCCAATTCAAAATCGTTTAACTTTTGATTCAATAAAGATAGTGACTAAAAATTTTCTTTGTTCGATAGATAATTTTGCTTTTTAATCAACTACATAAAATAAAATCGGTTGAAAATATTTTGCTTCTTGTAAAATTGAGTTTTTGGAAGTTTCAAATGTATGTATATAACTCGAAAAATGTATAAGATAAGTAGTACATGCAGTATGTTTTCTAAAGAATTTATCAAAGACTAGTAGTTCCGCTCCTGATTGGTATATTGAATCCTGCTTCTAAACTTAAAATGCTACTATGCTTTGCTTCGTTTATGTGTAAATCAAACCAGCCGATTAGAACTTACGGATTTATTTCGACTCTCCCCCACTGCTTAATGTTTCATAAAGTGAAGACAATGTCTCTGCACTTTAGCTGTTTTTTGTAAGAAATCTACTGGAGTTTAAAAAAAAAAAATAAAATAAATATAATTAATATTAAAGTGGACAGTATGTACTATTTTTCATCCTGTAACATTTTAAGTTGCATTCCATGAAAGTTGAAAATTACTATATTTTAGCACAATTTTGAAAAAAAAAAAAAAAAAAAAATAACAAAATATATGTAATTTACAAATATTTGAAGAAAGGTATGCGGAAATAATTATTCTCATTATATTGGAGGCCACCCTTTCCGCTGGATTTATACGTCCTATTTTCATTTCATCAATGCAATGATTAAATGAAATATGAGACCTCTCATATTAATAGTTCTTAAGATATGCCTCAAAGAATATTTGATTTGTATGGGGCAACCATTTCCTCAGTTCCTACCCACCCCATACGCATCTGAACTTATGAAAGTTTTTGAGAAAATTATTCTAACAAAATTTTAAAACTTTTGCTGTAGTAGTTTCTAAGATATGCGATATTAAATGTTTTCGTTGTATGTGAGGCATCATTTCCCCTGGTTTTGTCTATTCAATTTTCATTTTAAGTTTGCCGGTTATGAGAAAGATATTCCCGTAAAATTTAAAAATTTTAAATTTTACTTTAACTGAATTTAAGTTATCTAATAATTAGTGTTTTCTTTGTATGGGGGCTATTAATCTCCCTAGTCCTACCCGCCCTATTTTCATCTCAATTATGTAGATTGATAATAAAATTATTTCCACAAAATCTCAGGATTTTATCTGTAATAGTTCTAGAAATATGTAATAATAAATATTTACTTTGTATGGGGGCTATCATTCCTCTTGCTCCTATCGAAAAATAAAGTAGCTTATTTAACTTCCGGGTATGGCAGAAAGCTAAGGAGTTAGTACACCACTCGACTGTATTAAAAAATTATCGTTAGAATTGTCTTCAAATTCTGAAGAAGATATTAATGAAATGAAGAAGATTCCATAACAAGAAGCCGTGTGATGTCTTCTCTATGTAGCACAGATAAGCTATAGAAAATAATGTGGACTATAGCCTACATTATAGACAAGAATATAAGCTATACTCTAACGGCCGTATGCAAAAAACTTGAAACAGCTTTACAAAGCATTGTTAAGCTAAATTCATTAAAACTGTATGCAAAAACGTTTTTTAACTAAAATATAACAAATGTGATATAAATATTTTAAAGTAAGTATGAACTTACATTAAACTTACTACAAGTGGTATTTTGATTAAATTCCATTTTTTCTTGGTGTTTTGCAGAAAATACTCGCTTGTTCCACCCTATTCTAGTCGTCTGTATCTTCCTTCTTCTTTAGACCGTTATATTTATTCATTATAGGTCCTATTTGTCTATCCCAGACAAATATTTGAAGAAAAAATCAAAAAAATTCACATAACAACACATAAAAAATAATAAAAATGTAAAAAATATTTAAGTGATGTACGTTCAATCAAAACAAATAAAATAAACTCGTTGTTCGAATACTTTTTTATCCGTTCCATAAAATTTGTCATATTTTTGCTTTTTAACTTCTATTATTTCTTTTATTTTTTGTATTTCTACTAAGTTATAAAAAAAATAGAAACAATATTTGAAAAATAATTAATTTAATGTTTAAACAATAATAAGCTTTTTTAAAAATTTTAATAACCGAATGTATTAATATTCGGTAGTTTACAACTTTAACTATAAAGAGGGGAAATAATACAAGTGTTGCCGTTATTTACTTTAAAAAAACTTTGTGTTTTAAAACAATGTTTTTGCATACGTTTTATTAACAAAAGTTTGTTAGCCTTTAAGTATTGGGTAACAAAAGTGTACTTAAAGGCAAAGTTAATAATATTTTTTGCATATGGCTGTAAATATTTAATTGTAGAGTTGACTGTATAAATATATAGACTTGACTATATTATATTAGAACTAAAACTGCATTAAGTAAAAGATACAAAAATAATGCAGACAGCAATTTAAACCAAAGAAACTTTACAATTTCCTCAACTTATTTTATGTTACAAGTTCATTTAAACTACATTAACATACTTTGTATTGAAGTTTATTGTAAATTTTTTTAATGAATTCTTAATTCATACAAAGTATTCTTATAAATAAATAAAAAAAAACTGCCAGGAAAAAATCATGAGACTTCATCTAAAATCGAAATGTTGAAATATTAAAAATAAAAACATAGAAATGACACAAAACATCATTAATAAATACATTTCAAACTAAAAATAAAATTCATACATATGTATATAACTGAAACTATACATCAAAAAACAACATCCTCTTTAATTAAGATGATTAATTAATTTCTCACAAAATACAAAAAAAAAAAAAACACTAAAATTTTTTGAGACCAAACAAATCAATGAAAAGGTGCGGTCATGTTATTTTTAATTTAATATTTTTTGTTATTTCTTAAAAAGAACCTTTAAACAATTCAAAATATTCGTATGTGTTTTTTTTTTTTTTCTAAAGCAACATGATTAATTTTTTGTATTTCTGCTATTTTAGGGGTTTTTAAATATTTTCATTTTTTGCTTTTTATTTGTAGACCAAATCTAACAAGAATTATGTCACGCACAGTAGGATTTATGTTTTTAACACTCAAAATTTTGAAAATTTATGATGGTCTATGAATTTAATGGAGTCTCCACTAAAATTGTTAAAGAGTCTATAAATTTTACTACAAATAAGGAAAAAAAAGATGCTAATATTTTCATAATGATTGATTGTTAAATGTTTGAAATTTTTTATAAATGTTTTTAAAAAAATAGTAATAAAAAAAAGAAAACTATTTATTATTAAATTTGTTATAGTAAATGATGTTTTTGAAATTAGTGTGAACAAGATGTTTTTATATTTTTTTTTTTATTAAAAGTCATTTTCTTTAACAAGGTTTTGGTAAATGATCTTCTTTTTTTTCCATTTGATTTGAGAAAATTATGTTTGTTTTTGTATGAAAATATATGGTATACTATTGACACTAGACATGCAAGAATATGGCATAATGTTAAAACATGAAAGGCAATGATTTACAGATGCAAAAATGTCGAGAATATACGCTGGGCTATAGTCAAGACTATAGGTTGGGTTAAAGTCTAGGCTATAGTCAAGATTATTCGATGGGGTATAGTCAAGACTATAGGAGCTATAGTCAAGAATGTAGGCTTGGCTATATTCATTACTATTGTTAAACGCTGATAAATAGTCAAAACTATAAGTATGAGTTGTAGTCGAGACTATAGTCTGGGCTATAGTCAAAACTTTAGGCTTAGATATAGTCAAGACTACAAGCTGAGTTATAGTCTGGGCTATAGTCAATACTATAGGCTGGGCTATAGGCTGGGCTATAATCAAGACTATAGGTTGGGCTATAGTCAGACTATAGGTAGGGCAATACCATAGTATGGACTATAGTCAAGACTAAAGGCTGATCTATTGTCAAAACTATAGGCTGAGTTATAGTCTGGGCTATATTCAGTACTATAGGCTGAGCTATAATCAAGACTATAGGCTGGTCTGTAGTCAAGACTGGCTATAGTAAAGTCTATAGTCTGGGCTATGGGCTGGGCTATAGTCAAGACTATAGGCTGAGCTATAGCAAAGACGATAGGCAAAGCTATAGTCAAGACTATTGGCTTTGCTATAGTCAAGACTATAGACTGAGCTATAGTTAAGACTATAAGATGAGCTATAGACTATAGCACACCTTATAGTCTTGACTATAGCCTATATTCAAAGCTATAAATTGACCTAAAATCGAGACTATAGCCTAAGCTATATACAGCAGTAGAGCAGTACCGGCTGGGCTATACTCAAGACTATAATATATGCTAGGCTATGTTCAACACTTCAGGATGGTCCATAATGAATAGTATGAAGTGACCTACCCTATAGTCAAGAGTTTAGGCTGAGTTGAGCTATAATCAATACTATTGAATGGGCTTAGTCAATACTATAGGATGGGCTATAGTCAAAACTATAGGCTGATCTATTGTCAAAACTATAGGCTGAGTTATAGTCTGGGCTATATTCAATACTATAGGCTGACTATAGTAAAGTCTATAGGCTGGGATATACTAAAGTCTATAGTCTGGGCTATGGGTTGAACTATAGTAAAGGCAATAGACTGAGCTATAGTCAAGACAATAGGCTGAACTATAGTCAAAACTACGGGCTGAGCTATAGGCTATAGCACAAATTATAGCCTATATTCAAAGCTATAAATTGAGCTAAAGTCGAGACTATAGCCTAGGCTATATACAGCATAACAGCACTATCGTCTGTTCAACACTTCAAAATGGTCTATAATGAATAGTATGGAGTATAACCTAGCCTATAGTCAAGAGTTTAGGCTGAGCTGAGCTATAATCAATACTATATGTTTGTAGTCAAGACAATACGTTAAGCTATCGTCAATACTATAGACTGGACTACATTCATGTCTGTAACTCAGCCTATAGTTTAGCCCAGGCTATACAATAGACAAGACTATAGACTTTAGCATAGTCTTGATTATAAGCTGGACTATAAAGTGAGCTCTGAGCTGGACTATAGACAATACTGAAAACAATCCTGCAAACTGGACCATAGAAAATGTTTACTATTTTGTATTAAATCAGAATATCTTTTCAAGTGTAAACACTTAATTAATTTTCTAGTTACGCATTTAAAAGATCTGTTTTGTTTATTTAAGGAAAAAGAAAAAAGAAACAAAAACTACAACAACTAGTTTAAGTAAAATTGTAAAAACTATTTGTCGGCTTGTAGCTTTGAATTTTCAAAAAGCTTAATTAAGCTTCCGAAACAAACAAGATACAACCAGCTAAATAGTTCAGACGATTGTTTAGTTGTATGCGAACAGTATGAAAAGCACTCTAAAATAAACCTTAATTGGATGAAAATCGTTGAAATATTTAAAATAATTTGAAATCTTATTTTTATTTAAACAAAAAGCAAAACCACCAGCAGTAGCCAAACATACAACAAATGGTCATAAGAACTGAAAAATCAAAGAAGATTTACGCAGCAGTGATCAACATTTTTTGTGTGTTATTTTTTAACCCAAGATCAGTGAGTGTGGAGTATCCTTTTATTAAGCTTGAGAATTTTTATTTCTTCTTTTGAAAACACTCTCATCTTAAAGAAAAATTGTTTAAAGTTCTACTTAGGGACAGACAATTTCATATAAGACAAGACACAAAACACCAAAGAATTGCTTGAAGCTTATGTTTGATCTTAAAAGGAAACTAACCAATAAACCACCAGCAGCAGCATTCGTTAAGGAATCTGTGAACCAAAAAGAGAAAAAAAAGTTGAATATGAACAATGACACACACTCGAATTTTTGAAAATCCAACACGTGTTTGTTTGATTCAAAGAACCCTTTCGATTTTTGCGTTAATCAAAATTCCAATCATCATACCTGAAAATCATTGATTGGTGTTTGTTCTACATAAAATCAATTTTGCGTTTGCCATGTTACACAATGTTGTTGTCACATTTTTTAGCAAATAGTTTTTTTTTTACACTTGAAAAAATAAAAGGTGTGAGGTTGGATTTTTTTTATGTGCTAGAGTGAAGTATTAAGAGAGTTCAGGGGTTATTTACTTATCTTGTATTTTTTATACTTTTATTTTAATACTTTCCAAACACTTAAAAAAATTAATGCTAACAAATATCAAAATATCATAAAATTCAAAAACTTTTATGATTTTAAAATGTTTGGATTTTGATTTCTTAAATTCACTCGTTATAATACTGATTTAAACATTTAGTCATTCATTCATTCGATACGAGTGAAATTAATGGCATCATAAATAAGAATCACTTTTAAGAAATAACAAAAAAAAAAACTTTAATGCATTTCAATAATGATGAGTTTTAATCATTTCTTGACGTTTCTGGCAGCAGCTACAACAAACATCATTTCTTAAAAGAAATCATTTTTAAAAGCAGCTAATAAAGCAAATCAATATCAGTTGTTTTTTGTTGTATGTTGTTCTTCTTTTTGTCTCTCTACTGAAAAGGATTTTAAGCTTTTATGATTAAGAAAAAAACCTTTTTTATGTCTTTAGTTTGTTTTTAAACAAATGAAATATAAAGACTTAAAAAAAACTCTCATTTAAGTTTCATGTTTCGCAAAACATTTAAGAAGTATTAAAACTTTTTTTACAATTCTTTATTTTTTATTTTTGTCTGTTTTAATCCAACAATTTATTGACATTGAATTTATAATTTGCAAAATATATTTGCTAAATTATTATACGGGTTCATTATTAGTTTCTTATGCAAATCATAATCATCATTAGTTTAGAATTTGTATTTGCCCATGAATATTCATTAAATGCAGGTAAAGAGCAAATAAAAAATATCTATTACTTTATGGAATTGAAAAATTCTCAAATTACCTAAAATATTCATAGTTTAATTTAAAACGATTTTGTTCATGTTTGTTTATGAGTTTTCTATTGGAGGTAGATTTGGGTTAAAATTAGTTAATTATGAATATTGAAAAAAAAAATAAGTTAAAAATACGCTTCAAATGTCAGAAAAAAATATTCTGTTGTTATATGACACAAGATAACAAGAAAATAAGTTTTTTGTAATTAGAGCATTTTTAGCAATTTTGGCAAAATATCTAGATTCAGATAGTTATATCTGCTGCATTTAGAAAAGTCGAGAAAATATCGTGAATTATATTAATTGGTTTACTTGTTTGTGGCAAGAGAACCTTGAATCTCGAAGGTTTGAAAATAATATCAATAGTGAATAATTTACGATATACGTAAATTATTCACTATTTTTCCGTTGGCGTGAAATGTGTCAAAAGCTACGTTGTGTTGTTGTCTTATAAGGTGCTGTTAAAGTTATGAATTGTTTTACATTTTTTAAAAATAGTAAAAATTAAATTTTCATCAGATTTCAGTGTATTTATTTTAAATAAAAAGTCATTTAAGGTAGAAATTTAAAAGGAAACCATTAACTTCAGATGTTTAAGTGTACTTTTCTTTAAATAATTCTACATTATATTTTGTCCTAATATTTTTGTTATTTTTTTGAAAATTTTCCTAAAATACAACAATTTTCAACTTTCATCGAATGTAACTTAAAATGTTACATTATGTTTGCACTGAAAATTTTCTGAAAAATATTATATATTGTCCACATTAATAAAAAAAATCGTGCGCCCTAAATGAGAAAATAATTTTTTTCAAAAAAACTCCAATAGATTTCATAAAAAAATAGCTTAAGCGCAGACATTTTCTTTACTTTATCAAACATTAAACAGTGGGGAAGAATGGAAATAAATCTGTAACTTCTAATCGGCTGATTGGATTTGCATGAAATTTATCATGGGTGTAGCAGAGGACAGTAGCATTTTGAATTTAAAAGCGGGATTTAATATTCGTATCCGGAGCGGAAGTATACGTCACTAATAGTCATTACAATGCTTAATATAAATGTTTGTGTATGTATTTATGAATATTCTTAACAGATATGTTTTAGTTTTTAAAAATAAACAACAACAATTCCATATTTATTTATCTTTGTACAGACTGCATATACAAAGAACAACAACAACACTGTTATTCATTATATTACTGCTGTTTCTAACTAAACTACTTGTCTATACAAAAAACAAAAAACGTCACTAATAGTCATTACAATGCTTAATATACATGTTTGTATGTGTATTTATATTCTTAACAGATTTGTTTTTGGGCCATAACTCTTTTGATTATGAAGGAATTTGGTTTATTAAAAAAAAACGAAATTTTGTAAAAACATTTATGACTGATCTATATAAAAATAAAAATCTGTAGCTTGAACAAGGGCTTCAAAAATAAAAAAAATCGTTTTCCCCGATATCTCAGTTATTACTGAACCGATTGATTTCATTTTTTCAGAACAAAAATTCAGAAAATAATTTCCGAGCCCCCTTTAAAAATTCGAAGTACCTGGTATATGCAGAGGCTTCAGAAACTGAAAAACCGGTTCCAAAAACCGGTTTTTAAAGCATATCTCCGCCATTTATAAACCGATCCTGCTGATTCAAAAAACCGACATTTTATAAAAATATTTGTAACCGATCTGTATAAAAACAAAAATCTATAGCTTAAACCAGGTCTTCAAAAAATAAAAAATGCGTTTTGTCCGATATCTCAGTTATTATTGAACCGATTTATTTCATTTTTGCAGAACAAAAATTCAGAAAAAAATGTCCGAGACTTCTTTGTAAAAACGAAGTCCCTAGTATATACAGGGGCTTCAGAAACTGGAAAACCGGTTTTTTTAACATATCTCCGCATTGTATGAACCGATCTTGCTGAATTTCAATAGCAAAATTCTCGAAAGCATTTCCGATCGTTTGATATATATATTATATATGTCAGTTATCGGTGGGCTTCATAAACGCCATTTCAACCGACACACGGACGGACGGACATGTTCCTATCGTCATCATTTCTTACAAGGATCCCGAAAATGTAAACCTTTTTGCTCTCCGACGAAAATTGTGGGAATTACAAACGGAATGACATACTTATATATACCCTTTACACCTGTGGTGAAGGGTATAATAAAAAAATAAAAATAAATACCAAAAGTTAAGAAATCCTTTAAATTCGACTATGATTCCTATCTCCCGTGGAAACAGTTACAATATTGGTGTTCTCTCAGCATTGCCTACAATAAATTTTTTTAATATTTTAGTTACTTTATCGTTCGAAGGTTTAAAAAATTACAAATTATTTCTATTATTATATTTTAGTAGAGAAGAAGGTTAAGTTAGGTTATAAGGGTCGCCCGCTATTGCGAGTACACTCGGAGACCATTAGGCCCATTGTGATGTCCTATATGAAAACAAAGTTCCTCTCCCTTTCTATAAACAGAAAAAAAAACTAACTCTCCGTTGGTCTATCCTGAAACCAACCCGTACTCCTAACAAACCTAATCAGGTTTGAAAGTGGCATGTCATTGAGACAATCCAGATCATAGAACAGTTGTATACCGAGGTGTCTCAGTCTACGCCTTTTCAGTGCTGGACATTCATATAACAAATATTGTACGGATTCCTTTTCTTCCTCATCTAAACAACTTCTACAGAAACTATTCCCTGGGTAGCCCATATGTTCCGACATGAGACCGATCATACAGTTCCCTGTGATTATACCTATTAGAAGCCTTATCGACGATCTATCAAGAGATAGAAATGCTCTATTTCTAGAACTAGTAGAGAAGAATGTGACCAATAATACATCTTTAATTTCGTTATGTTAATTATTTTTACAAAAAAATTCAAAGAGTAATATAATAACAAAAAGTACCACAAACTATCCTCTTATGGGTTTTCATTCACTTTTATCAAATAATATAGAAAATTCAAAAAGTACCATTAGAAGAACAAAAGAGTACCAAAAATTTAATTCTTTCCCACATAGACCATATATCTTAATTGTATGCTTTTATGTTCAATATTATAAAAAATTCTAAAAGCACCATTTCTGGAATCTCATTCACTTAGGATATTTGTAGGTTCAATATTATTAAAAACTCAAAAAGTACCATTGGAAGAACGAAAAAGTATCACAAACTTTACCTCTTCAATGCTTATCCAATTAAGACCATGTATCTTTAATTTTATTTTTCTAGGTTCTATTTAGAAGCAAATTCAAAAAGTACTTTTTTATTCCTCATAGATGTAACATAAATTGTATTCCAATGAATTTCTAATTTCTACTGGGATCAGTGTTGCCAGCAGATGTAATTGGTAAAGTGCTAAAACGTCCTAAAAAATTATGCTAAATTGTTCTACAGCAGCAAATGACAATGCTAAATTGTTTTGTAATTGTTTTCTTCAGAGTTAATGGTAATATTGGAAAATAAAGTCAAAATAGGGCTTATATTTTAAAACTGACATTTATATTTTAAAAATCCAAAAGTATTTAACTCAAAATTGCTGTAAAAAAGTGCTAAAAAGCATTTAGCATATTTTTATAAATTGATTTCCGTGATGGTTCGAAGTTTCAATGGTCTATAATTCGCAAATTAAATTTCGCAGTTACGTATCTCAAAAAATTGTATTTAAAATTCGTAAAATAAGTAAATGAACATTCTCTCTAAAATAAAATATAGGAACGGAAAACTAACTTACTAATAAATAAAAAATAATAAAACGTGATCCATTTAACTCCAATCATTGAACGAACGTACTTTATTATTCTGCAGAAAAAAAAGTAACACGTGGTCATTAAAGTGTTAGACAGCTTCCTATATAATTTTAGAATTATAAATGCTATAATTCTCAGGTTTGTTGGGATATTTTCTTTTTAAAAGAAAAACTTCAAAATAAATACAAAAATATATTTTATATAATTTACAAAATTATCTTCAATCAAAATGCCAGCTGAATTCGAAATAAAACTACAAGATTTAGCAAAAATTGCTCTCGGAACTCCCCAATTGACCAACGTCAATATTGCTATTTTGCAGAGTTTAATAGAAATATTATTGAAAAAATTGAATTGTCAAGATGAGTCAGTCTCTTTAAATGCATACGAGTCCAAGCATTTAGAAAAACTTTTAAAAACTGCTAAATTATCACCAATGGTCTTTAATGATAATAATGTTGAAATCATATCACAAAAACTAGAACGTTTAGATAAATTACAAGAATGTGTAGAGAAATTAGATGGAAAATTAAATCGACATTTGGAGGAGATGCAAAGAAAAAGTAACTTTAGTGAAACCGTTTTTAGCTGGGATAATTGGTCAAGTTATGGTTGTGAAGATCTTTGTACCACTTGTGATCCTGAAAATGAAATGGCTTGTAAACTATTAAAAAATACTGATTTCCTTAAGAAACTTTTAAGGCGCATATCGGCACCCATGGTAGATAGAATGTTTTATTTTGAGCAAAAAATTGAAAAACTTAATGAGGACTTTACTCAATTTATACAAAAAGCTGAGGAAGAATTTTTAAAAATTCAATTATTGGAAAAATGTATACTCGAAATTGAAACATTGCGTCAAAAGATGCAAGAAGATCATACACAATTCTTAAATACCATGGAAGAGATACAAGATATGTTGGATTCTAAATTGGATAAAATTCATATGCCTGCCTTAAAAAAATACATAAGAGATAATTTCAAACGTATTGATTCGTTTATAAATACGTTGCAAGATAAAAAACAATGTCATCGGGCTGCTGGTATTATAATGGAGGGTGTACGTTGTGTATCTTGTGGTAATACTAAAGTCTGTAGTGAAGTTGGTGTGCAAACGGCCTCTATGTTGCCTGACGTTACTGTAAAACCTCAAAAAGTGGGAAAATATTGTCGACAATTTGGTGCTGTAGAGGAAAGTTTTAAAATTAATAAAAATACGGTTATAAAATCTTTTAATCTTGGTGATGTTATAAACATAAAAGGACCGAAATCTTTGAGGGATATAGATCAAGAAGAAGACTCTTTCCCCAGATGCCGTAAAGGTGGTGAAGAATTCGATTTGGTAGAAGGTATTAATGGTCATCTATATCGTAAAGGTTGATTGCTATATGTGTTGTGAAATTATAGCTTTTGGTGGAAAAATATGTATATTAAAATTTCAATAGAGTATTTTATTTTTTATTTATTTATTTTTTTTTTTAAAATTGCAATTTTGAGTCCTGTTTTAAAATTTAAGAATTTTTTCTTTTATTATCGAATTGAGATAACTAACATAATTAAAAAATTATAGAAAATTTTGAAATTATTTTTACAAAAGATTTAAGAAATTTTGTTTTAAAACTTATGGGAAAGAATCGCAAAAAATCCAATGCCAAAAATTTGAAATTTAAATTTTGAAGTAAAAAATCTATTAAACTATAAGAGAAAATTTAGCAAATTAAGTATGATTATCTTTGTAAAAGTGTTTAAAATCGCTTCATATTTGCAAAAATTATAAGCCACGTTGTGTTTTCCACCCTCGTGGTGGTCAACTTTGGCTCTCTGTATCTCCAATAATCTGACAGCCTAACTTCTCCTGTATCGATCTTCCATGTTTAATCTAAATCGGTTCAGTGGTTTTAAAGTTCCAGACTGTATGTAATATTTATCACAACTGATAAATCGCTATTTATAAAATTAACTAGATTGCATGTATATCTCAAGAAAGACTTGTCTGATTTGGTTAATACTTTACAACAAATTCGAATTAAAATTGCTTTCATGTTATATAAACATAATTTTTTAATACGTTCAACAGCTATGAAGATATTCTCCTATCTACACAGAGAAAAAAATTCATTGTGGCAACCGAATTTTTTGTCAATCGAATTTGGTCGGTTGCGTGTACTATCCTATAATTCGATTGGTATATCTAAATTTTATGTTAGACACAACCAAATAATGCGTTTAGAATATTTTCAAAATGTTTAAAAAAGAAAGGATTATTTACTTTAATGTCCGATAATCCAAGAATATTTAAGGATAAGAGAAAAAGTAGTACGGATCAGCACCATTTATTTAAACCCGTTGGATGAACGGGGATGGATGAGATCAAATTAGTGATTCAAATTGATTAATGTACCTGTGGATATAAAGTCATTAAATACTATAGATGTAATATGCAAAACCATCCAAGGTATTGTAAGGTAAACAACTCACAAACTTTATAGTAGGGAAGGATTTCTTGGCAACATTTCTCATCCTGTACAAATGACACGAGTAGTAAATAATGATCGTAAGTCATCAAACTGCTTGTAATTATCTTTAATATAAGTAAGGAACCTATTGAATATTAGCGTTTAATTTAAAAGAAATATGCAAGACAATTACTTATAAATAATAAACACATATTTAAACGAAAAATAATACTGAACTACTTACTTATTTAAAATAAAGCCTCAGAAGAATAAAATTTATCTATAAATTGTATTTTTAATTTAAAATTTATTTATTTTTTAGATATGTCAAATTAAATATTTTATTTCTTATATAGACTGATACAACTTTAAGTTGGTTGGGAAACCCGAATTATTGTTATATTATTAAATATGACCGAATTTTTATGAATATAATTAAATACTGCAACTAAAAATAAGATTGAACTTTAAATTATGTTAAAAAAAATTTATTTTTAATAGCAATCACCAATATTTAATTTTCAAGTATTATTCAATTTAATGCCGTTAACTCAACCAATTGGTTTCTGCTAATTTTAAAAAGTAAATATTTATCTACTCAACTAATTTTATAGTTACAAGAACTCTAACACAACTCTGTTAATAATTCTTCTTCTATAATGAACGAAAATATATTGAAATGATAATATTTTAATATCTATAAATCATTTTGTATTTATTTGACCGAATTTTAATCATAGTAACCATTTTTCAATAAATTTTTTTTTTCTGTGTGTATAGAATTCAATAAGAATTGCTCTTGCAACAATTTTTGAATAAAATCAATAAATTGTATTAATGTATTTGATTTGATTTATATTGGGGAAAAAAAATTAAATATTTTCATCCAAAACAACACTTAAAATCATTCACTATTTATTTAAGAATTTAAAATGTAATTTAGAGCCGAGATATTAATTCTTTAACAAAACGTTTTCGTTACATTTTCATAAATGTAATTAAATACTTTTTTCTGAAAAAAAAAAAAAAAAAAAAATATATGTATGCATTTATAAAAATTTTAAAGAACGAATTCATATTTAAATTATCTTTTATACAAAATTTTCCCTTAATCTGGAAATATACTTCGTATTTCTGAATAGATATTAACCATCGGAAACTTGCAGTATTAGCAGTCCTCGAAATCTATTCTAATAGGCATATGACTTTTTTTTAATTATACATAAGTATATGTATAAAAATATATTTGACAGTTCCTTATCTACATTTAAAATTTTTTGATTTCTTTTTTAAGATAAATTATAAAAAAATTCGAAATCTTTGCCAAAGATCGAAATCAAGACCTAACGGCTTTCAGACAGAAGTCCAAGTAATATACCACATCGATATGTTGAAATTTATATTCAAAACAAAACTCAAATCTAAATAATAAAATTTGTTATTAAGAACTAGTTTCCTGCACAAGATGATTTGAAAAGCAAATACACTTGAATTTCAAGTGTGTGTTTCATAGCCAACATGTGCAAAAACAACAATAAATACTGTTCGCTGCCCGAAGCAAAGCAAGTGTGTACTGTGTATGAGCGACTGCAAATACGTGCGTTCAAATCATTTATCGTAAACAAGTGGTGCAAGTGGTGTGGCAAAAAAAAAGCAAATCATACAAGACGTTGAGAAATGATTTAAAGCATTCAAGTGGTCTTGATGATTTGCTTGTTTTCGAGATTATATGTCACATACGCCCAGAGAAAAACAATCACATACGTGTTGAAAACGATACCATTCTGTGTCAATAGTGAATCTGCACCGTATGTGTTTAAATTCAACACTACGCGTTAAATTTTTATTGAAAATCGATACCTAATTGGCACCAAGATGAAACCATTTCGGTCTAAAATTGTTAAATTACATTATGTTTTCTATTAAATTTGTTAACGAAAGGTATTAAAAAGCTGTTACCGTAAATTACCAATGTGACCACAACCGTGGTGGATTTTGAATCGAATTTTTTCCCTTAGTGTATATGTTGAAAAATAAATAATATTTATTAGACCTTGAGCTTAAAAAATCTATATGAGGTTCTTAATGTATATTTTAGGACTTTCGTATATCCTTCATTTTATGTTAAGGGTATAAACTAGGGTATCCAATCGATTAAGCGTTTTTTCGGTTATCCGATTAATTTTGGTCGATTAACTGTTCGAATAATTTAAAATTGTCTATTTTCGAATAACGAATAAACCGAATAATTTGAGTCGAATAACCGACTAAACGAAATTAAGTTTTTTTGGAGTTATAAATTTAGAAATTTTTTATTTTTAAGATAAATTTATGTCAACCACATCTTTATAATATCTATTATATTCCAGCAAAAACAAATAAAATAAATTTTTAGGGAAGTACTTTTTCATTACTTTCAAATCATCAATAAGTGTCTAATGCCTTGTGCTTTAGAAGTACTGAATTTAGCATCAAATAATACTTTAAAAAAATTTAAATGAATTGTTCTGCTATAAAACGTTGAGATTTAGTTGTTAGTTTTTCAATTACTTGTTGCTAAAAAGTTTTGTTATGGAAATGAAAAATAGTGTTATGCATTATTTTTTATTAAAAAATATGTTGGTTAATATAAAAATTAAAATTAAATTCCGTTCGCCAATAAAAATTAATTTGGACATTCATTGAAATTTTGTCGTGAACATCGAAATGATCCAACTTTGCATTTATTACTTCTGGGTCACAAGTTTAGGATCTTATTTACTTCTTTGGATATTCTTTTTTATTGAGACAGTTTACTTGATAAAATGCGACATGAAATGATTAAAATTTTACAAATACTTGATCTTGTACCAATAGAAATTCCGAAAATATAGTTTTAAGTAAAGTAAATTCAGAGCTAACAAATCATAAACATTTTAATGTTCATCACAAAATGTACGTAAGAATATTAATATTAATTTTTACTTTTATAACAGAAAATGATTCTCACACAAAAACGAGAGAAAAAGATATAGTCGGTCAAGCCCGACCATATGATACCCTACACCATTGTGTACATCATAATTCGGGGAGGGGTCTTTTATTAGACTTGGAGTGAAATGTGGACCGATACTCATAAGTGTAAAATAAAACATACGAATACGAATACGATTTATTCACTTTTGGGTGATTCCCGAAAGAGGGACTTATATGAGAGCTACGGTAAATTATGGACCGATCTTTGTATAATTTGGCACTATCACTTATGTTCATATAAAACTTATTTGTGTCGAATATTAACTTGATACTAATATTAAAATGAGATTTATGCCCGTTAAAGTGATTTTCTGAAAGGGGTTTTTATGGTAGTTATGGTTAATTATGGACCGATCTTTTTAAAAATCGGCACACTTATTAAGCCTTATATGAAATTTATATGTGCTGAATTTCATTAATTAATTAATATTGCTGTATTGAAGGGATTTATGATCGTTAAACCCTTTTCCGGGAGGACATTTGTATGGGAGCTATGTGAAATAATGGACCGATCATAACCAATTTCAATAGGCTTCGTCCCTGGACTATATGTACCAAATTTCATTAATTTTGGTTCAAAATTGCGACCTGTAGTTTGATTACAAAGTTTACATGGACGGACAGACGGTCAGACGGACGGACGGACGAACATCGTTAAACCGACACAGAAAGTGATTCTAAGCCGATTAGTGTAAATTAAGGTGGGTTTTAGACCAATATTTTTGGGTGTTACAAACATCAGCACAAACGCATAATACCCTCCCCACCTATGGTGGTGTAGGGTACAATAAAAAGAGTTATATAAAAAAAGACTGATTATTAACTAAAGTTAAATTAGGAGAATATTTTGTAGTATTAGGTCGAAAAGTGCAATTTTTTCATACAAATGGCCAAAAGAACTAATAAGATAAACTCTATGTTCTATATTAAGATTACAAATAACTATTTCAATCGATTAATTATTACAATTAGTCTTATTTATATGTCCAATATGTATTACTGAGACTATTCGGTTAATCAAATAATTTGCCATTAGTCGGTTATTAACCGATAAACTTTTAACCTCGAATAATTATTTGTGGAATAAACTGATTAATATGAAAACCCGTATAATTGGATACCCTAATATAAACCCAATTAAACTTTTTTTTTAAATCTTATAATTTTATTTTTAATATTTTTGTGTAGATTTTAAATGAGATATCTCCTTTTCCAAGTTAAATCTTTAACCATTATCAAGAATTTCACAAAGATTAAGGTGTTCATTATGAATCACCACCTTTCAACAGGTGGCAAGATGTGGAAGTAATACATTTCATAATAGTTCATTACATCTAAGCAAACACACTTAGAATTTAGTAATTTAATTATGTTCAATGTGTTTGTGTATACATATTCTATTGTTCATAAAATTTAAATTTATAAATCTTTAACCACAAAATTTTATCATACACACATACAACACGTATAGTAGTAGTAATAAGTTTAATATTTTACAAAATAATATTTGTTTAAGAACAATGTGGTAAATATTATAAACTTTTATTCAATTGTATTAATATTACAATTAAAATAGAAATACATAAGAGGGTTATTTTAGAATTTAATTTAGATCTTAAGTTTATATATAATAAAGAAAATTATTACAACTGTTATATTCCCTAAACTTTCTCATACAACCTACGTACTTTTATATAAATTTACATCCATATTACATAGTTTATTTATCCACAACATTATTTTAGTTAAAGTGTTCAAAAGTTCATTCATGTAATAGTGCAAATATAAATATGTATATGTGTTTGTATGTTCATATGTGAGTTATTGTAGTTATTGGAAACAAAATTGATGAACTGCAAAAAACATTAATGTAATTGAAAAATGCAGACACTAAATTTTAATTTTCAATTATTTTATAATTCAATAAACTTATTTCATTAAATTTAAACAATTATGTTGTGTCTTTCATCAATTATATGATTTGAATTAAAATTTAATTTTCAATACACACAGGTGTCAGAGTAAAAATATTGTGGGTAAAATTTTTGTAATTGAAGATATAAAATTTATAAAGTAAAAAGTAAAAATCAGTTGTAAATTATTATTACTTTTTGTCAGAAATTTAATAAGAGTTATAGAATTTGAAAAATATTTCATATAAAAATGGATTTGAGAGTATTTTAAGGACCTATCTTCTATATACTTTCGAGAAATTTGTTGGAAAATAATAAAAAAATAAGTCCATAAATAGATAATATATGGAAAAAGCTCCAATACTTTTTATATAACCACCATCAAAAAGATGGGGGGTATATTGATTTTGTGCTTCCGTGTATAACATATCGAAGGAATCATTTAAGACCCCATAAAGTGTATATTTTCTGGGTCCTGGTTCGATTCTGAGTTGATCTAGCTATGTCCGACCGTCTGTCCGTCCATCCGTCTGTCTGTCTGTTGAAAGCAGGATAGGGCTCGAACGGGACAACGTAGGGGGACGAAATATTTATCTTATATAATGTTTGTTTGGTATTGAAAATGGGCAAAATCGGTTAATAAAAAAAAGTTATGGGCTAAAAACTAGACACAGGGTGTCCGTTTCATACTTTTCTGCTGATATCTCTTAAACAATAGCGTGTATGACATCGAAATTTTGTACAAATAGTTTGAGGGTCAATATAAACTTGGATACCAAAAATGGGCGTGGTCCGCCCACCTCCCATATAAGGTGAAAATCAACGAAATTTTGTACAAATAGTTTAAGGACAAATGTAAACTCGGAAACAAAAAATTGACGTGGTCCACCCTCTTTAAAATTTAAGAAAAGTTGATGGTAGGTTTATAGATTCGGCCGTGCCGAATATAACATTCGCTCTTGTTTTTCACTCAAAAAGTTTATTAGGTCAGTTAATTTATTTTTTGATATAGTTGAATAAAACGATAATTAAGTCTATTCTCCATCTTTATTGTCCTAAAGAGAAAACTGCAATTAAAGACAGTTTTATTTAAAAGTTTGTTCAATTTCTTGTTATTTTTTTTTTTTTTTAATACAACTTCCCAGCAGGCCACATGTCCATTAACGACACTTTCATCGATGATGTCGTCTAAATTTGTCGTCAAGAAAATGCGTGTAGAGGACAAGTTTGATTAAAAGTCACCTATGTTGTCATCATACCCTATTTTCGGCAACTTCAATAACAAAATATAAAAAATTGTCGTACATATTTAGTTTGGTGACAACATGAGTAAAATGTACAGCGAGAATGTCATGAGTTAGACCAAATACACGACATGCTGCATGACATTGTCAGCAGCATGTCGTGTATACCTATAAGATAAATAAAAGCATTAATAAAACCATTAAAAAGTAGAGAATGTTGCAGCTGAAGTGGTAAGTGCGCTTGGCTATTCGATAAGAAACAGAGAAATTGGTGGCCTGGGTTCGAATCTCGGCGGAACCCTACTTTTTTTTCATTTATTTTTTTTTAAATGATTGACGAAAATATACATGACACTGTCGCCCAGGTTATCGTTGATGACTTAAGTGCCCTTTGTTCGAAAATGTCACCAATGTTTGTTCGGAGCTGTCGTACATGTGTCATAGATGACTGTGACAAATCATCAAGACATCGTCGATATTTTCTACAAGACATGGCCTGCTGGGTTACTTTGTTTTACCACAGCGAAACAATGTTTCTCTGTACAAAAAAAATAAAATTTAACTGTCATTCAAACATATGTTTAATACTTTTTTTAAAAACAGACATACAAATCTTGTTCTTGTTTGTGGTTTTTTCTCCCCTAAAATTTTATTTAATTTGAATTGATTTTTATTTCGAAATGTGTCATTTGACACTTTTTTTGACAACCAGATTTTTTCGAAATGTTTTTTGTATAATTTTTGGTTTTAATGATTTTAAGACGGTCAAAATCAAAGCTTTAAGACGACATAATAATACAAAAAAAGACACAAAATTGAAAAAGAAAAAAATGTGTCAATTTAAAATGACATCCTTATTAAAGATTAAAACTCTTTACTCGTGGCTAAAATCACAATCGAATTGTCAGTAAGACTACACATATTAAAAACCTAACTTCATTTCATACATTCGCATGTATATTTTTGGGAATTTTTTCATAATTAAAATCATCAAAATTCACAAAATTACAAGAAAAGAAAAAACACTCAAAAGGTGTCATATAGAAAGTGATGCTTTTAAAATGAAACTTGCCAATCATTATTAAAAAAGGTTATTTCTTAGTTTTTTTTTTTTTTTTTCTTCTGTAGTTGTTGCTAAAAAAATTTAATTTTTATCTTGTTTTAAGATGTGGCTCATTAACGCTTAAAAACATGTTAGTTCTCCGCAAAGTACCTACTATACTACAATACCACCAACAACAATAACAAACAACAACTACTACTGATTTTTTCAATTTGATATCTAAAGAAACCTACCGACCAAACTAAACAACAAGCGACCATTCGATCGACTTTTTGACCAAAATGTAAAGATATGAATGAAATGAAATGCAACATCAACTTTAAATACACTGAAGAAAATAAATTATAAGTAAATATGCCAGTTTGTATGATGTTCTTTTTGATGAGTTTTGGTACATAGGGGTTATATGGCCCAATATAATACTCTAATAAAATTCTTATTTGAAATTTGTGCATTATTTGTCCTAGTATCTGTACAAATCTGATCTGATGCTCATAATTAGGGGAACCAATAATATTTAAAATTATATTTTAAATATTATTATTATTATTATTATTATTATTATTATTATTATTATTATTATTATTATTATTATTATTATTATTATTATTATTATTATTATTATTATTACTATTACTATTATTATTGAACTCAAACTCATGTCCACGTCCAGGTAAAACAGGTCTTAGAGCTGAAAGTTGGTGCGTCAACTATTTATCGACATCTCCAAAAACAAAATCTGTACGAAGATGAGATCAAAATAAGTATTTTTGGTACATATGGGATGCATGGGACAAGAATATATTTAAGGGAACCAAAATAAAACAAATAATATGACCCAAAATTTGTTCTGAGAAAATCAATCACTGCCTTTCATATTACGCTTCAGGGTCCATATTTTGAATAAAATGCGCAAATGTATGTGGAAATATTAAGAACAGTCATATGTTGTCATATTCATAAGGGAATATACCATTCAAATAAGTGACTTAGTTGGAAAATTTTCCTAGGAAAACAAGCAAATTTACATAAAAATAGTTTTTCGAAAATAAAACAGATGTTCTGTAGTGACTTGCTTAGTCACCATATCTGATTCCCATTGAAAATCTTTGGAGAGATGTCAAAGATATTGGTTTTGAAAAGAAACCAGGAAGTGTGCAAGAATTGTGGATGCCAGTGCAGTCGGCTTGGAAAAATATTCCTGTCAAGAGGTCAGGGGTTCTTAATGGAATAAGGGCCCACCATTCCGCCACTGTCAAAGCCAATAAGGGCTATTCTACAAAACATTAATATGTGTAAAATAAATATTCTAAAAGAACGAAAAACGTAGTCACGTAGTTTTATTTGTACAGTTATTTTTCATCGATGCTACTATTATTTTGCACAGCAAATTTCTTGAGTGTTCAATCAATTTGAGTATTTTATCTGAATTAAGTAGTTCAATTTTAATATTTACGTATTTTGTGTAAAATTTGGGAAAAGTATAAAAAATTCCATGAACAGAAATTTTTTTAAATAAACAAAAAATCTTAATTTTATTGAAAGTAAACATGTTACATATGGCGTTACTATTTTATTACACACAGCTGCATAAAAGAATAACGTTACTGAGTGATTGACTGACTTACTTACTGATTCATCAACGCACAGCTCAAACGGTAAAACTAGAAATATAAAATATGGATGGTAGATTGGTATCCAATCAAATAGATTCATTAAGACAGTATTTTTGGAAAATCGAATATTTAGGGGGTAAAAAAATAATAAAATCGATAATATTATATATGTCTTGAACTAATAGAGATACAAAAAAGTTGAATCGTCAACCTTATTCATTTAACAAATAATCGGACAGGTGTCTGGTACTTTTTTGAATTCATCGCTTTTAGAAATAAAACAAAAAAGACTGTATTTTGATACTTTTTGGCACCCTATCTTTTAATCCAGTAAACATAGAAATAAAATGTGCATCAAATTAGTACCTTATCAAAAATTGGCGAATACAAGTTTGGTACTTTTTGGAAGTTCGAATGTTTAAGGGGTAAAAATAGTACTTATTTGGTACTTTTTTCACAAAATATTTTTTTCTTTTTACTAACACATAAATATGAATATTTTAACATTAGAATTTATTAGATCCCAGTACTATTTAGAAATTCAATGAAATACTATCTTTGTTACATTCAGGGGGAATAAAAAGTATCAAAAAGGGGATAAAATCAGGAAATTAAATTTTATTCAAATTAAATAATGCATTTTTTTATTTTATTAAACCTAGTAACATGAACTTTAGCACATGTAGTCCTAATCACCAAAAATGGAACTGAAAAAGAGCTGAAAAAATCATGAATTTAACATTGTGTTGGCATTGGAAGGAAGCATTTACTGGCGCAAAAGAGCTGCAGAAGTTCTTTTTTTAACTTATGGTTGTCATTGGTAGAATGTTCTTCTTTTATGCTTATTATTCATTTCTTTTGAATTTTTTTTTTTTTTTAAATTCAGTTTTAGTATTATTAAGAGGTAATAAAAATGCATTAAAATTTATAAATTATTAACCTTTTTTCCAGCTAAAATTTCATTTATTTTCATTTTTTTGGAAGAAATTATTGAGAACTTCCAAAAAAGTTTAAAATATGCACTGTGCTCTAATTTTGAAGTGGTGAAAATGTTCTTTTTTGGAAGCTCTTGATCGTTTTTTTGCTGGTTAAGTAAGTAAAAATTCAAAGAGGGGACCTTGTGGTACTTTTTTGATCTTCTAATTGTACTTTTTGAATTTTCTTTAGTATTGAACCTAGAAACATGAAATTAAAGACAAAATGTTCTAAGTGAATGAGAATCCATAAGAAGTACTTGTGGTACTTTTGCCACAAATAATACTTTTAGAATTTTCTTTAATATTGAACATAAAATCATTAAAGATATAAAGATATATAATCCTAAGTTAAAAAGAATCCATAAGAGGGTACTTTTCGTTGTTACTCTATGAACTTTTAGTAATAATAAATGACTTTCAAACACGAAATTAAAGATATTTGGTTCTGCGTTGAGAATACGCAAGCGCTATTAGTCACATTCTTCTCTACTAAAATATAATAGAAATACAGTATGAACTCCGGATGGCATACTCTATAATCTGGATTAATTGCAACTTTGTAATCCGGATTGAATATAAAAGTACATTTTCTATTTAAATTTCTGCAAAGTTTAGAAAATATGACAATAATTATGATGTAAGAGTTGATTAGAATAGCATTTCATCATTTTCAGTTAAGTTTTTTTTAGTAAAATGAGTACAATGAAGTTTGTATCTTTTGGGTTATATGAAACTTTTTTGAAAAACTTTATATATAGACTGTTTTTAGACGAAAAATGTACACTTGATATTTTAACTGTTTCGTATATTTAATTATATTATATTTTAATAGTTTTTATTTAACAAAAGGTGATCAAGAAAAAACCCCGATAATCCGGATAATTTGTAAATCCGGATAGGTGTCTGCAATCAATTATTTGGATTATCGAGTTTATACTGTAATTAGGTTATTTTTGAACATTCGAACGTTGAAGATGTAAGAAATTGGTAACTTAAAATATTTTAAAAGTTTATTGTTCTTAGGAATCATAGTTTTATTTTATGCGATTTTTCACCTTGTTTTGTTTTTTCTAAATAAAAAGGCAACCAAGTTTTTATATGATCTACGTAGGAGTACTGTAAGATCGGGTTAAATGCTATTTATATAAAAGTGGATCTCTATTTGTTAGACTGTCTGTCTGTTTGTTTGTCTTTGAATTTCATTTCGATTCTTTTATTTTATTTATACAATGGTGTAGCGAAATACACTGTATTTAAGCTATTAGAAATTAATATCAAAAATGTATAGTTATAAAAGTCAGTATAACTTAATAAAACACAATTTTAATTTATAATATAGTATGGCTTTTATTCAAAAAAAATCTACACTAATGAAATAGCATACTGATTTATTTGTTAAATAGACTTTTACACTTTAAAAATAATGGGCTCATATTTTGAAAGTTCTACATTTAAGAACATAATACCTTTTTTTTAATTTGATGAAAATCTGTTAGATAAGCACACACAAAAATTACGATCCCATGAGCCTTAATTTAATATACACCTGACTATCTGTTATGTTTGACGTTAATACTTATTTTGAATCCTTCTCTGGGTGTTTAAAATTTTATGCCAATCGGCTGAAAGTTGAAGCATCAAAATATATTTAAAAAAAATTTCACCAAAATAGAAAAGCTCTAATTTACTGGAATAAAAATCTTGTCGTCTGATAATAAGTGTGGAAATTAATTGGTCAGCTTTAAAAATAATACAGGTCAATAGAAATGGTACAAACAATTTTATCTCAAAGAATTTGACGTAATTTGTTAATGAATAGAAGCTCAAGTAGTGCCACAAAAATTATTACTTTATTTCCAAGGTAATTGGATATGTTAGATGTTCCTCTATGACAAATGAACCCCATTCTATCCAACTTCCTCTTTCTTACTATATAAGTATTATAATATTTACAAATGTTAATCTATTTTCTTGTTACCCATAATATTATCTGGCTAGTGAAAGTATCGTAAGTCCTCATTGAACAATTGAAAATTGCTCTTAAGCCGAAACTCTATATGGGCAATTCTCTTTTACGTTTGCCTTTATGAAACCGACCTTCAACCTTAAATATTTTTTTAAGTTCTGACTTTTTTTAAACAACTTTTGATGCATTTATGTTAACAACACATGGTGCTGTAACAGAAAAAAAATTCAAGACCTGAAACGGTTCCATATGGTGCCGGCAATCACCCAAAGTAAAAAATTCCAAAAAAAAGTGTTTGAAACTGACAAATTTTTTTTATTTCTTTTTATTGCTGTAGTCGCAGTTTTTAGCATAAATGTCTAATTCTTCTAATGTAGACTATAAACACTTGTAGAAAAAGACCAGTATGGATTTAATTAGTGTGCCATTAACCAGTGTCAAATTGTGTTGTGCCAAATTCGTGAAACTAAATTTTAAAAAATTTTTAAATTTTACAGTTTTTTCACTGAGGATTTTACGCCGTTTAAGATATTTTAAAATTCAAAACAGAGCCTAATAGCTCTTGAAATTATGCATCATTTGACATATATCTCGTTAATGTGCCCTCTACAGAAATGCTGTAGAAGGTACCCAAACTTGGAGAGAAAAAACGTGAATGGCTCCAAGAGGTGCCTTTTTCGCTAGGCACACTCATAATGTTATTTCAGTGAAGCAGACATTTAAAAATCATTGTGGCGTTTTAAAATATTAATTTGCTAAACGTGTATATCTATTTTAAAGAATTCAGCAATTTTGCATATTTTGTTATTAAAAATATTCATCAACGGTTTTCATGGGCTAAGAGCGCGATGTTTTTAGTTTAACATTAATCGTCGAGGCACATCCAAGACGCTTATCAAAATTGGCGATGATATATGTCAATCTATAGCTGCTTTAATAACATATATCAAAATCAATATGGCGTTCGAAAAAAAGTAAGATTTTTCATTTAATGCAACTTTAGAGATTTGAGAAGTGCAATTAAAAAATTTATATAAATGACATTGCCTTATGACTTATTTAAAAAAAAAATTATGAATTTTACAATAAATGGATGAATATGAATAACACTACATCACTAAAAACTGAATTTTGCAAATTTTATAAGAAGGTTTAATAATTATTAAATCGCTAATATATAAACGCATACTTATCGCAATATTTTTAATTTGTATTTTAGATACAGCATTGTAGAGTACATAAATGAAAAAATTTTTGATTTAGGACTATAAATAGAATTTTGGCAATTTTGTTATACATTTTTATCTTAAACCGCTATAACATTGATGCCGTTCGTTAAAAGTCATTCACGCGAACAGATCTGTGTTCCACCAGAGCCAAGGAATATTGGTACTAAATATCGTTAAATTTTTTTGAACATCAAAAGTAAACGAGTTTGAAGAATTTCCCATATACTAATTTTATTTGTGTGTAAAAAATTAACCTACTTTTTTTCTACATGTACTATAAAAACACCTCATGACTTCAAATATGTTTACTTACATTTTTGGGGGCTCTACGAAAATCTTAGTAGAAGCCAAAGAAGTAAAAACAAAAACCTTACATGATACTCAACACTATCATATTCTATAAAATCTACAAAAAAAAAAAAAAAAAAAAAAAAACAAAGTTTAAATAAAAACATTTGATAGAATCCCAACTTTTTTTGTTACTCTCTACAAGCTTATAAGAATATATCAACACCATGCAATATCATCATCGTCATCCTCCCCATCAGTATAGTCATTATTATTATCGAGGAAATATTCTAGTATCCACCAGCATCTGCAAAACTTTGTAAGTATGCACTAAGTTATGTATGTATGTATGTTGTTAGAGTTTCAGATGAACGTATGTTAAACATTGACTCTCTCACTTTAGATGAAATTTTTATTTAAACATAAACTTCATTACTTCCGTGCAATTAACTCAATATGCAGATTATCTGTGGCAGTCTTTTGTTGCTGTTGCTGTTACTACTTTTTGTCATCGTAGTCATCATCGTTGTCGATGATGTTGGATTTTTTTGTTTTTTCTTGGTTAAGGTACACGACATTGTCCATGTCCAGCCTCATCATCATCATCAGCAGCAGCATCACAAAACAGCTAAATACTGGTCTATCGTTAGTCTGACTATGAGCACCCCATAACATCCAACAACATACAACATTTTAGCAAATCGCTAAAACAAACCATCATCATCTTCATCAACCAATTGAGTGAATAAGTCCTGGTAAAAAAAAAAAAATGTATCTAAACAGAAGGTGTAGTATGTACTTCTATAACTTCAACATACTACATATGAGACATGCATGTGTGTATGTAGATTTGTGGTTAAACTACGTAGTAAGTAGTAGTAGTAGTCGTCAGTTAGTCCGTAATAGTAAAGAGAGTAAGAGCCATTGAACATTCTTTGTGGCTTAAAACATGACATACGCGTTCACATCTTTATGTAAATGTGTTGAAAATTTTTGCGATAAGTTTAACATTTTGACCACTAAAGAGTAATTCCAACAACATTTTCTTGTTAATTTTAATTGATGTTTACAAACATCATCGTGCCACAAAATGAAAAACAACAACAACAACAGCAATAACTATATAAAAAAATTCACTATAGAGAACTTATAAAGTGACTGTCTGAGTGACAGTCACTGACTGGTTGGAGATATTGAAGTCACCCTAAACAATCTAAGTATGTAATGAATGTTAAAATCTTTTTTGTCATATATGAGTATAAACTTAACTACACATACATACAAATGTACATATGTATTTGTATATGTATTAGTTTGTATATGGGTTTATTTAAATTAATGCTTTTGCAATCAGTTAATGAAACATTTTCAAACTAAAAATTAAAAAAATAAAATTGTTAACTTGACGAAGAAGTTAATATTCTATATAGCTTTTGTTGTCTTTTGTATTTATTAGTTGAGGGTAAAAATAGTTTCTTGATATTGTCAAAATATTATCCAATAGAACATTTGTTACAACTTTAAGAAAAGAGAATTATTCTCAGTAGAATTTGGAAACATAAAAATACTTCAATTATCATCAACTCTCAATGTATTTTTATACCCTTCACCACAGGTGTAAAGGGTATATATAAGTTTGTCATTCCGTTTGTAATTTCCACTATTTTCGTCGGAGAGCAAAAAAGTTTATATTTTCGGGATCCTTGTAAGAAGTGATGACATGGTCCTAGTCCGTGTGTCGGTTGAAATGGCGTTTATGAAGCCCACCGATAACTGGCATATATAATATATATATCAAACGATCGGAAATTCTTTCGAGAATTTTGTTATTGAAATTCAGCAAAATTGGTTCATACATTGCGAAGATATACTTAAAAACCCGGTTTTTAGAACCGGTTTTCCAGTTTCTGAAGCCTCTGTATATACTAGGGATTTAGTTTTTACAAAGAAGGCTCGGACATTTTTTTCTCAATTTTTGTTCTGAAGAAATTGATTAAATCGGTACAATATTGACTGAGATATCGAGCAAAACATATTTTTTATTTTATTAAGTCCTTCTTTAAGCTACAGATTTTCTTTTGTTTTTACAGATCTGACATAAATATTTTTATAAAATTTCGGTTTTTTGAATCAATCAAATTCGTTCATAAACAACAGCGTAATGGGTCAAAATCTAAAACATATCTGTTAAGAATATAAATACACGCAGGAACATGTAGCATAGTAATGACTATTAGTGACGTTTATAAGACAAGTAGTTTAGTTAGCAACAGCAGTAATATAATGAACAGTGTTGTTGGGGTATATTGATTTCGTCATGCCGTGTGTAAGATCTCGAAAGAAAAATTTAAGACCCCAGTTGATCTAGCTATGTCCTTCCGTCTGTCCATCTAACTGTCTGTTGAAAGCAGGAACGAAACTAAATTTAGCTCAAATATTTATCTTATATAAGGCTTGTTTGGTATTGAAAAAAAAACTAAGAAATTATTTTTTAACTAATAATACATGTTGTATATAAAATTTTCGTACACTTACCCAGCAACAAAATTTATTTTATTTTTAGCTTCAATATTTTAATAATTAATTTTTAATGTGACTTAGTTTTCAAAGCATTTTTTAATATTTAAATTGCAATCCTTTAAACTTACTCTCTGGACTTTAGGCATAATATTTAAGAAATTATTTCAAATAAGCATTTAAAATCTTTGCTGGGTATTAAAATATATTTGGTCTATATTGTTATTTTTTGTCATCCTCATCATCTTCCATCTTTGAATTCTGTTGAAGCATTTTATTTTGATTTTGCGTTAAAGCTTTTATTTCTTATTTTATTTTTTTAACCAGTATTTTTTGGTCCTTAAAAGTGAATTAATTAACATAAATTAAGTCAGTTAGTTAATCTTTAGTTACTGTTCATCGTTGTTTTTATGTCTCAAATTCGTTACGTTAGCTGGTACTCGTATGAAAAAAAAAGAAAAAAATCTTGTTGTATTTTTAATAGTCTGTAAACATGATCATTCAAGTGTCATGTCTACCCATCTTTGTCCTCGAAGTTTTTGCAAATATTTACCAATTATCTTTACTCTTTTTTGCATTTTTTTTTATTATTTTCAACGACATACTTCTTTTTTTTGTTTACACTGTAAGTGGGAGTTTTTGAAAGATTAAATTTAATGATAAATTAAAACTACTGATGAATATATTTTTTGTTTTGTTATAAAGTTTTATTATTAAAATTGTTATAGAGTTTATTTTAATATAGAAAATGTTGAGTTTTAATTAGATTTAATTGTATGTATTTATTGCAATTAAAAGTAATAAAAAACCCACGCATTTATTTTTAATTTTAGTATAAGTGTAATTAAGCAGAATGTAATGTTTCGCAGTTTTATGAATTGAAGTATTATTTTTATTTATAACACAGAAAAATGGATTTGATCAATCATATAATGTAATGTCTGTCCTTCTATACACTGGGAATAAATGGGTTGAAGATTATGATTATATCAGGGAAATGAAATATTAACATTTAATAATAACTTTTTATTACATACTAGCTAATACCCGGTGTGCTTCGCCAACCCCCGAAATGAAATACATAGTAATTAAAGGATTAAAAAAATATATTTATTTATTAATTAAAATTTTTCTTAAAAATTAGTTCTTATTATAAATTCTTTTGATGTACAATATATATAGTTTTCATACTTGACCTTATTGTAATAAAATATAAGCATTTAACATATAACATTTTTCTTATTAAATAATTCTTATTCTAATGCCTTGGGATATGATAATTTAATATTTTCTTTATATGGGAGGTGCCACGCCCACTATTGCTAGTGTACCAATTTTGTCCAAAATATTCATATTGAAGCTAATGCTAGTCGTACAAAATTTGAGCTATCTAACTTTTATAGTTTTCCAGATATAAAAATGTTGGTATTAACTTTATATGAGAGATGACACGCCCACTATTTCTTTTCCACCCATTTTTTGCACAAAATGTTCACATTGACACTTAAGTTTATTGTACAAAATTTGGGAAATGTATCTGTAATGGTTTCCTAAATTTACGGCATTGGCAAGCAATATTAGGCATGGGATGTGCCACACCCCCTATTGCTAGTTCGCCTATTTTTTTCCAGAATGTTCATATAGGTGTCAAAGTTGTTCGTGCAAAATTTGAGGACTCTAGTATTACCAATTTCCGAGATATACTACTTTTAATAGTTATTTAGTAAGTGGGCGTGGCATCTCGCTCACATGGAATTTCAAAATAAAAACACACTGTGAAAAATTCAAGAAAATCACTTTAGCCGTTTAGTCGGCTATAGACTTCAAACAAACATACATACAAACAAACACACATTATATAGATTATCAGGGCAAGTTTTTCAAGCTTTTCGCTTGGAAAGTAAGCATTTGCATATTTCAAAAGAAATTCACAAAAAATGCTTATATTTTAAATCTTTGCATAAATTTGCATATAATGGATACGAAAGTTAGTTTTCTTAACAAAAACACAATTTGGTGATTTTTTGAAGTTCAATCAAATGATTTCTAAAAATTTTCTTGTTAGTATTTTGAGTACATTGTAAACATTGTAAAGAAAAAAAATCGGAAGCATCAAATATGATACTTTAAATTAAAATAGTTATATTTTTATAAACATCAAAATCTATTTGAGATTGAAAGTTAAAAAATGCATATTTGTGCATATTTGCTACACATTAATATATAAAAATGCATAAATTCGTTGGTTTTTACATACATATTCATGCTATTTTTGCATATTTCTGTGCATATTATACCATTTTTTCGTACTTTTTCAATCGCATATTTCAATTATTTTTGTGCATATAAAAACTTGCCCTGATTATTATATTATTTGATGTTTGTTCTGAACATTTTCTGAAAAATAGTCTATATTGTCCACTTTAATATTATGAAAAAAAATCGTGCGCATATGTAGCCCGATTTGAGAAAATATTTTTTTTTTTTTTTAAAAACACCTGTTTTTTGTATGAAATCTACAGGTGTTTGACATGTGCATGACATGTTTTTGCTTTATCAATCATAAAACAGTGTGGAAGAATCGAAATAAATCTGTATTTTCTAATCGGCTGAATGGATTTGCATGAAATTTCACATAGGAGTAGCAAAGGACGGTATCATTTTTAGTTTAGAAGCAGGATCCAATACACGCTTCAGGAGCGGAACTATGGGTGTTCAAAATAGGGTACTAGTGTCATTGAGATTTTTCCATATATAGCCGAATATTTTCAACCGATTTTATCATATTTTATGTAGTTGGTTAAAAAGCAAAATTATCTGTCGAACAAAGAAAATTTTGAGTCGTTATCTTTATTGAATCAAAAGTTAAACGATTTTGAATTGGAAAGTTTTCAAAAATTAACAACAGGCGGACCTTTCCCTGATTTAAGTGGAATTTTCGACCCATTTAACCCAAATGTATAGATGGATGGACGGACATTGCCATGCTGCCAAAAAATATTTTAGAATGCTAAAAATGCATTTTTTTATTAACTAATAAATAGAAAAAATGTAATATGATCATAAAAATTTGGAAATCACCTTTTCCTGAATTAAGCGTCATTTTCGTCCCATTTAACCTAAATGTATAGACGGACGGACATTATCATTCAGCCAAAAAACATCTTATAATACTAAAAGTTCATTTTTTTCTTACTAATAAATAGAAAAATTAAATGTTATTATTAAAATGTTTATATAACCTTTTCCTGAATAGTGCATAATTTTCGACCCATTTAATGTATAGACGGACGGACAGACATTACCGTTCTGCTAAAAAAAATCTTAAAATTCTAAAATTGAATTTTTTTAACTAATAATCAATAAAGAAATAAAACGTAATCATTAAAATATCGATATAGCCCTGAATTAAGCGCCATTTTCGACTCCTTTTACCCCAACATGCGTCGTTTGAGTATATCATACAAAAAAACCTCGATATTTTTTCTTGAAAAATTAATAAATATTACAAATTTGCATTGTAGTAAGTGCTGTTGATAATAGACAATTTTCCAAAAATTTGTTCATCAAAATGATTTAAAAAGTCTTCTAGTAAAGTTACACACTTTTGCAGTATATTTGACTTTTCAAAAAATAAAAATCGTTAAAAATTGAGATATTTAAATGGCTCCATTAGTTATATGCGTAACAGATATGAATAAAATCGGATGACCCTCCACACTGTGGTTCCAAAACGCTTTTTTTTTTGGAAATAATTCAGTAATAAAGAACCGTTAGAGGTATCTCGAAAAGAAATCTTAAATATATAGATAGTCCTTGTAAATCTGAAAAATTTAAGAAAATGTCCCCATTATCCCAGCTGTAAACAATAAACCGAAATTAGAATGATTTGTTAGACGTTTGATTCATCAATAATATTTTGCCAAAACGTGCCAATTCGATTAACTTTTTTTTTTTTTTTTTTTTTAAATTATGTTTTTTTTTTTTATTTTAATTTGGTTAAAAGCAAAAAAGGAATAAAATTAAATTTTTAGTCAATATAAAAAACTTTGATTGTTAGGTAATGAGTTAGGACGCTTACACTACTTACACGTTAGCTGAAAAAAAAAAAACATTATTTTAACATAGCGATGACATTAGAGGCAACTAATAACCTTATGTCATTACTTAGATGTCATTGCAAGAAATTATAAAAAATTATAAATTAATTCGTTTGCCAATTTCGTCTCATCACATATTTATTCCTTCTTTAAATATTATTAAACGATAAACTGAATAAAAAATCAACAAAAGTATTTTTTCAAAATCGAATCATAAATAAGTAATTACTCACCGGGTTTAAATACTTCTTTTATGTAATATAGACGGTATGTTGTTATCATTGAAAAGTAACTACATCCGTAACTATGTACATGCTCTTACCAAGTTTTTGCTGGGTATTAGTTATAAAATTAATTAAAATGGTCAATATACATATTTATTCTTTTTGGTCAAAAGGGTTAAAAAAACAAAAATGACATATACCTATTAGAAATTGATAGAAATACAAAATACGAAAAGTATATGTGTAAAATTTTGGCCAAAAAAAGTTCTCATTCGGACCTATGTGCGATGGTAGGACACTGAAGACCAATTTTAATTCTTTTAAAATAATTTTTTCGTATTAATCTAATTTTACGCATCGTTTGCGAGGTCTTACTAAATATAAATCTCGGGACACTCTAATAAACAGTCATAAAAATTGTATCTATCATACAAAAACATTTTAATTGACATAAAAATATGAAAATATAAATGACATCTTAAGCATATTTTGACATTTTATTAACAGAATATGGAGTTATGGCCGAGTGACAGGAATAATCATAACTTTTAAAATTGTGGATTTTTTAACACTATAAATAGTCATGTAAATTTCGTTTGCATGACCTATTAAAATTAAAATTTTTCAGAGCACTTTTTCAATGGAAATAAGAAATTTAAGTGATTTTTTCCAAACGATATTGTGTGGAGTTATTGCTTAAGTGAACGCATTTTTATAAGGCATAGTTTTACATTCGTTATACTAGATTTTTATTAGAATCCGCAATAGTTTTATGCCCATGTTTGTAATGAAAAACGTCGAGAAAACTTTTGCATATGCTGATCATTTAACGGTAATATGATTTCCAATATTTTCTCATCCTGTGGTTGTTTTCTTAAGGCTTTTAGACGTACATAAAAGTAAGTCAAGGAAAATAATATAATTCGACTATTGTTTGTTTAATTATAACATATTGAAACCATAGTATGTATTTCCTTTTCCTGATAATAAAACCTATAAATACTTGTTCATTTTGTCATAAAAATAATTATGATAGTTTATAACATAATTTGTCAGTGTAAATCACAAAGCTTTTTAAACACGTTCATCAAACACCAAACAACGTGAAATGACAAACAAATATTGTTTAACATTTATTCGTTGTGTCACGTTGATAATGATCTTTACTTAAAGGTAGACCGATTAAAAAAAAAATACTAAAAACAAGAAAAACCACCAACCAAACATTAAGAGAAACTAAAATCATCACATCAGTAAGTGACTACAATAAAAAAAAATTAAATAAAGGAACTTTAAAATAAAGATGAAAAGAATGAAATCAAAAGAAATTTGTTTATTGTGCCATCAGCAAAATAAACAAAAAAAATTAAACAAATTTATAAGGAAAAATACACATACAAACACTCAGCACGTACACGTAGAACAACAAAAATTTAAAAAGGTAAATTGTGTTTGATTAAATACAATTGATAACAGGTTCATTTTCTTTTATTTACCAACATTATTAAAAGCGAACAACAACAAACAACAACAATAAAACAAATGTTGTTGGCTTTCAAGTACATGATGTACAATTTTATCACTCAAACATTAAAACAACACAAGAACAAAAGCAACAACAAACTTGCTATACAAACATCACAACAACATGCACTTGAATGTACGAGTGAGCATAAACATTTATTCTGCGTGTTTGTGTGATAAATAAGAGTACGAACGAGTAGGATAGAGTAATAAACTACGCGCCTGCGTAGTTTTATTTATTTAAAATTGTTAATATTTATTCATTCTACAAACCTTAAAAGTATGATTTCATACATTTTTATTTTTTTGCTTTATTTTATTATTTAAACAATTTAATTTTCAACAAAAAAATGAAGAAAACAATTTAGCCTTAATAATTCATTTGAAACATCAACACATTGTTTTCATACCCGTTTATACAAGTAAAGATATGTTTTTGAAGATAAGTTTTTTGTATAAATAAGAAATAAAAAAATTAAATAAAATAAAAATAATAATAAATGTTTATTGCCACAAAAAAGCGGTTTACTTTTTTGTAGTCACTTTATAAAAATATCTTAACAGATTTCTTTTTTTATGGTTGTTTTTAAAAAAAAATCATTGTATCTTTCCCATTTTTGGTCGTATAATTGTACATATTGTATGAAAAAAAGGTAAAATTTATTATTAGTGCGTGCTGTTGCTTTTTTTTAAAAACTGTTACGATTATGTATAAAATTTGTGTACGATTTGTAAGATTTAATTACAATTCAAGGCAAAAAACAAAAAAAACAAGGATGGTCTTTAAATGACAGTTTCACTGTTGCTATTTTAAATAAATTCATGATTTATGACATCATCATCATGTTAAATTTTTCAGCATCAATCTTTTTTAAACGAAATTGAGATGTTTTAAATTTAAATTTTAAAAACGTTTAATGGCTTTTTCTGTTTTACAAATTGGCCAATTTATTTTATTTACAAGTACAAATTTCGTTACTAAAATGATCATAACTGAATTAACTGTTTCGAGAACTATTATGTAAAGGAAATATTTTAAGTTCAAGACAGATAACACAGGTCATCAGCAAAAATGGGCTTAAAAAACCACTATGCAATTTTGATGCTTTGTGATTCCAGTAGTACAAATATGGTCCAAATTTTAAATTCTATGGAGAGGTTTTTTTTTTTAAATTTTTAAGTAAAATTATAAATTTTTTTAGACATTTCTCTACATACTTAATGATTCAATCGGCTCAGTAGTTTTGGAGTTATAATAGAAAAATTGAGCAAAAAATACATATATTTTTTACTTGAAAATCGCAATTTTTTTTGTGTTAAAAGAAATCATGAAAAATCGAAAAGGGCAAAAATTCTTTAGTTTTATTACTTTATCACATGTAATAGCAACAAAATGAGATATCGATCATAAAAATCTATTGATTCTTTTCGAATTTGTTAAACTAAATTTACAAAAATTATGGATTACAGTATCTTTAAATGATGTATACAATTGTTTTTGATGCGATCAATAGTTTCAAAGTTATGAAACAAATTGTTAGGCAAAAAATATAAAGTTAGTAAAAACAAGCGAGAATGTTATATTCGGCTTGGCCGAATCTATATACCCACCATCAACATTTCCAAATTTTAAGTTATATCGTAAGGTGGGTGACCACGCCCATTTTTTGCTTCCGAGTTTACATTGATCCTTGAACTATTTGTACAAAATTTGACATTTCGTTGACATTTCACCTTATATGGGAGGTTGCTGGTAAAGTGTGCGGACTACGCACATTGTGCGATTTCAAAAATGAAATGGAAATAATTATGAAACTTTGGAAAGGCTGCTCATGCTGATAGTAGAGGTGTAAGCTAGTTTAAGTTTTGAGCTTGGACCATATAGACCTACAGGGGGCGAGTTCACAGGGTCCCAAAGTTGGACATCTCGGGTATAAAATTTATTTAAAACGATCCTGATTCCTTATATCTGAACCAATTTCATTTTTATATGGGAGTATTCTGCTAGTCGAGATCTACAAAAAACATCATCGTATGCATATATTATCTCTTTTAGTTTAAGAGATATTGAGCTTCAAAGATTGAAATTACTTTTTAGCCTGTCTTGGTGAAGTTTTTTTCGCTACAGTGGGTCCAATTTTAGCCTCATTGTTTTAAAATTTCTCTTATTTCATTAAAAACAAATAGAAAAGTTGTGCAAAGAAAGAATTTTGGAAAAATATTTACGGGGTCAAAAGTTACAAGCATTTAAACTTTCAAAAAAAGGTGATTTTTTCCCGTTTTTTTGCCAAAAAAGTGGTAGCGTTCTTTTTCTGTTATATAAAAATTTTCTTAAGTAACATATATAATATTTATATTTTTCTGAAAGATAACTAAACACAAAATACTTTAAAGGAAAAAATGCTTTCAAAAATCGAATTTTGCGAGAACCAGGGTTTCGCAAATTTGACAAATTTTTTAAACTAATTTCGAACTTTCGCCTTAATTTCTCAAATCGCAAAGATGGAATCAAAAAAAAAGTTATACTTTTTACTTAGTCTGAAGTGCTTTAATTTATTTTGCAATAGAAATTTTTGCTCTCCTTTATCGGTTGGAAAGATATAGCAAAAAAATATAAAAAATCCCATTTTTGGACATTTTTTAAAGTCTTTTAGGAATTACGGGATTTTTGTAGACAAATCTAAAAAAGTAAATGGTGCTTTAAATTAAGCACTAAAAAATCTACTTATGTGTGAAATTTCATTCAAAAATATTCTCTCACAAGAATTTTATTGCATAATTAAAAATTAAAAATATACAAAAAATCACAAATACATGCCTTCTCAGTGTTTTTTTGCAAAAAGTCTTCAGCAAATTTTAGTACTTTAAATTTTTTTTTATATATATTTAAAAAGAAGACAAATTTTTCTAAACAACAATATATAATAAGTATGTTTTATCTGCCTGACGGATCCAATAGGTCGATATGAATTTAGCACTATGCTGAAAGAATGAAAATATTAAGCTTTATTAAAATAATTCTTGTTCCGGCATTATCACGACCGGCATTACCATTCTATGTATAGTATGTCGAAAAAATCATCTAAATCCCCACACTATTTTCTTAAGAATTAAATGCATGAGGTCAAACCCTAATGGGTACCCTAATGTAAAAATTATCGCTGAACACGTCTCTGCTTTTTTTTTTTTTAGAAAAGTTCACCAATTTTTCAGAAAATCTGTTAAACAACATGTTCTGATATGTACCATATAAGGCACACTACATTCTAAACACATTTGAAATCAAATATTATTCGTTGAAACTTTTTTCTTTATTTATTCGAATTTATTCGAAAATTTTTAAAACTAAGTGAAAACGGATGAAAAATTCCATATTAATCAACAAAACAACTCCGTTTTTATTTCATATTAAATTAACACTTTTTGTGAATCTGTAGAATATGGCCATGAACTAAAACCAAAATCATTAGAATCAATTCTAAAAAATACGCATGGCTAAATACTATTAACAACGAACAATTTTGGAATTTGAATTTAAATTTTTGAATTTAAAACTAGAAGGCAGAAATTTAGATAGATTAAAATACCAATAATATTATATAGTAAATTTAAATTAAGATTCTAAACTGCCGTGGGAACAGTTAAAAAATTGTCAAAGTATTTATATAATTATTTTTAGTATAGAAGACTAATAGAGGTTGAGAATTCTCATCCATAAATAACATTATAACTTTAATTTCAGATTTCTAATATTAGAATAACGAAAAAGTACCACAAAGTCCATTCTTATAGATTATCATTTACTTAGGAGCAATATAATTAATTTCATGTTTCCAGTGTCATAATTAAAAAAAAAAAAATCAAAAAGAACAAAATGGTATAACAACGAAAACCGGGATTTAAAAAAAAGGGGCCAACTGCTTGAAAACATAAAAATAACTCATTTAAATTTGTTTATTTGATAACAACAAAAACAATACATTTTGTGTTTTAAGAAAAGCTTCAAAATTCAGTTTAATTAATAACAAAATAATTTATTATTATTTTACAATAATTTGATTTATTCACAAAGCTAATTAACATACAATCCTCTTTTAATTAATTAAACTTCTGTACTTTTGCTCGAGTTCTTCACTCGTACTCAAGTCTTTCAAATCATTGTCGGACAAATTTAAAACGGATCCACAATTATTGATTTAGGTCTGTTAGATAAACTATTTTTTCTTATTGATAATTTTTTAAAAAAAAAGCACGTTCCCCCGAGGAATCGCTATGAGGAATGTAAAAATATAAATTAGGATATAAGTATTCACCAATTTTTTTTATTTTTCTCAATCCAGTTCAAAAAGATTCGGCATATGACGATATAAATTGCTGTTGATAAACTTTATTAATATTTTTAGTTACTAACAGTTCAGTTTGTTTATAAATATTCCGCGGTTTTTTTTTTTACTATACTGTGAAATAATCTCAAAATAATTAACTTATTTGCTGAAATTAATATATAATGGTATATTATTTCAAACAACTTAGTTTCTAGCCATTTAGCACAGAGTCTTCAAAAGTCGCCAATTAGTCGCCATTTGAAAAAGGGACCAAAAAAGTGGCTAGGTGGTTGAAAAAGGGGCACATGGCGACTAAAGTCGCCAAACGGTAACACTGAGTACATTTGCTTTTAATTTCATGTTTTTTGGTTTAATATAAATTAAAATTCATTATTGAGTTTGAATAAAATGTAATTTCTCGATTTTACCCCCTTTTTGGTACTTTCCCCCCATGGATATAACTAAAAATGTATTCCAAAGAATTTCTAAATTATAAAAAGATTACACATTAAAATACGCATATGTTTATGTCAATAAATATGAAAAAAATGTTTTGTGAAATAAGTACCAAAAATAGGTATGATTTTTACTCCTTAAACGTTCGAATTTCTAAAAAATAAAAAACTTATATTTCTCATTTTTTGGTAAGTTATGAATACGACATACATTTTATCCGTAAGTTGTATGGGTTTCAAAGTTACATATGGTGCCAAAAAACAGTACCAAAATACAAATTTTTTCTCGTTTTCTCCCTAAAAGGACCAATTTTCAAAAAAGTATCCAACACCTGTCCGATTATTTTTTAAATGAATAACTACAACTATTCAACTTTTTTTGTATCTTTATTAATTTGGAAGTTATAAGGTTACCGATTTTATCCGTTTTTAGCCCCTAAACATTCGAATTTCCAAAAATCTCGTGTTAGTGGATCTACGTTCCAAATTTCGCAATTTTAAAGATACCTTTATGAAATTTGGAATGAATAAATATTGGCACATTGACGAAGTCTTTTGAAATTGGTTATGATCGGTCCATTATTTCATCTAGCCCCCATAAAAATATCCTCCCGGAATAGAGGTTTAACGATCATAAATGCCTTATATATAAGGATATTCTAATGAAATTCGATGCAAAGAAGTTTTGTATAAGTGTCAATTTTTGTGCCAAATTTCATAAAGATCGGTCCATAACAACCAGCTCCCATATAAACCCCTCTTCCGAAAACCACTTTAAAGTGCATATATTCCATACAAATGTCAGTATCAAGTTAAAATTCGAGACAAATAAATTTTATTTAAATGGAAATCACTGTGCTAGATTTTATGAGGCTCGGTCCATAATTTATAGTAGCTCCCATATAATCCTATTTTCAGGAATCATCTTAAAGCGCATAAATTCAAATAAATGTTAGTATTAACGTAATATTCTGTATTTGTATATTTAATTTTACACTTAGTAAAAGTATCGACCCACAATTGGCCACAGGTCAAATATATAACCCCTCCCCGAATTTTGATATACATACATGATGGTGTAGGGTATCATATGGTCGGGCTTGACTGACTAAATTTGTCTATCTCATTTTTATTTCATTTTCTAGATTTAACAACGCCCTAGAGTAAAGAGAACCGATTAAAAACTAGTCACGTGACAGGTTCTCAGGGCATGGGGTTGTCATTGGAGGTGGCTAATTAGCCCCTTGGGACAGGTCACAGGATAGGTCCTAGGACTGGTCCAAGAGGACAGGTTCAGTAACGATAAATGTAATAAAAAATTTATAAAAATTCGGTAATTGTTTACTTTTTAAACATTATTTTTATTATTATCTTTATTAAATTATGTTTATTTCAATTTTATAATTTTTCGTTAATGTCGATGGCGGCACCCCGGCTCGAACCCATGTTCATCTGACGTTTGTTATGTTTTATAGTCTTCAACGCTTACCACTCAGCACACTTAACGAGCATGTTATAAATTAACTCTCAACAGTTAAAACGTGAGTGTGTTTGTGTCAACTGGTTCTCAATTGGAACTTTGGTGACGAGTTAGGTGTCAATTGGTACTCAACTGGTACAGAGGAACCGGACCATTACTGCAATTGTCACAAATTTCCCGCAGGGCGTTCATCCATCCGTTACTTGGGATTTTCAATTAATTAATCCTTGAACGCAAGTAAAGGTTATTTCACTTATCCCCTATAAAAATTACCTCCCTGGGAAATGATTTAAATGTAATTCATAAAATTTGACATAATTAAATATATTATAAGAATAAATTAATATGTCATTAGATTTAGCGATATACATCCGCTCGCTTGGACAAAATCGATTAAAACAAATTTTCGAAATTGATCACAAACTTTGTAAAAATTTTAATTTTCACATGAAAATGAAATATAGAACGTAGCTGATAACTACACTTCCTGAAAGTATTATATTCAAATAAAAAATACATTTTATTACAAATTCATTTCCCTTTTCATAACATTTCCCAATATTTATTCATTTGTCATGTTTCATGGGTTGGAATGTAATTAAAATCATTCTCCCACAAGAAAAACTTTTGAAAAACATTCAAAGAACTATTGCAATAAATTAGTTATTCATACATTAAGAAAACAATAAAAATCACAAGGAAATTATTTTCAGATTAAAACTTCTTTTTCCCCCAAGAAGAAAAACTTTTGTTTACTTTCAACGCTGGAGTAATGGTGGTGGAAAACCGAAAACTTCCATCATCTATCTCCCCACTAAAGTATAGTGGAGCTAATCATTTAAGATGATAGTTTTATGAACAAATTATGAAATTCTCCCCTACATCTAGATGATGGTCTTGCAGCTAATAATCACAAGAGCTACAAAAATTGTCAGTGAGTGTGTAATTACAATTTTGTTTGACTCTGTAGCATTGCGATAAAAATAAAATTGTCTTAACTATCCCCACCCCAAGTTATAGGAAAATAAAACTGTATTCCTGTAAAAACATTTGTTACACATTGAATTCATTCATTCGATTTATACGAGCAACATTTCAATTCATTTTGTACTGTAAATAAAAAAAAAGGAAATCTGTGTCATTAACTGTGGGATACAGATGCTGCCTTTTAATCTTAGTGCTCTTGTATCTAGTGTAGATGTTTGACTGTTGCTGCCAAGTACTTATTTGCCACATACATATTTATTTAGATACTCGTATACAATTTATTTATTTGTAATGTTTTATCTAACAGCATTAAGTGGTTTTGTCACAAATATGTCTCATATGGCATCATAGTTCAGTTCTCACGCACAACAGTTGGAGGAAAATTACAAAAAGAAAAACTTTAGTTTTTATTGTTGTTGATGTTGCTTCTGAGTTTTATCTTTTCTTCATTTCATTTTCAGACGATTTTCAACGAGTTGCGTATGTATGGTTGTCTTGCATCATTTTAATTGTGTGAAAAATTGTCACCACAAAACTAAACAAACAATTCATAAATGACAATAAAATTATATTTAATTTTTATTTTCTTGCTACAAGTATTTATGAATGGCAGCAAAAACTTCGACATCAACAACATTCAAATGATTTTTTTCTCATAGAAATTGCACTTTGAGTAAACTATTTTTAAATGGGTTTAAGTACATGTGTATGTAAAAAGTATATAATTACAAATTGCTCATAAATACAACATTACATCGTATAAAAACTTACAGTTCAACATCCTTTGTAACTTGTTCTTTAGTTTAGTTTGCAGTCTCGGTGTACAGTAAGTTGTGGTGTTGTTTCCGGGAAACTGATCCTACAATCATTATTTAAATTATTATCAATTAGATCGTCTCCAAATCTGCATGGGAATGAATCATATAATCATATTAATGGTGAAGAAAATGAGAAAAAAATATAATTCTTACAAAAGCATTTATTTTTAAAACTATAATACACTATAATATGGCAACCTAGAAAAGATACTAAAAAATTAACTGCTATTATAAGGTGTGAGATAGAAAAAACCTTAACACATATTTTGTCTCTTAATATGCTAGATATTATTTTTAATGGAAATCATGTTGATTTGTTGTGAGTTTGAACAAACTGAGTGACAAACAAAAAAAAAAGTTCAAAAAAATAAAAATCCAAAGTGGTTCTACAGAAAATTCGCCAAAGAATTAAAGGTAGATTATGAAAGACATCCCGGTAGAGCCTCCAATTGCAGATTTTTTAAAAGCATTTTAATGAATATTTGATGTTTTGTGACCTCTCTGTCACACTCTATCTCCTCTATTTTAAATTATATACACAACACTTCAAATTTAATAAGGAGTGAGATCGAAAAATTCTTAACATACATAATAGTCAATAACTTGGAAACGGTTGATCTTAGAATTTTCATTAATCATTCATTTTTTAATCATTTGATAATTTAGCACAGATCACAGAAATATATAACTTGTATGGTTCTAACCACTAATTATAAAATTGTGGACCATTTTTGAAAACCCTTTCTTTGGAGATTTGATAGTTGCTTCAGTCACTTTTTTGGAACAGTGTGTACATCTTCTTTTAAAATCTTCGGTATTTTGGGACAGCTTTTTTCTGCTCTACAATTCACTTTTCACAAGAGCTCAATATCTCTCTACTGGTCTAAGCTATGGACAATTTGGAAAATTGACCTCTCTTGGTACAAAAACTATGTTATTGTCTTGGTACTACTCCAGAGCTTTCTGATCGTAGTGACATGATAACAAATCAGGCCAATAATGTGTGGACACGTTGTGCTCTCTTACGAAAGGAAGAAGTCTTTTTTGCAAATATTCCTTGATGCATATTTTGGTATTTATAGATGCGAATGTATCAAAAGACTTTCCTATTTTGCCGCAACTGCAAAAAGCTTATTATACCAGGAATTTTGTAAGAAATTTTTTCTGCTTTTGGGTCCTAAACTTATCTTTAACATTGCTTCGAGCATTAGCAATAAAAAGTTTTGACACAGAAGCTGCGAAAATTCTGACAGCACATAAGTTTTTTCGTCAATTATACAACTTGAGTATTTTTCTATGAAATTTGGTTTTAATTTCCGTGTCCTATTCTTGGCTTCTAAATTTGTTGCACCATTCCTGTTTGGAACTTTTTGTATTTTATATGATTCAACCCTGCATTAGCTTTAAATTTTCGCACCAAGTAGTCGAAGCACTGAGAAAACTGAGCTAATTTTCTACCAGATGTGTTTGGAGTTCCTTTCAATATGCCTTCATTTTTCTGGCCTTCCCAATATCATGTGGTCCTTTTTTCTTACCGAACTAGGTTTCACATCAATAGTCAAATTCTCCTGATACTGTTTAATAACATTAGAAACGGTTTTACGGACGACATTTAATTCTGTGTCCAATTATTTGTAAGACCTATTTGGATTTTTTGAAATTTTTTAATAACTTGTAGAACGTAAATCTTTTTCGTCACTTATTTTGATGAAAATAAGGACAAATTAACATGGCTGTTACTAAAAATAATAACTGAAGTATTTTTCCATGATAGCTATATCAAAAAAAATTTTGAATATTGATTCCGAAAAAAGTTATGAGGCAAAATGTGTGTTAAGAATTTTTCGATCTCACTCCTTAATTACATTTATTTACACAATATTTACAACAACTTAAAAATACCTTAGCATTAACACAAACTCCTTTTGTGATAAGCTACTTCAACTCTGCTCAACTCACACTGAGTAACTCTCTCCGTTTCTCTAAACTATCGGTCTTATATACCCATGTTCCCATTCCGTCTTCTCCCGTCCTTTTTAAGCCCAATCCTTAAAATCTATACTAACATCTCCGTCCTGCAAAACCTTGGTGATCTTCTCATCTCTTTTCCTAAAGTTCCTACATTCGGCCCTCGTTACATTCGATCCCGAATTCTCGTCCTCTGTGACGTTGGTACATCTACCAGAATCTCCACATTCACCGATAGTCTCCAACCCGTAACGACCATGTTCACCTCTTCCAACACTCTTCACATAAAGGCTTAAACACTATCTATACTAACATGCTTCTCCAGGACAAGATTTTTAACGAAATCTTGTCTATCCGGCTATGCATCTTCAATCTAACCTCAACTCTAATCCTTGGGTTGGATATTTTCGCAAAGAACTCTGCACTATCTACTCCATCACCGTATTGCTTCCGTCAAACGTCAATAACTACATAAGTCCCATCTCGAACAAATATAAAAAAATATAAAAAAAACTGTCAAAATAATACATTAAAAAAAGTAAAAAATATAAATATAAAATATAATATCAATTATAAAACATCAAAACTCTAAGATCAACTGTTTCTAAATTATTGAATTTTATATATGAAGATTTTTTCGATCTCACTCCATATGTTCCAATATCTAATATTATTAGAAGCTCTCGGCAAAAGGATTATTGTAGACCAAACATATGAAAACAGGTAAACAGGCCCTCTTATAGTTTTGGTCAATATATTGTTATATATATTCACAGAAAAAATTACAATTTGATTAATTTGATTTTAAATTAAATTCTATTAAAAGAGTTATTTTATTTTATTGATTGTAAATAATTTCAAATATTTCTTGACAACTTAAAAAAAAGATAAAATAGAAAATTATTTATTTTCAACAAAGAAAAATATTGGAGCCAATAAAACAATATCCTTGTTTTAAAGGATCTAAACGTACATAAGTAATGTGATATACTGTGTTGAGAAGCTCCCAATACTTAAACATTTGTTTTGTTTTAGACTAGGTTATACCCGGTGTACTTCGCTGGCTGTTTCGTTGGGTACACACAATCCGATAGCACAAGTTTCCACATATGTATTTCTATAATTTAGTTCTTTAAATATACCAAATTTATATTTACTCTTTGTGGAAATGCAATTGCTACTTGGGGAAAGGTGTGAGTCTAAATTTACTCATATATGTTGCATTAACATTCAAGCTTTTCAACAATTCTTTCTATTAATAGGCAACATAGGCACCAATTTCATATAAATGCACCATTAAAGATACCAAAAAAGTCGTAGGACCCGCTTTTATGAATCTAATTCATTCGGAATTATACATATAAGCCGATAACCTTATTTAGCCTTAGTTCATTTAAAAATATTATTTTTATAAAGAAAAATAAAAAAAAATTAACAAAACATTTATAAAATTTCTTTGGTTTTCCAATAAAATTACTTGTTTGAATATCTTTTTATATCCAAATAATATTTTTTTAAATTCTAACAATTTAATTGTTTGAAATTTTTACAGATTATAGGGTAAGTGCACCTAATGTCGGCATGTACCAGTAGTCGGTATTTTTAAATTTAAACTGAAATAATTAAAAACAGCGAATACTAATTATTGATATAAGATCAGTTTTGCCATGAAAATGTATTTATATTTTTAGTGCGAATGTTCAAAATATACTAATAGTAGCAGTTTTTTGGCAATTTCCTCCGTTCTTAAACAACACATTTTTGATATCAGTTTTTAGAAAAAAAAAAAATTAAAGAAAGGCTACTTTCAAATATGATATTAATTATAATAATTCAAGTTGTATTTTAACAAAAATTTATTCAGAAAATAGACAACTATTGAAACCTTATGTTAAATGTGTAAAATTTTGCGTAAAAATTCCATTTCATGGTTTGGTGGCTGCCGACCTTAGGAACAAAAAAATTGTATAGTATTCTATAGTCGGCATGTCATGTTAATTGGGAGATAATAATGTAATTATTACTTCGGAACTAAATGTTTTTTGCAAATATATTTAGACACTATTATTAGAAATATTTCGTCGGAACTATGTGATGATTTATCTGTTATTATATATTCAAGAATGTATTGATTTAGGTCATATGAAAGCCTTTATGGCAGCATTTGCCCGATTTTTTTCGAGGCGGGGATGCCCTGTCGCCATATACTCAGATAATGGAACAAATTTTATTGGAGCTAATAAGTTGTTGAAAAAAGAGCGACAGGAATTCATCAAACAACTAAGAGGAACTGTCACATTCATGAACAGTCTACAAAATTTGACGTGGCATTTTATACCCCCCGGAGCTCCATACATGGGCGGACTCTGGGAAGCAGGCGTTAAAAGTTTTAAATCACACTTAAAGAAATCCAACACCCAAAATAAACCAGATGGGTCTATTTGCAAACTATGCAAAAATAATCATACACTTAGAGAATGTTCAACGTTTACTTCATTAGGAGTAAGCGAGAGGATATCCGGCTCGAAGGACCATATCTAAACGTGTTAAAGTGAGATGGGTAGTTTGTGTTCGCGGGTTTTATATAAATAAATAAATAAAAACACAGTATTTTTCAAAAACGTTATAAACTTATATGTTTATTGACCCTTAGGTTTTTCTATATAAATTCTGTGTAATATAACTAGGTTAGGATATAGGATTTAAGTTTTATTCATTAGGGTTTAAGTTTTAATATTTATAAATAGAATAAGATTTATATTCACTTTTCTTTAACTTTTATCTAATTATTTTTAGGGTTTTTTTTTTTTTTTGTTGTTTAAGCACTTCGCTGTTGCAATCAATCGCTTCAAAGTTGGCTAACGAACTATATTAAATTTTAGAGATCAGTTGACAATTAAGTTAGCTGCAGTTGGGGGGCGTTGATAATTGGCATCAGAGCTGGAAAACTGTTCACTTGGGTGAACAGGGTCATTTCTATAATGTTTGTAAAAATGTGTTAAAAGTGAATTAAAACTTAAGATTTATAGATAAAAATATTCTACAGAATTTTTCACCGCAAAATTTTACTATAGGTCTCTGAAATGTAAAATTGTATCTGTTGAACCATTTTTCCAAAAAAAGATAAATTATAAAATCGATCAAGTATTTTGTTAAAATTTTTTTTATTTTTTAAAATTATTTTATATTTCAGAGCATAGTTTAAGGCATTTACATACAAAATGTATCAATAAAATGCATGCCGACTATTGGATCATCACATGCCGAACACTGGAAAAATATGCCGACTATAGATACAAACGATGTTTTTTATAAAATGCAATAAAATGGCCAATTAAACATTTATTTCTTTGCCAAAATCTAACAAAATCTGAAAGAGTACCCATTAATAAAGTGGTGCATTTGCTCGTTATCCAAAAATCATGATCACGTTCGGAAATATTAAACTTGAAAGTCAAAAAAAAGTTAAACTACCGACCACCGGTACACTTACCCTATTAGTATATTATTTTAATAAGAAAAAAAAAAATTATTATTTTTTTTTTTTTTTTTCAATAAACAATTTACGAATTAGTGTGGTTTTACGAATTTTGTGATAGGTCCTTTTTCAGTAAATAATATTATTGACTTTAAGAATTTTATTATTGAATTTAGTTTTTTCTGTATTTGTATAGAGCAGGGGTTTCCAAATGGCGTCCGTAGTAATGTTTAATATTTAAAATTTTTTAGATCGCAATATCTTCGAATCTTATGTCAAATTTATGAACAGATCAATTTTTTTTAATCCGTTAGTTTGTCCGTTTGCAGAGTGCAGCCAAAGAAAATTTACAAAAAATGTCTTAATTATTTTTTTTTAAGTTATTAAGTAATTTTCGATTAAGGAATTAGATTTTGTGGTAATCAAAGAGCTTAACAGGAAATTAGTGAATGAGATGACACTTTGCTAAGAGAAAAGAATTCATAAAATAAATTCAAGACCAAGATATGGAGAAGCTCCTAATAATTATGTCAAACACGTTCGGCAGTAACTTTTTCAAAATCCTATATGGGCCAATATGCTAAACAAGTTTGAAAATTTGTAGACTTATGTACAGAAAATTACAAAATATACTACTGTGCGTTGTGTTAAGCGCTATCTGTCACGCAGGAAGATTAACTGCAAATTAGTTAAGCATAGCAAATTGAATTAATATTGTCATTATTATACTAAAAAAAACTCACTTATCAATTTATATAAAGCGTGAGCTTAAGAAAACGTCGATACGCTATCAAATCTGAAAATATTAGCAAGGTTCACAAAAAATGTATAAATTTAAAGTGCCTTTTTAACATTATAGTAACAATAGTTTTAAATATATATTTTAGATTTTTTCAAATCCGGTTTTAACTAGGGGGAAGCTTTAAATCACATTAAACTTATTAATACGAAACCAAGCAAATCAAACAGACTTCAAAATATGACGGGGATTAAGCTTTTCTTTATAACATTTTAAACTATAAAAGAACAAAAACAAAAAAGAAAAAATAAGTGCAACAAATTTTACAATTTCATATGAAAAATCATTGATCTGTCAGTTTAATGTAGAATATGTCTGTTCTTTTTTTTTTTTTGCTTTCCAAGCCACATTCTCATTTTTTTCCAGCCAATTCTTTTTATGACTCTTCCATCATAATTCTGGTTTCAATATACACTGCATCAGGATAAAAACCACTATGTACAAAGTATTAAATATGATGATCAACAAGGTGATCTTAACAAGATGATTACCGCAATGGCAAAAACAACAACAACAAACATCGAAATAGAAAAACTATTTAGAAAATAAAAATAAAAAGAAATATAGTGGTAGACTTGACAGTCAGTCTAGCAATCAGGAAATACATACAACATAAAATGTTAAATGTAAGAAAGAAAAAAAAAAAAATAATAAAAAATATGTGGTAAAATATGAAGCAGAAAAATAAAGAAAATAAAGTGGTAAAGTAAAAAATTGCAATCAAAGCCATGAATACAAATAGTAACAAAAGTCAAACATATCAGACAGTACAACAGGACGGACAGTTGAACAGACAGACAGAGTATGTTTGTGCAACAACTGTCAATTACTTTTTAAGCTGTTTTATTCACTCTTCTCTCCTCCTGGTTGTCTGTCTAATCATTGTGTTCCTCACAAGTAGGTACCAGAGGTATAAGACGGGAGTTTTGCACTGTGGGGTGTTAGCAATAAAATATGCCTTTTTGTTGTATGAGGTGATCTAATGGGTCTCTGCCTTTCTTGATTGAATTAACTGATATTTGTATACCCACCATATATATTGAGTTTGTCATTTCGTTTGTAACATACTAAAATAATCACCTAGATTATAGATCAGGGGTTCTCACAAGACCTCGCTTTGCGACCCCCTTTTGTCATTGCAATAGAATCGCGACCCACTATAACTTTGACTAATTTAAATATCAGAAAAAATGTTATGTAAAGATAAAGTAAATTAAAAAAATAATATTAATAATTGCGACATTGTTTTGTTAGAGTATTAAGAGACCTTTTCCTATAATAAATCTAATATTATTCCCTGCGTCCACAAAAGATCGAATTTATGTCTTGAGAGATAAGAGAGTGAAAAAAAAAATATTTTTATTTTTTGAGTTACATTTCATCTCTTTTTGAAAGGACTTTCCATCTTTAAATTATAAAGTTGCTTAAGCAAATTTTCTTTATATAGGCGGGAAACTTATCCATGAAATAAAAGTAATATGTACTCAAAACGATTTTATAAAAAGTTTTTGATATAATATATTTTTATTTATATTTTAATAAAATAAAAGTAGAATTTCAAGTGAAAAAAAAACCTATAGTTTCATCAAATTTAAGTGAACTACATATTTATCTTTTAAATTAATTGTTTTCCCTGCCATATTGTAAAGTTTTCTTTATACTGTATCATTTACAGCTTTATTTTCTTCGTTTGATCATTGTTGTCTTTATCAAGCATAATATTTTATATTTATTTATAATAGGCCACCGAAAATTATTTAGAAAAATGGTATTACTTTTTTGCGGTTGTCAAAAAAGTTTACCCACAAAACGCGGTAAAGTTTGGAAATCAATAATCCCAATGTAACATATGCTCACAACGTAGAGCACGTTAAATTTGAAGTTTATGTCTTTTAATAATTAAAAACAACATCTTTCACTTTACTATTTTACTTTATCAATAAAATATTAACAATTTTTTATTTAAAATGTCTAAACTTCAAAATAATATTTAAATTAAAAAATTGTGTGTTCAAGAATATTTTTCAGGAACTCTTCGCGACCCCCCACAAATGTCCTTACGGACCCCTTGTGGGTCGCGGACCCCCATTTGAGAACCGTTGTTATAGATATACTTGATTCTCCTAAAATTCTACGTCGACTTAGCTATGTCCGTCCGTCTGTCAGTCTGTCGAAATTGGTTAATAAACGAAAAAGTTATATTAAACTAACTTTGTTTTGTACAAATACCCAGTTGGAAATTGTATCTTGAAGACAGTTTCATAAGTGACTTATATTGTAAACAGTGTTGCCAGGAATTGAAAAAAAAGAAGCTAAATTAGACTTTAAAAAAAGTCTGAAAAGGCTAAATGTCCCAAAAAATAAAGCCAGAAAAAAGCTAATATATTGTCTTATTTAAAAACACATTTATTTTTTTCTCATTAGATTTTGGTATTTCTTAAAGATATTTTAGTGAATTTGTAAATATAACATAAATAGTTTTTATAGATAATAAAGTTTGTTAAAAAATACTTATAATATTTTCGTATAATGAAGCGCCACAGGCGAAAATTTTCATTAAATATAAATAATTTCGATTTTTTGTGCGAACTAATACACAAAAATGCTTAAATTGATGATTCTGTAGAAATAAAATTAGTAAATTTTTAGCCTTTTTAAGGCTATATTAAGAATAAAAAAGCTAGAAAAAAGGCTAGAAGCTAAAACGAAAATTTTGAGGCTAAAAGCAAAATAAAAAGGCTAGATTTAGCCTTAAAAAGGCTAAACTGGCAACACTGATTGTAAAAGTCATTAGGTGATGACATTTATATGGGACGTCTACATGACGTGTCAACACTTTTTCTTCAGATTACTATCATATGAAAATAGGTGTATGTCTGAATGACTTTGATAGCTAGAAAACCAACAATTAGACTGACAAAATATTAAAAACTACATCGAAATAAATATGATTTTATTTTTTTCTTTTATAAAGCAGAAAATAGGGAGGATCTAAATGCATAAACCTAAATTTAATGGTCAGATATTCAAATAAATTCTAAGAAAAAATTTATTTCATTAAGATTTATATTTTTTAACTTTTAAAAAGTTAATACATTTGTTAAACTTTTTAAATAGTTAACCGTTTAAAGAGGGAATACTCTAAAAAAATAAACAAATATTTTGATCTTCTGTGTTCAAGAACTTTAAAAAATATTTCAGTAAAAATTTATTAATCAAAAACTCTATGAAAAATTAGTAAAAAAAATATAAGCTATCAAACGTTTGTTAAAAAATATAAAATAATAAAATTGAGCAAACAAAATAAAATTTCACGTAAGTCTTGTCGAAAAAATAGTTATATACAAAATAAATAAAACATCCATTTAATTAATTTTACTCTTTTAGAAATTCCGATCGAGTTATCTCATCTGAAAGGGAATTTCAGACACACGTTAAGACTGCTTTGAGTCAGAATGCAGCCATTGCTACCAACAACAATGAAGTTAAAGAGGAACGGACATAAAAAGCATTTTTAACCAGAACACAGTTTTTACCAATATCCTTAAAGAGGCTAATGTGTTGATTCAAAATGCAAATGGGTTTAATATTGATATTATTTATTTAAATTTTGAATTTATGTTAGAATACTTCATAGTACCTTTAATAAATGAATTTCTATTATTTCCATAAATTGTATTTCTTTTAATAAATGCATCATAATCAATATTAAGGGTAGTACGCATCACGTTTACACTATTGAATGCTGATATTTTTAATTCTATTTGTCAAGACATCTGAGAAGAAGGAAAAAATATCACTGACAATACACTGAATTTTTAAATGCAATAATCATCTCGACATCGCTAAGATATGTCACTAATTTGTCAACACTATTGACAATATGCTGATTAAGTCTTGAAGAAATTTGACAAAATGAATATGTCAGTAGTTGTCATGATGTATTTTGTATGGACACAAATGACAAAGTCAGCAATGATTCTGATGCGTCATGAAATTGTCTTATAAGACTTCTTAAAGAAATTTCCAACTGGGTAGTTTAATGGTCGATATAAACTTGGAAACCAAAAATGGGTGTGATTAACTCATCTCCTACACGCAGAGAAAAAATATGGTTCAGGTGACCATAAACTAAGAGCAACATACTATGATTGTATTATATGATTACAGTTAAAAATTTCTATATTTGTACGTAATTATTCTGATTCCATTCAATAATTTTTTCATCATTTAATGAATTGGTAATAACATTTATAACTTTTTTTTATAATATTTCTTCCAATTTCACAATGTTTTTATCATTTAATAATCCCATTATATCATATATAAACCAATTTTATCATTTAATAATCCCATTTTATCATATATATAATACCCGAGTTTACAATACAGAATATATTTAAAATAAAACAAATTTATCCAAAATTTTTATTTACTTCACTTGTTTATTGAGAATATTGCAAATTCAAATATTTCAGACAAAAATTTAATAATATATTAATTATTATATTATTAGTTATAAATAACATTTAATACATTTATTAAAAATATTATACCTAAAACATAAAGAAATTATACACTTTTCCAAACTTTTTCTTAACAAAACTTACTTTTTTACATTTAAAAGTCCTTTGATCTCACACATCTTTATGATTTGTTGTCGTTAATTGACGTCGTTCGATGCATTTTATAGAAAGAAGAACATTTCTTACCGCTTCCATATTCAAATTGCTTTGTCTTTTTTGACTTCTTTACAGGAAATTTAATTGTTTTAGATTTCAACAAATTATATACAGGATCCTTCGTTCACGTACGAATGTTTATATGCCACTTGAAAATTTAAGTCTATTACCTTTATATTTATATAAACTTTTATTTTCACAAATATTTTGTTTATTCCACTTCTTGCACACAGCTATATTGTTTGCCTACTAATAAACTACTGAACTGTTATACAAAAATGTGTAAGGAGTGAGATCGAAAAATTCTTAACACACATTTTGCCGCATAACTTTTTCGAAATCAATATTCAAAAATTTTTTTTGACCTAGTTATCATGGAAAAATACTTCAGTTATTATTTTTAATAACAACCATGTTAATTTGTCCTTATTTTCATCAAAATAAGTGAAGAAAAAGATTTACGTCCTACAAGTTATTAAAAAATTTTAAAAAATCCAAACAGGTCTTACAAATAATTGGCCACAGAATTAAATGTCGTCCGTAAAACCGTTTCTAATGTTATTAAACAGTATCAGGAAAATTTGACTATTGATGTGAAATCTAGTTCGGTAAGAAAAAAGGGCCACATGATATTGGGAAGGCCAGAAAATTGAAGGCATATTGAAAGGAACTCCAAACACATCTGGTAGAAAATCAGCTCAGTTTTCTCAGTGCTTCGACTATTTGGTGCGAAAATTTAAAACTAATGGGAAAGTTGATAACATATAAAGTTCAAAAGATTCCAAAATGGAATTCTTCAAAAAAAATTACAAGCCAAAAATAGGACTCGGAATTTAAAACCAAATTTCCTACAAAAATACTCAAGCTGTATAATTGAGCTTGTGTCTCAAAAATTTGTATTGCTAATGCTCGAAGCAATGTTGGAGATAAGTTTAGGACCCAAAAGCAGTAAACATTTCTTACAAAATTCATGGTATGACAAGCTTTTTGCAGTTGCGGCAAAACAGGAAAGTCATTTGATACATTCGGTTCTATAAATACCAAAATATGCATAAAGGGATATTTGCAAAAAAGACTTTTTCTTTTCTTAAGAAAGCACAATGTGTCCACATATTTTTGGACCCATTTCGTATCATGTCACTACGGTAAGAAAGCTCTGGAGTGGTACCAAATCAATAACATAGTTTTAGTACCAAGAGAGGTCAATTTTCAAAATTGTCCATAGCTTAGACTAGTGGAGAGATATTGAGCTCTTGTGAAAAGTGAATTGTACAGCACAAAAAAGGTGTCCCAAAATACTGAAGATTTTAACTTAAGATGTGTACACTGTTCCAAAAAAGTGACTGAAGCAACTATCAAATCTCCAAAGAAAGGGTTTTCAAAAATGGTCCACAATTTTATAATTAGTGGTTAGAACCATAAAAATTATATATTTCTGTGATCTGTGCTAAATTATCAAATGATTAAAAAAATAATGAAAACTCTAAGATCAACCGTTTCCATGTTATTGAATATTATGTATGTTAAGAATTTTTCGATCTCACTCCTTATTCAATAGTTATGCAGAAAAAAATATGATTAAAGGTAAAAATTCAATAGTTGTGTGAAATCAAATCATAGTCAAAAACAAATATTCTATGTTTGAGGAAAACATAAACCTTTTCAGAAACAAACATTAAATAGTTGTGCAAAACAACATAGGACTTAAAAACAAATAAAAATATTGGCCTAATTGTGGTAGAATTAACCAAATTTGTAAAATTAACTAAATGGTTGTAGGATTAACTTATTAGTTGTAGAATTAACTAATGTTTGGATTTTTCATAAAAATGATTTTATACAAAAATATTTAAATACAAATATAATTGCAGTCAACCATATTAAAATTTTGATTGTGGGTAATCATAAAATTATCAAACAGAAACATAAACGTTGCTACCATGAACACGGTATTATTCAAATCATTGAAAAACAGCTATGCAAACATTGAATAGCTGTAGTGATCATGCTGTAACCCTGTTTTTTCTCTGCGTGTATGTAAGGTGAAATTTCAAAGTAGGGTGACACATAAAGTTGAATATGGTGGATATAAAAAATTTGCCCAATCTGAGTATAATATTCTCACACATGAAGTTCCTTCCCAATTTCAATTCAAATCTTTTCAAAAATTTCTTAATCCAAAATTTTTGCCCACTGTACCTTCACTGTCATTTACCAAGCAGGGCGAAAATGATTGTTGTTGCTCTGTTGATTGACAGATTGTTAAGAGGAGATCAATGTTTTTAATGTTCAATGCTGACTGTGTCGGTATTCTTATATATTCATGTTGTTGTTATTGTTTGTAACATTTGCTGACTGTTATTTATATGAGAAATTCCTGTTAATTGTGCTAAAAGTTAATTTATATTTTTTTTTAAACATTTCTTCATCAACGTCTCCATCTCCAGCTATGTATGGAGTCAACTGAGTTTCAGGAAAAACAAAAGAGACAATAAAAGACAACAACAGCAAAACATTATTTTTTTTTTAACAAATGATAAAAGAATACAGTTAATTTATTTTAATTTTTTTTTTTTTTCTTACACAAAATCCAATATGAGTAAAAGAAAAAAAAAAAAAAAAAAAACATATTTTAAAATTTCTTGAGAATTTGATTATTGGGGATTAATGTTGACTTACAATATAAATGACCACAGTATTATTGATAAATTAATGTCATTATGTCTGTTGGATTTTTTGGGATTTTGTTTATATTTCGTTTTAATGTTTTCAAGAGTCTCTCACCCATGTTAAAATGGAAATTTAAAAGCATTTTATGTATGTAAAAAAAGCAGTAAAAAGTTTAAGGTGGGCATTTTATGATGTCAGCGATAAAGATCAGTAAATCTTCGATTTATTCACTGCTGCTGCTGCTGATTTTGACTGTTCTCAATTCCATTAACATTTATTTCTTTTCAATAATTTTCAATAATTAAAAAATTTTAAATGTTTTTTAAAAGTTTTTATTAAAACACTGCTGAGTTTTTTTTTTTTTTTTTTTTGTTATTATTTATATTTTCTCTTAATAAAAAAATACATGAGAGTAATAAAACTTAGTGTTTGAACTTATTTCGATTTCCGCAGTCGCAGTATGAGTTTTGTTTTATGTCTTTTTAATGTTCGACGTTCGTTATTTACTATTTTACTATTGAATGAAATTTAATAAAAATTTAAATAAATAGTAAAATCGATATTTAATATAATATAGCATCCGCTTAACATCCGTTTTAAAATGGCCTGTTAAATGTTAATATATCGTCACCGAAAATGCAAAACAACGTAACATCACTTGTCATAACTTTACAGGAGGCATAAAAAACTTTTTAAAAACTAAAGGAATTGTCCTACAAACAAGATTTTTGGGTAATTACATCCTTAACTACTGCCTAATATATTGATGATGAATATTTTTATTTTAATTAAATATTTTTTTAAGTTATGTATTTTACGTTTTTCAAGATTTAAATTTTCGGAAGCCAAAACAACGTAACATCAATAAAAATTTTAGAAAAATTTTAATTTAAACGATTTCTGATAACTTTTACTCCAAAATTTTAATAGCCATTATATTTGCTATCTAAATTCGTAAAAAAAAGAAAAAAAATGTTTTATTTTTTTAACAAATGTGATGTTACGTTATTTTGACTTAAGAAAAATATTGCTTTCGTTAATATAATCATCATTTTTTGAGCTACAAGTCTGAAAATTTGTGATCACACGTATTTTGGAATAATAAACTATATTTCATCAAAAACACAAATTTGAAAATTTTGATGTTACGTTGTTTTGCATTTTCGGTGACGATATGTATGTATATTAATATTTTTTATTAGATCGAATAAAAAAAATCAGTTACAAATATACTTCTACCTCAACTTCCCTAACACACGAAAAGTTATAAAACAACTTCCCCAACTAAATACCTAACATTCATATAATTTTCGTCAAGGTCTAAGTTCGTCTGGTGTTAAATTAAAAATTTGATTTTATTATTAGTAAAGTTTAGTTAAAGCTAACCCATACATTCTTAATGTTACCAAGCTCTGTATGAAAAACATAATTTAACTTTGTAGACAATCGAGAAATTTCGTTAATTTAATTTTATTATGCTATTTTTTAATAATTACACATTATCACATTTTAATTAATTTTGCAAATATTTTTTCTATATATTTTTGCAAAATCACTACCCAAGTGTCCTGACTTCTCAAGAAACAAATGACTATTTGATTTTTAATGCTTTGTCCGGGTGGAACTTTTATATGGTTGGTCAAAATTCGAAGTAATATTTTCTTTCGGAATCTTTCGCATAGATGCAAATTTAGTTATTTATAACAATCTCATAAACATGACTTCAAGAACATAGAACCAATTTTTTCTTCCTTTTCCTGCAAAAATCATCACATCTAGATTGTTGGGTTCGGGGTGGTTCAGCAAGAAATTTCCATTAAATAAAACCAATAAAAAATTCAATTAGTTTAACAATTCTGGGTAGTTTATTTTCGGCTTTACTTACATCAATGAGAGTTCTAGGGAGACTAAAAACTAATTTAAAATATAAAAGATATAAAGACCACGCACTTTTGCCTTTTCAACTGTTGAGAGATTTTCGAACATTGGAAAACACTCAATTGTAGCCCATGTAAAGTTTACATTGAGGGGCAAATATTTAGCACGTTTGCGGCATAAACATCCCGCCCCCCTTGCAGTATTGCAACACTCTGAAGGACAACGGAAGTTATGTATTAATAATAGTAAGAAGAAAAAAAAATATAAAATATTTTCATGATCTACATTAATTCAATTTCAAAGAGTAATAGAAAGGGATCAATGACAAAAATATAGACTTAAATACAATCAATTCAAATAATTCAATAATTTCTATTCTTGAAAATATAAATAAACATTTTAACGTCTTGTGTTGACGTTAATAACGATGGTAGTAGCTTCATTTGTTTTTTTGTTCGGAAGTACATTCACATCACTATTTGGAGTGGTTCGATTCAACTTCCCCTTATTAGAACCCTCTGTTTTCTTGTAGTGCAGCAGCGTGTGATGTTCATTAATACAAATTTTACAGCGATCACGACTCCGACACTGGTTTATTAGATGAGAGTGTGCTAGACAGTTATAACAATATTTATATTGACGTACCACTCTTTTTCGCTGCTGCACTGACATTCGCTTAAATTTGTAGCACTTCCTTAAAGGATGATTTTTTTTACAAATCCGACAATCCCAATTTGTACGTCTTGGTACTAAACGACGTTCTGGTGAAGATGAGGAAGGACGGGTTATTTGTTGACGACGTGGTGGTGGAGACATGGTTGCTGTAAAAGAAAGAGAAATGATTAGGGGTGTTCTGGATTAGGTAGTAACACTAATTTGACAATAGGCCTAACGATTATTCCATTCGAAGTGCGGACTTCTGCTACTCTAACTTTTGAATCAGAACCTCGAACCACATTTTCAATTCGACCCAATCGCCATTTATTCGGGGGGAAATTATCCTGTCTTATAACGACTAAATCACCTATAGAAAAATCGCGTTGTGGGTATTTCCATTTAACACGTTTATGTAGTTCTTTCAAATATTCTTCCTTCCAGCGAAGGGCAAAGAGATGATGAATTATTTTCAATTTTTTCCAACGATTTTGAAGATTGACAGGTTGATTAGAGAAATCTGGCTCGGGGGGTGATAGTAAAGGACCTCCAATGAGGAAATGACCTGGAGTAAGAGCACAAAGGTCTGAAGGATCGTCACTCATTGGAGTAAGAGGTCTCGAGTTTAAACAACCCTCAATTCGAGTCAGCATGGTCGAAAACTCTTCATAGGTCCAGCTTTGGGCATTAACAATTTTCCGAAGATGAGACTTAAAACTTTTTACCCCAGCTTCCCATAACCCTCCCATATGAGGGGCGGAAGGAGGAATAAAGTGCCATTCAACAGGTTGAAATTCTTTTCCGGAGATTATACCTTGTCTTATTTCCGATAAAAAACTTATTCTGTCTTTGGAAATTATGTTGGCAGCACCCACAAATGCTGTTCCATTATCTGAGTATACCGCCCTTGGGGATCCACGACGTGAGAAAAACCTTGCGAATGCTGCCAAAAAAGCACTGGTGGATATGTCGGAAGTAACTTCTAAATGAATGGCTTTAGTGGCAAAGCATACGAAAACCAAGACGTAACCTTTAGTTTTCTTACAACCGCGACCGACATAAGATTTTATGTCGAAGGGGCCAGCGAAATCAACTCCTGTATAAGTAAATGGCCTCGACAACGTTACCCTTTCTTCGGGAAGGGCTGCCATAATCTGTTGACTTTGAACACGTCGTTGCAATACACAACTCTTGCAGTTATGTACTATGGATTTTGCAAGGTTTTTTAATTTGGGAACCCAAAATTCAATTCTCATTAATCGAACTAATAGAGAATTTGACCCATGAATTGAGCATTGATGAAGAAATTGTATGTAGAGGCGAGTAAATCGTCCCATATATGGTAGAATTTTGGGGTAACGCTCATTATAGGATAGACTAGATGAAAGAGCTAATCTGCCATTGACTCTCATTATACTTTCAGGATCTAAGAATGGATTAAGTGTAAGAAGATTACTTTTTGGGGGTAACAGAAAGCCTTGGGAGAGCAAATTGTACTCGGGGAAATATAGATTTTGACAAAGCCTTATCAGTCTCGATCTTACAAATGATATCTCGGAGTGGCGTAGTATATGGCTGGGGTATTGTCGATTTTGTTTATGTGTAGGGTGAGTTAAATGAAAAAATCTAAAAATATAGCATATTACTCGCATAGCCCTAGGAAGTTCGGAAAACCGAAGCAAAATATCATTTGTAGCTTCTAAAATAACATGCGATTTTACTGCTCGAGTTTCTTCATTAGTTTCAAAGCTAACAGAACCAGAAGGTCTATCAATGGGGTTGAGTTTTAACCAGTTAGGTCCATGCCACCACAATGAGCAATCTGCCAACTCTCTAGCTGTGATACCACGGGATGCTAGATCAGCGGGGTTATCTTTAGAATCGACGTGATTCCAAGTGCTGCTACCGACTTTTTCAAGAATTAATGCTACACGATTTGCTACAAAAGTAGTCCATGAGTAGGGGGGTTTCTGCAGCCAAGCTAGTACTATTGTGGAGTCCGTCCACAAAAAACAGGGATGATTTTCCATTTTTAACTGAGTCCGGACAGAATTTAGCATTTTTGCTAGTAGTTCGGCACCGCACAATTCCTTTCGAGGTAGAGTTATAAATTTGAGGGGAGCTACTTTAGTCTTGGCTATTAGAAGATGGGTAAATATTTGACCGTATGGACTTTGTGCTCGAAGGTATAAAGCGGCTCCATATGCTTTCTCCGACGCATCACAGAAACCGTGTAGTCCTATTGCGTAGCTTGGGTCGTAGTTTACGAAGCGGGGAATTTTAATATTTGAAATGTAGCTACAATCATCCAAAAAAGCATGCCACTGGGTTACAATATGAGGATTTATTTCCTCATCCCAGTCAGTTTGATCTTTCCAAATGAGCTGCATAAGTATTTTAGCTACTATTATCTTTGGCGCAAGCCAGCCTGCGGGGTCAAATAACCTAGCGATTTCTGATAGAACTGCTCTTTTAGTAATGATGTTTCGATTAGGATACTTTTGTGGGTTAAAATAGAAAGAATCGGTTTCAGCATTCCATCTTAAACCAAGAGTTTTTGTGCTGCTTGCCTCAGATAGTTTAAGAAAGTTCGCATTTAATAAATGCTCGGGAGGTAGTTCCGAAAGGAGGATTTGGTGGTTGGCAGTCCACTTTCGAAGTTGAAAACCTGCTGTGTGGAGAACCTTAATAAGGCAGTTTCGAGATTCAATAGCCTCCGAGAGACTATGGGTGCCATAAAGTACATCATCGATATACATAAAGTTTCTGAGAATATCAGAAACAACGGGGTTTTGATTTTCACAATTTTTGGCAAGTTCTATTAGAGTTATTATTGCCAAGTACGGGGCACAGTTTACTCCAAAGGTAACTGTCTTTAATTCATATTCATTTATGGAATCATTAGGGGATGATCGAAAAAGAATTCGTTGATAAGGGGTGTGATTACTATTGACTAGAATTTGTCTGTACATTTTTTCTATGTCGGCACTAAAAACATATCTGAAAAACCTCCATTTAAGAATTAGAATTGTCAGATCGGATTGTAAAACGGGTCCTGGGTAAAGTACGTCATTAAGGCTAACACCATTCGTTGTAGGGTTGGATGCATTGAAAACGACGCGTAATTGAGTCGTGGTACTATCAGGCTTCAGCACCGCATGGTGGGGTAAATAATAAGAAGATCTCTCGTGATCCGAAAGTCCCTCGCTAATACATGTCATATGACCTAAAGTTATATATTCATTTAAAACACTATCGTATTTAAATTTATCTTCGGAAGATCGACTTAATCGGGCTTCGTTGCGAATATATTGTCTTAAAGCAATATTGCGTGAAAGTCCTAAAGTTTTATTTACTTGAAAATCTCTACGAAAGGGTAAGGAGACTACATAACGGCCCGATTCATTGCGATAAGTTGTAGCCTGATAGTATGCTTCGCAATATTCATCATCTTCAGACAAACGAGTAGCTTCAGGGATTTCTTCGAGCTCCCAGAATTTGGACATCTGATGGCTAAGGTTAATTTCATTATAAAAGGACAATGCTGAGGGGGGAGTATCAGAACTAAAAACTTTACCGGTAATTATCCAACCGAATACCGTATTTTGTGCAACAAGAGAATGATCTCGATTCCAACGCACACCGTCAAGGATAATATGGGGGTAAATATCACCTCCGAGTAATAAATCGACGTGGGATCCTTGGTGCAAATTCATATCAGCAATTTGTAAGTCCTCAAAGCCTGATTGAACGAAATAAAGTAGAGAATGGTAGGGCAACTCGCCAGTAAGCTTGCGTACAACATGAACGTTGACCTCTCTCTCAAAACGCTTATCCAGTGGTGATCCAATTATTATGGAACACACTTGACTAGACGTTGCTGTTAAAGAACCATTCAGTCCTACAATGTCCATTCTTTTTGCCTCAAAAATCAATGAAAGTTTATTTTGAAGATGCTTAGAGATAAAGGATGCCTCTGAGGCTGGATCTATAAGAGCACGAACTGTCGATCTAGTTTCTCCTATGCAAATATCTACAAGGGCCGTCCCAAGAAGTATGGAAGAGCAGTGGGAGGACTGTAATCGGGTAGAATATGACTGACGTAGATGAGGAGGGACAGCTGAAGAAGTCGAAGGCCGCTCATCTGAATTAGCTAGATGGTGGCTTATAAGAGGGGCATTTGTCTTAGAAACAGATTCGACTGCATTTTGAGTATTCTCCGTACTTCGATGGAGTAGAGAATGGTGTTTTTGCTTACATAATGTACATACAAATTGGCTCTTACACTTTTTGTATTCATGGGAGGTTGCTAAACAATTTGTACAACGTTTCTGACTTCGAACAATAGAAAACCTTTCGTCTATAGGCATACGTAAAAATATAGGACATAACCTAAGAGGATGCTCATCTGGACAAAGGGAACATTTTTTCGTTTTTGAAGAGTTAATATTCGTATGGTAAGAGCTCAACTTATTTCCTTCTCGATGATTGTCATTCCTTTTATGAGTGTTCTTTTTATTAAAAGAATTATTATTCGAAGGGGCTCTAATATCCGTTACAGACTCCAACGTGTGAAACCGAGATGTTAGAAAAGAGTCCATTTCTTTCCAGGTAGGAAGTTCAGAATGGTTTCTCAGAGATTGTTCCCAAAGATTGAGAGTAACATCGGGAAGGGATGTCGAACAGATGTAAATAAAAATCACATCCCAATTCTTGGTATCAATTTTCAGGAGGGACAAATTCGCTACACAATTATTAATTGTGCGTTGAAGACTTTTTATACACGGGCCATTTTCTTTTGATATGGGTTGTAAATTAAAAAGTGTCTTTAACTGGGCGTTAATGAGTACCCTCTTATTCTCATATCTGTCAACCAAGTTTTGCCAGGCCATGTCAAAACCTGCATTTGTAAAAGGACAGGATTTGACTATTTCACGAGCTTCCCCTTTTGTCTTTTTTAGAAGATGACATAGTTTTTCAACTTGAGAAACATGTACCTGATTTATATAAAGACCTAAGAACTGATCTCGAAATGAGGGCCAAGAGTCATAATCGCCGTGAAAATCATCAATATCACAGGGAGGTAAGTGAATAGGAGCTGATGAAATAGAGGGTGTATCAACATGCGGAATTGTTGGTTTTTTTAACACGTCTAACAATTCCCTAGACTTCGATAAACATTTAATATGTGCAGTATAGGCTACATAAAACTTATTTTTAATGGTCTCTATGTCAACATCCTCTTCTAAATCTCCAATTCTCTCTAGTAGAGTATCATAAGCGGATCGTAGGTTATCCCACAGGTGGATGATTTCATCCTTTTGTACTTCTAAAGTGTGGATAGTATGATCATCTTGGGGTAAGGATGCAAAATATGCATGGAATTCTACTACGCGGTCTGATGCGCGAATGAAACGATCTAGGTCTGACATGTTAACAAGTAACAAAACTAATTTTAAATAGTGGAGTAATTCGAATGAAATTTTCGAAAACCTTTAAACCAATTATAGAGGATTTTTAAATAAATAAGTCGATGTTACAGGCAATTGGTCAAGAATTAAAAACACGTATACAAAATTATGATTCTAGATAACAAGTTCTATTCAAATATATTGCAGTGTAAGTGATAATATAAAAGCTAGAATTCGCTCTTATTGAATCGTTGTCTTTTAAATTTCTCTTAATATGAAACTATTTATATTTCAACAGAGTTCCACAGAATCTACGCACTTAATGATTAACATAACTTAAATTGGTTTTGTGAGCTAAAAAAATTCTCTTAAGTACACTATTATGAACAGATTATGAACAGATTAAAAAGTTTGCAATAATTAAAAAGCTTTACACAATGAGAGCGAAACTTGTAATATCGTAAATAACTATATATTTTGTAATTAGAGAAATTTGTGGATTTCGTTTATAAAATCGATGGGTAATTTTATTATGGGAATAAAAAATAACGGTACTGCTAATTTCATATATAGAGAATAACTTGTTGTTGGAGAAACTTTGTTAAAATTATATTATGCACTCTTCTTACAAAAAAAATATTACATACACTATATTACTTAAATCACTTTTTTTATAATATAATATAGAATATCAAAGACGTACCTTTGTATATTTATTTTATTTTTTGTACTTGCGTTTTCCTGTTGGAATAATTAGCCAAATATTCAATTCCTGTGCGAAAGGTTTTATTTTCTGAGACCAGCGAATTCTTGTGTAAAATAGAGGACTTTTAATAAAAAATTCTTGCAATTCGGTTCGATGGATCAAAATGTTGGGTTCGGGGTGGTTCAGCAAGAAATTTCCATTAAATAAAACCAATAAAAAATTCAATTAGTTTAACAATTCTGGGTAGTTTATTTTCGGCTTTACTTACATCAATGAGAGTTCTAGGGAGACTAAAAACTAATTTAAAATATAAAAGATATAAAGACCACGCACTTTTGCCTTTTCAACTGTTGAGAGATTTTCGAACATTGGAAAACACTCAATTGTAGCCCATGTAAAGTTTACATTGAGGGGCAAATATTTAGCACGTTTGCGGCATAAACATAGATTTTTGTACTTGTGCTTTGAAATTGTGCTTAGCTTCTACAGAAAATGAAAAACGAAAAAAATATTTCGTTTTCAATCCACATAAAAATTATAAAGTGGAATTAATATTTTCATCGCATTTAAACGTAAGAAACCTTTAAAAAATTTTTAAATGGATATTACTTTTATTAATTTCATTTAAAAAAATTCCACATTAACCAATTTTGTAAGAAATTTTAAAATTTTTTTTAATTAACAGTAAAGAGACAAAAAGATAATATTTGGTACAATCATTATTCTTGTCAAAACTAAGACTAATTCAAAATTTCAGATAATTTAATCAAGTGGTTCGCGAAATATCGTGATTTGAAAATGTAAAATAGCTAAAAATATATACAAAGTGGTATACACAAAATTACAAATATCTTTTTAAGTATTTATAATATAAGACTTATTTAGATGTCATATTAAAAGCATCAAAATTACCTTTAATATGACGTATAACGTGACTTTTAACTCAACATCAAAATGGTTCATATTTTTCGTTCGCGGGTAAATATCTCGAAAACTGGTCTTTTTAAAAATTTAAAAAAAATATATATTTTAATGGTGAAAATGTTTCCTATAACCATTGTTGCCAGTTTATCCTTTTAAGGCTAAATCTAACCTTTTTATTTTGTTTTAGCCTCAAAATTTTCGTTTTAGCTTCTAGCTTTTTTGATTTTTAACATAGTCTTAAAAAGGCTAAAATTTTGTTAACTTTATTTTTACAGAATAATCGATTAACGAGTTTTTTGTATTATTTCGGACAAAAATCGAAGTTTACATTTAACGAAAATTTTCGGATGCGGCGCTTCATTCTACAAGAATATTATAATTAATTTTTTTTTACAAAATTTATTACGCATAGAAACTATTTATGTTACATTTATAAATTCAATAAAATATCTTTAAGAACCCAGCAAAAACTTGGTAATGACATGTAGTTACGAATGTAGTTACTTTGTAATGACAACAACATACTGTCTGCATTACATAGAAGTTGTTTAGTAACTAATTATTTATAACCCGAATGTAAATAATTATTTATGATCAGACTTTTTAAAATATTATTGTTTATGATTTTTATAATAAAGTTACCAATTCATATATTTATAGTTTATTTGTATTACATTTATTTTAACTACACTTTTGGTTGTTAAGTTTTAAATTAAAATTTAAAAAATATTTTTACAACAATGAAAGAAATATTTTATATCCTTACATTTCATAACTTATTTATAAGCTAAAATGTAACTAGTTCCTATTGTTATTACTAATCATGACTTCAGAAATGCTTTAAAATCAAGTCGCTATTTAACAGCTTGAAAGTAATTAGTTATTGCAATGACATCTAAGTAATGTATAGGGTAAGTAGTTGCCTCTAATGTTATCACCGTGTTAAAATAATGGGTTATTCAGCTAATGTGTAAGTAGTGAAGAGCCATTATATTAGCTTCTTAACTCATTACATGGCAATCAAAGTTTTTGCTGGGTAAATACCAAAAACTGATGAGAATAAAAAATTAAATGCGTTTTTAAACAAAACAATATGTTAGCATTTTTCTGGTTTTATTTTTTGGGACATTTAGTAGGGTGATCGACGCGGTTTTCCAACCGGTTTTAAAACCGGTTTTTTCAGTCAATGTGCTGTCGGTTTTTTCAAAATGTTAATTTTTCGAATGTCGAATAGACTGGTTTTTTTAAACACAAAAAACCGGTTTTAAAAATAGCATTTTATTTCTGAAAACATGTTCCAAATAGCGATATTAGAGTCGAAATTTAGGAATAATTTTTTAAATATTCATAAAGACTGATTTCTTTTGTTTTAAAAATATAGTTAAAGTCTAAATTGGAATTTATTCTGTAATATTAAACAAATAAATAATTAAAATTATCCTGTATTAATTTTTTAATCTATTGCAATATCTGTAATAATTTTGCACCCAACTTAATTTTTGTTATCCAATATTTTCTTTATTTTTTAAAGGTGTTGTGTTAAAAAAGTTTCACCTGCAGAATCGTTTCAATTGAGACAGGCTTCCATATTAAGCCATGGATTCCGTTTATGCTAACTAAAATTTAGATGACTTTTTTCAATAATTTTGAAACATAATTATCTTTTAGTCATCTAGATATATAATTTGCTTAGCATTTTTTCTTTTTTAAATTAAAATTTGGCTTAGTTATAAAACTTTTCGTCCAACATATCCTAATGGAGCCATATTTTGAAATTTTTATCAGGGAGCGGATATAAGTGGATTTATGTGTCTTTTTCTAATAATTTTTTCTCTTTCCAGAGCTTTCTAAAGCTCCCAGAAGACGTAAAATTCAGCTTACTTATATCCCTATTCGTCCTACAAATCCTAACGGAGCCAGATTTTGAAATCTCTATCAGGGAGCGAAAATACGTGGATCTATATATATGGATTTATATATATATCTTTCTAAAGCATTCTTTCCTCTCCAGAGCTTTCTGAAATAAAAATCGGCTTACTTATAAAACTATTCGTTCTACAAATACTAAAAGAGCCAGATGTTTCTATCAGGCACCGAAAAGTCTGTTATGGTATTAAGCACTTTTGAGTTGCTATACTTATTGTTTGCTCTCCAAATACTATCAAAAACTGATTCTGTATTTCGGCCAGGGAGCGCATTTACGACGATTTTTTTATTATGAAAGGTTTACGAATTTAAAAATTTAATCAATATTATTCCAATAAATTCTAACGGCTTCAAATAATTGACTTCGATTAGGGAAAGGAAGGTGTCTAAATGTTGTTCATATTTTTTTCTTTTAATTTTCGGATTTGTTTGTGCATATTTTCATTATCATATTATTTTTCCTGACATTGTCAGGCTTTTACTCTTGTATTTAATAAATTTTAACTTGATTATAAGAATTATTGATTTTTTTAAAGAAATGTAGTCTTTTGATATAAATATTAACTTCTGCAAAAAACCGGTTAACCGGTTTTTTCTGAATTTCAAAAAGTGCAACCGGTTTTTTTTAAAATACCAACTATTCGAACTATTCGAAAACCGGTTTCTCAAAAAAGTCGAATAATCGATTACCCTAACATTTAGTCTTTTCTGGCCTTTTTTAAAATCCAATTTAGCTTCTTTTTTCTCAAGTCCTGGCAACACTGCCTATAACCGTGGTAAGTGGCATTCTGGGACTCTTGATATGGACGAACCACTTAATTAAATTATCTGCACAGAAAAAAATATTTCAAATAATTTTTTAATAAAATTATTAATAAACTTTATATTGGTATTTAATTATATGATTTATTAATATAATTAATTTTCTAATTGGTTTTCAGTTTTGTTTTTTAATAAATTGACAGCTGTTAATAAAATATAAAGAAAAATTAAATATTTGTCTATAAAAGTACAGAAATAAAATAAATTTAAGTAAATTTTCAAAAATTGTCAGGTCATTGCATCTATTTAAGGAAAAGAAGTAATAATAATATCAATTATTATAGTTATTAATATTATAATTTTGATGATTGGAGCAAAATCAATTAAAAATTAATTAATATTACAAATTTCGTAATTGAAGTGCATTTTTACTTTTCTCTGTGTGAAATTTTGAATTTGTCTTTGACAAAAATAATGATTGTACCAAATATCATTAAATTCGGAGAGGTAAAGTCAAAAATTGTAATTTTTCGTGTTGGTTTTAAATGGAATGACTCTAAAATATATTTTTTATTTTAAATTCTTTCTTTAACTATTTTATTTTCATTAATCAATTGGTTTTAATGAAGAAATATCACATTTTTTCTAAAACAAAAGGCGTTTTTAATATTTTTCGAATTTATGAAATTTACTCGAATTCGTATTTGAGCTTCTTCAGCTCAATTACGAATTCGAGTATACGAAAATTTTCACAGGGCATAGTCAGGCATACTAAGACTTTGAATTTTCATTATATAATTATTATGTCCCTTTTCAGTCGCGGAATATTAAGATATTACTAACATTTTTTATCATATCGAGGGTTTATATTCAAAACGGGCCACATGCAAAACCCTAATTGTTCAGGACAACATAAAAACTGTTTATTTCTCTCATTTTTCAACATTTTGCAATTCGTTCTTCTATGAGTTATTAATATTACGTCTACTAAACCTCACACTGAAAAATAAATGTTTAATGTTTAGCCCGTTTTGTCTTAAATATTTTTAATGTATGTTATAAAATGTTTTGTTTATCGGAAATTAAAGAAGTTAAAGATAGGATTTTTGAAAAAAAAATTTGACAATATCTTTAATTTATGATATCATACCAACCAGAAGATAAAAAAAGCAAAATTTTGTAGTTGGCAGGACTATCTTTAAATGTTAGAAATTTCAGTTACGGGTATGCTTACTAAAAAAAACAGAAATGTGTTCAAAGATAAAAAATTAAATTTAGAAAAAAAAATTGCATGCCAAAAAATTTTGAACCAATTAAAATTATATTAAATTGCATATCAAAAACTCAGATGTGATTAAAATCTTTAAAGACGATGTTTGTTGCACTTTTTATTTAATTATAACTTTTATAAGAAACTGTTTTTGGTATCTAAGATATTTTGCTTATAATCACGAATTTTATTTAAGTTTTTTCATTCCTGTCTTTAAATCTAGGGTACAGTGCTCCCACTTAGTTTCATTATGATCCATAAGCATCCAAAAAAGGTTAAAAATCCAACTTCAAAGGCTTTTTACTTCAGACTACATTGAGATAAAATAAATATTTTGAGATATATTAAAATTCTAATTTAAAATGTTTTAAAAAAAGTTCGAATTGCAAAGAAAATTCTCATTATTTATCAGTATATAATTTTACATTACTTTGAAAAACAAACAAAAACTTGTAAATAGCCTTAAAAAATATATCGTTTGTAGATAGCCCAAATACAAAAAGTGAAAAACATAGTATAAGAAAACTAAAGAGTGTGTCAAAATATATTAGTTTTCAATGTACTAGGAATGGTCTGTCCTGTTACTATTGAAGATAACTGAAGATAATGTAATTAACCTATTAAGAGCTAGAGGGTCAATTTAATGCATTTAATTCTCAAAAGGTTGAATTAGAAATGTTTACAAATAAGTAGCATGTAAGCATATAAAAACGAACTCCGAAAATAATCGAATAAAAAGGATTTTTTTTAATTTATTCTCTATTTTACAGGAATTTACAGATTTCTTCATAAATTTATGTTTTGGGCACATTAATATTCTTAACTGACCACTTTTTTGCCTTAAAAAATAACTTAACCAATTATGAGCCGGAAATCCCAAAATATTATTTGTTCAAATAAAGAGATAAATGAATGCACATATCAATAGCATTTAATGAGAGCTTTCCAGTGATGCATTAAAATATAATTTACGATGAAAAATGTCAAAAATATTCAAACTTTAATAAAATACTATTTAAAATAAAATCATTGAAAATTTTACTTCTTTTAATTTCGCGAGAATGAAAACAAGTTTTAAATTATTTTTTGCTCAATATGTATTAGACGTCGTTTTTCTATCATATGTTGCGATTTTTTGACAAAAGGTTTAAAATTGTGTATAATGTTGATCTAAAACCATATTTAAAAAAGGTCCAGCTCACGTAAATTAAATAATTGAACCGAAATATTTTGGGAATTAGTTTTAAACAGCGACAGAAAATAACTAATATTTTTGAATTTTTAAACAAAAAAAGCAGTGGCAACCAAATGTCGGAAAACTGATTCAAATACATCATTGTGATCTGTATGGAGTCTACTTTCATAAAGTGATATGATTTTTATTTTTTTTTGAGCAGAAATAAAAGTCGTTTTCTGAAACTTCCAATTTTATTAATATTTTGTTTATAATGGTATAGTCACAATAAAAATAAATACTTTTTATTGTCTTTTTTTTTTTAATTTTAGATTTTTTAAATTTTTTGGGCGTTTATTTCATTTCGGAGTATATTTTTTTCTCTTTTCGTCTTTGTATTTTTATTTTTTTCTTATTTTTCATTAATTTTGTGTTAAATTATTGAAGCAGAGTTTTCTTGTTACACTTCGTTTTCAGCAGGGCAAGTTTTTATATGCACAAACAAATTTGAAATATGCGCTTGAAAAAGCACGAAAAAATGGTGTTATATGCACAGAAATATCCAAAAATAGCATGAATATGTATATAAAAACCGACGAATTTATGCATTCTTATATAGAAAATATGCACAAATATGCATTATTTAACTTTCAATCTCTAATAGATTTCGATGTTTATAAAAATATAACTATTTTAATTTTAAGTATCATATTTGACGCCTCCGAATTTTTTTTCTTTACAATATTTACAATGTACTCAAAATGCTCACCAAAAATTTTTTAGAAATAATTTGATTGAACTCTAAAAAATCACCAAAAAATTGTGTTTTTGTTAAGAAAACTAACTTTTGTATCCATTATATGCAAAATTTATGCAAAGATTTAAAATATAAGCATTTTTTGTGAAATTCTTTTTAAATATGCATATGCTTACTTTCCAAGTGAAAAGCTTGAAAAACTTTGCCCTGGTTATGAGATATGACTCTATAAGCATTGTGTTTTGGGTATGAATACGATAGAAATTATATTGATATTAACTTCCTTATGTCTTATTCTCAAAATGGGCTAAGGTTTTCATAACAATAAATCTACTACTTCTTTATTCTCAAGAATAGCTCTAAATTATTTAGATGGAAATCAATCGTTAAATATAAGATTAAAAATTAATAAAATAATTCATAAACTCTATAAAATTGCTTTAATGATATATTAGTGAATTTTCAAATTACCCTCAATCGCTTGCATTGAAATTTTTTATTATGTGAAAAATATCGCTGGGTTATTATTTTCTTAATAAACAAAAACAATTTAATACTGTCAGCATAAAATAATTGTCATCTAGGAAGTTACTATATTATTAAAACGACTACAATAGAGTACTTTTTCCATTGTTCTCAATTTTCAATAAATACCTCAATTAATTCGAAAACACATCGCTACTCTATTTAATACCATTTTCAAAGTCTAAAATACCTATAACAATCGACAACAATAGGAAAAAGAAATAAATACAAAATTTTACAAATCATCAAAATTAACAAATGTTTAGAAATCAATCACTTGCCTCATTGTTATGTCTTTTGTTGAAAATTCACTTCATTTTAGTTAACAATTCACAATTGTATTTTAAAATTTTACAATACCTGTTACGTGTCAAACACAAAATATTTTGAATTTTACTTTAAAAGACTAAAATAATATTCGATGTAGTAAGAAATAGGAGTACATTTTTAAACACATTTAATACCAATAATTTTTTATTTTTTGTTAATTTTCTTTTATGGCACACATACTCACACTTGTTATAGTTAGAAAAATAAACATCTAAACGTATTTAACGCATCAATTTTCATTCATCATTTCCTTATTGAATTGAGAAAATATTTTTTGTTTTTATTATTAACCATAAAAAATAATGGGTGTATGTTGGTTTCGTTGGTTGGTTTGTTACAAGTTAAGATATAGTTTAAAGGTCATATTGCCATTTGAACAGAAATTATATAAGTTGTAATTTAATAGGAGAGAAAAATGGTTCAGAAAATTATACTGAGAATAAGAAAAAATCGTTTAAAAGTTCCAAATTATGAAATCAGAAATATAACAAGCGCAAATGTTATATTTGGCTCGGCCAAATCTATACACCCACCATCAACTTTTTAAAATTTTACGTCATATGAGAGGTGGGTGGACCACGCCCATTTTTGGTTTCCATGTTTATATTGAATCTCGAACTATCTGTACCCATAACTTTTTTGTTAATGAACCCAATTTTCTTATTTTCAATATCAAACAAACCTTATATAAAATAAATATTTGAGCCAAATTTTTGTTCCCCTAGGTTGCCCCGTTCGAGCCCTATCCTGCTTTAAACAGACAGGCGGACGGACATAGCTAGATCGACTCAGAATCTAACCAGGACCCAGAAAATATAAACTTTATGGGATCCTAAAGGATTCCTTCGACATATTATTCACGGAATGACAAATCAAAAACTGGTGGCACACACTGGGGCAATATTTTTTATTATAAATCTGTATGTCCTAAAATACTGGTCGGATCGTATTGAAATTTAAGGAATAGTTGTAGAGGAGGACTTAAGCTTTCAAAAAAATCAAGTTTAACTTACCTTAGGATAACCAGGGATAAACTACAGGGTGTCAAATTTGACTAACTCGAGTATGTTTGAAAATATCGTAACTCCGATTTTAAAGATTATTCTTATTCTATAAGGGCTTGGTAAGATAAAGAATAAATACGAATTTATAAAAATGTTCTGTAATATGTATGTAATATATTCCGAAGTAATATGTAGAGAAATTTTTTTGATTATCTCAATTCTTATAAAACTGGCATATAAAACTTTCAAAAATTCCTTTCTTAAAACCATAACTTATATTTCAATGTTGGGTATAACATATTCGTAGCTGCCAAACATAACATTTTTTCTTCAAATTTTCTATTCCTTCAAACAATCATTTTTTAAAAGTCAATCGTGTGTTTAGACTTTCAAATGACTTGACCGACCAACCAAACCAACCGCCTGTAAACTGCTATTGTTTAGGCCAAAATTAATGTAAAGACCTTAAACTCAGTTAATAAACTACAACAATAAAAATTAATAGTTTGTTGTTTGAACGTGTTCTATTTTATTATTCTTTCTTTGGTTTCTTACCCTGCACGTTATTTATATTATTTCTAAGATTGAGGTTTCCATGCGTGCCTGCTTGTGTGTATGTTTATTATTAATTATTGTACCGCATTGTTGGGCTGGGATTAAAAATAAATATAGATGACTAATAATTTTTCATCTAAATAAATGAATAGAATGAATTAATAGTCCCTAGTTAAACATACGTTTATGGCAGAGAATAAAAATAAAACAAAATACGGTAGTGTCATTTAAAGGCGTATATTTTGAAAATTAGTTTGTAAAGAAACCCTATAATTTTGTTAAAATGTTTACACACAAATAAAGTAATTTGTTTAGTAAGATTAAAACGTTTAAAAGGCATTTAAAAAAAATTAAAGATGTGGTTAACTGTACGCAGCTGAGAAACTGTTATTGGGAATTGAAGGATTTATGATTTATTTTAGGGTTTTGTGTTTATATTTGTTGAGGGAAACTTTTCTAGTTTTAATTTTAAGCTACTATTTTGATTCTATGAGCTATTGTATATTTTGATTTGAAACTAAAATTTTTCAAAATTGAAAAAAAAGAATTGGATTATCTCAATCTCAAGCCGTAAAAGTGTTCAAAATCAGTACTCTGCAATTAATATAAAAAATTGTTATTGTTATTTTTTTGTTAATAATAAAAATATAGTACAATTTCCTCACATTTTTCTCAAAATTTTGTTAATAAACAAATTTTTTATTCACATATTATTAACCATTAATAAAGCCTTGTCTTTTGAAATATGTAAAGAAATTTTTTTTTCTTAAAAAAACTTTAACAAAAAAGTGAAAGAACTTTTGTAAAAAATAGCCATTTTTGCGATTGGTTCACTATGTGACATAATACTAGGATTTTATGACATAATAATTTCGCTTTATTTATTTATTTGTAGTGGTGCGATAAGCGAACTAAGGCAGTCTTAGATAAGTGTGCTCTTTCTAGTTAGCAGAAGAGATCGACTTACTGTATCCTATAAATTTACACATGATGCGGACTTCGTTCGAGAACGTCCAGACTTTAACTTCGGTTTAAGATAAGGATTAGACATATCTTGTTGTTTGTGGGGACCTTAAGACTAATTAGTTGTTAGATATGTGTGCTATTTGCAGTTGAAAAAAGAGATGGACTTACTATGACAAAAATATCGTATCCTACAAATGATGAGAACTTCGATCGAGAACGTCCAGATTTTAACTTTGGGTAAAGATAGAGACTTTCAATGACGAGACATGTCAGTTCAACTCTGCAAACTGTGGCTGCGTGCGTGACCAGAGGGTTTTTGTTAAAAAGTGGGACTCGAATGACAAAAAAGCGGGATTCACAACAAAATTGTATGGAGAAATGGGGATTTTAAAAATTTTGTATAAAGTGGGATTTCTTCTATATATTAATTATAGATGTAAATCAGCTGTTCTCGCAAGCTCTTAGTTCACGACCTACTTGAGACGTTGCAAATTGAGAAAAAAGCTCTAAATTTTGGAACAACAAATAAAGTAAATATATCCCTACAAATTGAAATGTTAAAAATTATAATTTTAACGTGTTTCTCGAAATGATTTCATAAAAATTCCTAATTATATTTCAAGTTTGAAATCAAATTCGGATTGATGAAAAAGTGTGATAGTTTTTCTTAAATAATGCTTAGGCCCATTAACGATTAAACAATAACTACGAGTTAAAAACTAACATTCAGTTAAAATAAAATCATTAACACAAGGTTTTCGTTAGCACTAACTATATCCTTTTCAGTATTTTGATGCCATATGACATCTTGAAACTCTTTGGCCATTTATCAAAACCTAAGCAGATTTTTAGATTAAATTTTACACATTACTATCTCTTTAAACCTTCTTAATCACCTACAGAAATATTGCGTTTAAAAAAGTGTCTCTAGAAATTCATTTTATTGGGTCAAAATTACTTGATTTATTTTTACTAAAAACTAAAAAAATTGAAGTTAAACTTAAAACCAAAGTTCGAGTCAAAACATCTTTTTGAAATTGCAAATTTTTGGAAAAAAAAATTGGTAAAATATATTGAAATAGCTCCCATACAAATGCTCTCCCTGAATGAGTTTCTAAATCTAAAAATCTGTCTTAATAAAAAAAATTTCTTCCTGTTAAAATTTAATTATATTTAATCGAACATTCTCAAAATAATGAAAGTTTTAAACCTATTTCTGAAAAAAAAAAAAAAAAAAAACGAAACTTGAATACCTGAAAATTGTTTTGTGTCAAGAGTTAACCTTTCTCTGTATTACATTTAACTAGTTGTGTAACTATTGAGCAGATTAAAGTGTCAGCAGTGTAGTGTTATGATAGAATTTTAACTCGTTATTTGGAAAGATATGTATGTAAGCAATTTTTAAATATTTTGTACATATTCAGCTTAACAATTTGGGAGGTCTTCCTGCATCAAAGTCATCAAAAAATACACACAAAATACATTTAAGATCAGTTAGTAGAAAAGATGATCATCGTAACAAAAAATTTGGAACTTTTTGTTGTCAAAAAAAGTAGTTTTAGTTACATTTAAATATTGGTAAGAATGTTATAGAAAACGTAAATAAAGATATCGACCCAGCAAAAACTTGGTAATGGTATGTAGTTACGGATGTAGTTACTTTTCGATCATAACAACATACTTTCTGCATTACATGAAAGTAGATTAGTAACTACTTACTTTTAACTTGATATGTAATCAGTTACATAAGAAAAGATTTTTATAAATGTTACTTTTTATCTATCTCTTCACTTATATTATAAAAATTATATTTTTTAAAAGTGGATAAAATATGAAAATATATTAATTATTTGTTAAAGTCACGAAGACTAAAACAAATAATTAATCGTAAACACACCAGTTTCCGGTGAAGTCGAAACCACGACGTAAGCAGACAGAATAGCCACTTTATACGTACATTAATTCATGAACTCTGTAATTTGAATTTATGTAAAATACTACATCAAACATAAAATACGGTCTAACTCTTCAACCAATAAAGGGGTATAAAAATGTCCTAGAGAAAATTTGTACGAAATTTTATTATCTATACAGTGTCTCACTAAAGTATTTGAATTTTTTTAATTAATAATTAAAACGGTTTAATTACTTGATTTAAAAAAATAAATTCTAGATTTATTAACTAAATTGTGTTTGTATATTTGTTAACTTTATAATGCAAAAAACTGCAATCAAAAATATTTAATTGTATCCAAGTTATTCCAGAAAGAATATGAAAATTCAGCGAATTTACCTCACAAAAGTATTTGAATTTTTATCACCTTTGTATTTAAAAATGTCAAACAAAATACAAATTAGAGAAATTCATGTATTTTTTATTAATTATAGGTCATAGGTATCACAATTAAATGTTTACTAATTTATTTCCCCAATTAAAAATTGGGGGATTTTTGGTCCAATTTTATATTTAATGGACTTAAAAGGTTGATTGAGGAAGAACACGCTTATTTTTCCTCTAAAAATTACCAAAACTATAATTTTTTTGTCATTATAGTAAAACCCCATATACGAAGGGTTCAAGTCCATAATTATGAGGCATGACACCATTAAAAATAGAATACCTTAAATATCAAGCCCATTTTGGTACCCTACGTATCAAAAATTTATTTCAAAATGTTGGGAAATATCTTCCCGATATATAGCCAATTATAAATTTGAAGGCTAAAATACCTGACTTTATGATATAGCTCCAAAATATACCCCAACATAATTGCACTTGGGTTATTTTTCTAATTACTTAGCCATATTATTTTTGGATCAATAACTTGCAGTCCAGAAATGTTGGAGCGAAAAATGTTCAACTTTATTTTCATCAACATAAGTAATATTAACAGAATAGTAAACCTTTTCGGGTATTTTTACCTTTTTATAGTTTCCCGTATACCTTGAAAGCCATATAGTTATATAACTTAAAATATGCCTTTTGTCGCGTTTTACACTATGGCTCCAATTTCTCTGTATTTTTGTAGGCGATATCTAAATATCCCATTTAATAACAGCTAATACCTAAAGAAACACAATATGAAAGTTTTTTTTAAAATATGTGGACCAATACTTAGGTAAAATAGGCTCAATGTTGAAAATTTTTTAATTTTTAACAACATAATGAAACTACGTACCCCGCTTGGAATGTCAATATTTAGAACTTATGCAGTAAAAATTATTATTCGAAGACATGAAAAAATCTATTTATACTTCCGAATAAAACAAATTAAATTTAAGAAATAATTTAGGAAAAATTACCCGATTATTCCAATTTTCCCTTTTGTAAGATACATGTAAAGAAGCTTCGCTTAATTTCTCTAAAATTTTACCCCCAAATTTATTAAAAAAATTAGTAAACGCTTAACACTAATACTTAATAACAATTAATATAAAAAACATATCTTATTTTTGCCTTTTTGTATTTTGAGTATCTTCAAATATAAAAAAATTAAAAAATTGAAATACTTTTGCAGAATTTGGTAGAAGACAACTCAGCAAAAAATCCCATTCATGAAAAAATTATTATTTTTTATTTACCTAATTTTATAACTAAAAATAACTCATTTTTTTATTTAAAAATTAAAATTCACTAACTTATGTGAGACACTGTAAATTTTGTATTAACATCAAAATACGTACTATGCTCAATAAGCTAGTTATATGCAAAAAGTGTTATTGTTCATTTAATTTTACTGTCTGAAAAATTTTGTGTCTGAAAAAATGTTTGTCAAATTTTTCAAAATTAAAAATTTTTGACATAAAAAAATAAATTCAAGAAAATACAATTTTTTTGTTAATGTTTACAAAAATCAATTTCTTATGTCAAAAGGCTATTGGTAAATTATTAGTGTTTAAAATTGGTAAGTATCTGAATATTACTAAAAAATATCCACTAATTTGTATTGTTTCTCTTAGGCACATTGGCACGAATTTATAATACCTTGAAACTCAGCAGGCAACAAATTAGAAGCGATTGCAATTTAGGAAATACAATTACATAAAGGTAAGAAAAATTTATTGGCTATCTTAAAACAGTTTGTTAAACGTATTAAACTCTTAACAATTTTCAGACGGAGGCAGGTCAGTAAGGTCCGGTATTTTATTCAATTTCTGCACGGGTCACAAGAATGCGCTTCAAGAATTAACTCCAAGTCTATGGTATGAAATAGTATGTCAAATCCTGATTTCCGCATATTTTCAAATAAATAAATTAAAAAAAAAATATATATATATATGCTTTTTATTTTCAATACTTCAGTACTTACTTGTAACCGATAATGTAACTAGTTACTATTCATTTTGCTAATAATGACTTCTGTAATACTTTCAAACTAATGAGTGATTGAATAGCTACAAAGTAATTAGTTCTTGTAACGACATCTAAGTAATGACTTTCTGAAATGTCTACCTGTAATAATATAGAGTAAGTAGTTGCCTCTAATGACATCACCGTTTTAAAATAATGAGTTATTCATCTAATGTGAAAGTAGTGTAGAGCAATTATATTAGCTTCTTATCTCATTACATGGCAAGCAAAGTTTTTTCTGGGCGAATAAGTACTTGTTAGCATTGATGACAGATAAAATGTAAGAAACATCCCTATGTTTAGTTGAAAAATTCCGTATTTTCCCTTTTTTAAGAAAAAAATTTGTCCATCCTTCTTAAAATCGCTATTTTTTTAACAAAAACTAAAATTTTTAGTAAAAAATGCATTGAAATTTGCATAAATGTAGTTTTTGTTTGTAATTCAATACAAAATATACAAAAACTATCTTAAACAAAGAACGAAAAAACTGAAAATATCCTTCCTTCCTATCCTTGTTCGTTTGAAATTTTAGTAAAACTAGTAAAAAAAAAGAGATATTTAAAAAAAATTTAAAAATCTAATGTACATCCAAGTAAACTGCAGGTTAATTTGGAAGATGACTTAACGCAATTTGGTCCTAGAACTTATATAATCCAACATTTGTCCATTATTCAATCATCATCCAAACTAATGTCCTACCAGATTACAGTTTGACCCTTAAAAATTTCCTAAATGTGGTAGAGTTCAACACAAATTAAATCGTTTGTATCAAATCAAATTTTTTAACATTAGACTATAATTAACCATTAGCCCCATATCAGTCTCAAATTGACCACAGCTCCCATAACAAGGCCCTTTCCAAAGATCATTGAAAGAAAATTAGTATGCAATTATGTATATGCAAGTTTTATAAAAATATAAATTATAAATCCAAAATTTGTAAGTCTTTGTTCAAAATTAACTACAGGTTCCAACAAAAATTAAAAAAAAAAAAATATATGTTAAAAATTAAAAATATTTTTTTATTATTCCGTTTCAAATTCAATACACAGAAAAAAATATTTCGAATAATTTTTTAATAAAATTATTAATTAACTTTATATTGGAATTTAATCATATGATTTATTAATATAATTCATTTTCTAATTGGTTTTCAGTTTTATTTTTTAATAAATTGACAGCTGTTAATAAAATATAGAGAAAAATTAAATATTTGTCTATAAAAGTACAGAAATAAATTAAATTTAAGTAAATTTTCAAAAATTTTCAGCTCATTTCATCTATTTAAGGAAAAGAAGTAATAATAATATTAATTATTCTAGTTATTAATATTACCATTTTGATGATTGGAGCAAAATCAATTAAAAATTAATTAATATTACAAATTTCTTAATTGAAGTCCATTTTTACTTTTTTCTGTGTAGGAAATTGAAAATAAAATATTTTACTACACAGAAAAAAGTAAAAATGGACTTCAATTACGAAATTTGTAATATTAATTAATTTTTAATTGATTTTGCTCCAATCATGAAAATGATAATATTAATAACTAGAATAATTGATACCCCAGTCAAATAATTATATATGCATACCTATAAAGTAATTTATTTTCTTCAAAAATAGGATTTTCAAATTCAAATCTTTTTTATATTTTTAATGTTTATTAGAGCTTTATAAGTAAAATGAAAAATTTATTTCATATCTGTATTTTGTGGCAAAATTTAATTGATTTTAAAATTGTTCATAGAAAATAATTATATGTGCACAAAGAGAATTTTATAAAAATCCTTTATTTAAATAAAGTTAATTTTCAATATTCATGAAAGTTGTTAAGGAATTGTGTTATCCTAATATAACGTTACCAGATGCATCCTTCGTTATACCGATTCGTCCTTTTTCCTTTACATTTATATAGGTCAAAACTGTAGTATACTTATACAATATCAATTTTAAACATTTGATATTGTCATATAGCTCTGAATCTAAATATATCTCATCATACAGTATTCTTTGGAAATCCTTATGTCATGAAGGACTGAGGATCATTACTGGTCGCTGCAGAAATATAATATTTTGTGACTTAAAAACCGATTTTGAGGCCCGATATTGTAACATCGTCACATTAATTTACTGAAAAATCTAATTTTTGTAGGAAATTCATCAACGAAGCTATTGGATTTTTTGTCCAGTAAATTTATGTTATGCTGTGAATTAATTTAGCTACGTCCAATAAATACTTTCAACTTCAATCTAGAACTAAAATTTACTTATATTATGTGCGATTCGACACTATGATTACGCTTCAAGCATGTCTTTTGTAGACATCGAATACCCATGTAATATTTTTGATAAACACTTGGATAATTTAAATATAATATTTTTCATCTCTTATGCACATGAATTCATTGGGTAATTAAAGTTTTTAACCAAAAAATTATATTTATCATAAAATTCTGCGTGTGGATTTTTGTACCGCACTATTAGTTATGTTTTTGCCACCCAAAGGTCATAATTTTAATCTAAAACCTCTTTTATTATTTTATGCTCACGTCCAATTATTAAAACCCGTTCATTTGGCCGTTATTTTTCTGTAACACATGTTGTTTTTCTTCGAAAAATGTCCTTAAGCCCCGCTAATCAGCAATGGATTATGGGTTACCGCTCCTAGAATGATATCAATTTCTCAGATTTTTTGAAAATTTTCAACAGTATTATGATAAACATTTTCTGTATACACCATTTTTTGGAATTTTACATAAATTGTCGTCTTACTTTAATAATTTCAGCACTTCAAATGACAGTTCATGACCTGGTGACATATTTTGACTATAAATTAAAAAAATAAAATAAAAAAATTTTGGTATTTTAGGTCTAATCATTTTAAATATTCCCCAAATAACATTAATTTTAACTTTAATTGGTTAAACGATTCAAACTGTGGACTTCATGTCAGTCTGTTGAATAAAATTTTCAATTTGCACATATAATTATTTTCTATTAAAATTTAGAGAATGATATGTTTATTTTAACGGTACTTTAAACACAATGCCAAGAGGAACCTAAAATTTTGCAAATAGGGACATTAGGTAAGAATGAAAAAAATTGTAAACCAAAGAAATGTATATCACTCTTGGAATATATAAAAACCAGAAAACAAATATTGCACATATAATTATTTGACAGAGGTATTATAATTACTTCTTTTCCTTAAATAGATGCATGAGTTAAAAATTTTTGTACAATTTCTTAAATTTATTTTATTTCTATACTTTTATAGATATTTAATTTTTCTTTATATTTTATTAACAGCTGTCAATTTATTAAAAAACAAAACTGAAAACCAATTAGAAAATTAATTATATTAATAAATCATATAATTAAATTCCAATATAAAGTTAATTAATAATTTTATTAAAAAATTATTTGAAATATTTTTTTCTGTGTAGTTTTGCTCGTACAAAATATTCAAGTAAAATATAGCTAAATTGAAAATTATTTTCTCTTGAAATGTTTACTACATTTACTATTTTTATGTGCACAGAAACGCTTTTCGAGTAAAATTCTTGCAAAAATAGTAAAACTAGTAAGAATAGCATACAAACGAAGTAATCGATTTTTAAAAAAATTTCTGTAAATATTTAAATTTTTTTTTTTTATTGCCTTGAGTTAAGTTTTTGGATTGTATTTATAACACTAAATTCTGAAGATTAAATCCCGGGATTTTTTTCGTCCAATCTGAAGAACACAATAAGGAGTACTCACATTTAACTTTGGCGTTACTACTTTGTGTAATCTGAAGAGATATATTTTTCAATACTCGGTCTAACTAAATACATTTATCAGCTACACCGGTATAATAAGTTCGCCTTCCAAATGACTTCCTATAATATCAATATTTCAGTTCCGAATTGAGTGCCTAACATTGACTTGGTTAATTTCGGTCATAAATGGTTATTTTCGTTGAAAATATCCCTGTGTTAGAATCTGCAGTTTTTTTTATTTTAATTTCAAAAACTTAACAATAACGAAAATTTAATTTTTTAAAAACTATTTTAGATTAAAAATTAATTCACAAATTCACAGGTTCTTTCTGGAAATTTATTACGGATTATTACTACTACGGCCAAGCTTTATAAAAACTGAACAAATTTTACATTTTGTCCCATTCATTAAAAGCATGTACTGAAAGGGTTAATGTAATGACTTTAACGGAAGCTGTTGATTGAACAAAGAATAGAAAATCGGAAAATTGTGACTAGTATCTGAAATTGCGCATGGAGTTAAAGAATATAATATTTTTACTAGTATGAGTTAAACAATAAAACAACTTTATTTATATACCTTTAACATTTACAAAACAAAATTAACTATAATTAATTACTATAGAACGGTAAATGAAACATTTCATTTAACTAGAAACTACATATAAGAATCGATAAATTTAAATTTTCATTATATAAATTTGCTTTCAAATTTTGACAAATGTTTATCTCTACTTATTAGAGTAACACACAAACATCGTTAAAGATACTAGTCAATGTATATATAAGAAGTTCAGCCACAAGAGGTGTTATTTAGAAGTAAAGGTTTTTTTTGTAACTTTTAAGATAGATATTCAAGTTACAACTTGTTATTATTTGAAATTTATTTCTTTTAAAATTAAAAATATTATGACAATAACATTCATCATCTTAGTTGCAAAAAGGAAATAAGGTTTGAATTCATCTTAAAAAAAATGGACACAAAAAAAGTAGATTCAAGAATTGATGTTTTCAATACCTTCTATTGATATCCGATGAACTTTGCAATGAATCTAGAAATTTCCCTCGTCTATACGCAGCATTAATCTAATTTAAACGGCTGACAATGGTTAGGAAACAAAATTTCTTGTTTTTATACCCCCCAAAAGATGAGGGGGTCATTCCGTGTGTAACATGTCGAAGGAATCATCTAAGACCCCACAAAGTATATATTTTCTGGGTCCTGGTTAGATTCTGAGTCGATCTAGCTATGTCCGTCCGTCTGTCCGTCTGTTGAAAGCAGGATAGGGCTCGAACGGGGCAACGTAGGAGGACGAATTTGGCATAAATATTTGTCTTATATAAGGTTTGTTTGGGATTGAAAATGGGCAAAATCGGTTAATAAACAAAAAAGTTATGGGCTAAAAACTAGAAACACAGGGTGTCCGTTTTATACATTTCTGCTGATATTTCTTCAACAAAAGCATGTACGACAACGAAATTTTGTACGTATAGTTCGGGGATCGATATAAACTCGAAAACCAAAAATGGGAGTGGTCCGCCCACTTTCCCGCCCCCTCCCATATAACGTAAAATTTGAAAAAGTTGAAGGTGGGTATATAGATTCGGCCGGGCCGATATAACAATCGCGCTTGTTACTTTTTTCCTTGGACAATTTTTTTTTTGCAACTCCCTGTTTTAAAACTTCATTCCAACACATGTTTACATTTCAATACACATATGAATAATGACTATGAGTATGTTTTAACGTGTGATTTGTATTGTATAATTGTATATATATTTCTATGTGTGTGTGTATATATATAGAAAAGTATCAGAACATAACCAAATGTATAAATGCATGTTAAAACATTAATCTGAAGCCGCTTACTGTCAGGTTAATGTGTTGGAAATATCAATCACAAAACCAACAACAGAAATAACAGCATCAGCAGTAAAAACAACAATAATAATAAAAACATGAGCTATAATAACAAACATATGGTCAAAAAGCCAAAAACCAACAATATTCCATATGACCAAAGAACCAACTGGCCATTCAGCCATCTAGCAGCTAACCAACGAAAAACCAGTCAAGAAAATTCAAACAAATATTTGTTAGAAATGAAACTGAAGAACGAACAACAACAGAAATTAATTTAAAATTTTCTTCATTTGGATTATTTGCCTTAAACATGCAGCTAGCTGGAAAAAAAGAACAAAAATAAATCTGCAAAAGGTATGATTAAATAAATTATCCTTAAGCTTAACAATAGCAGTAACAACAACAACATTCAAACTTCATACTCTAAATTCTTACGGATATAGGCATGGATAGCTTAGCTCCAAAACAAAAAATAATAGATGTATGAATATGAATTGTATAAGTTGTAGCTGAAAATGCTTAAACTGGTATATGACTTATGAAAAATGGAAATAATCATATTAATGTTGTTGTAGTTGGTATTTTTCTTTTTTGTGGAACAAGTTATTAGAACGATTTCCTACTGAGCTATGTTGAAAAAAATTCCTAAAGCCTTCCACACTTGGTTTTGTGTCTGGTTATGATAGCAAAGCTACTAGTAACTCATTTTTATATTTGCTATTTTAACAATGGGAGTGTATAGAGTTTGTCAATGAGTTTGTAATATAAAGAGCTTGTTGTCCTTAAACGATTTCATGTACTTTTCGATTCATTTAAAACAGATGATCTAATGAAGATCTAGTACCACTAAAAAAAGGTTAATAATTTCTAAGAAAATTAAAATTTTATACATTTTAATGCATCTTCATTATCTTTTAATAAGTTTAAAACTGAATTTTTGTAAAAAAAATCATAAACATAGTTTTAAAGGAAGTACTTCAAAAGAAATGAATAAGAAGCATAAAAGAAGAACATCCTACCAATGACAACCATGGTTTAAAAAAGAACTACTGCAACTCTTTTGCACCAATAAGTACTTCCTTCCAATGCCAACACAATGTTAAATTCATGACTTTTTCAGCTCTTTTTCAGTTCCTTTTTTGCTGGGAATAATCGGGCCGTCGTGATAATGGGTAGTCGCGAAAACCGAGCTTGCACTGTATCACCTATTCATGAATTTAAATTTTCGATCTCTTTTACCTGTAGTCAGTCTGTATAGATTTTTGATAACAAAATATAAGTATCACAGATTTTCATCTTTTTATACCCACCATCAAAAAGATGGTGGGAATATTGTTTTTGTCATTCCGTGTGTAACATGTGGAAGGAATCATTTAAAACCCCATAAAGTATATATTTTCTGGGTCCTGGTTCGATTCTGAGTCGATCTAGCTATGTCCGTCCGTCTATCCGTCCGTCTGTCTGTTGAAAGCAGGATAGGGCTCGAACGGGACAACGTAGGGGAATGATTTGGCTTAAATATTTATCTTATATAAGGTTTGTTTGGTATTGAAAATGGGCAAAATGGGTTGATAAACAAAAAAGTTATGGGCTAAAAACTAGAAACACAGGGTGTCCGTTTTATCTTCATTTCATACTTTTCTGCTGATATCTCTGAAACAAAAGCATGTATGACAACGAAATTTTGTACAGATAGTTTGGGGTCCATATAAACTTGGAAACCAAAAATGGGCGCGGTCCGCCCACTTTACCGCCCATATCCCATATACGAAAAATTTTAAAAAAGTTGATGGTGGTTGTTTCATCTATTTTTTTTCTTATAAGAAAAAAGATTTTAGATTTTGATCAAAAGATATTCTTTGAGAAATTTAAGTTTGGTTAAGAAATTTGGGGATAAGATCTCCTTATTCGAATAAAACATTTTTATTGATTAATATTGATGAAATGTTAAGTATTTCCAATTCGCCACTACCGAATATAAAATTGTTAATTTGCTTTATTTCATTTTTAAATCCCGCGAGTTAATTTAAGCCAAATAAGTAGGCAGTAGGAAAAACTAGATGATAAAATACTCTATTTTTTTATTTAAATTAAATGAATAAATGTAATAAAAGAAAGAAAAATTAAACTGGCTAGAAAACTAAAATTATGATTCACCAGCCATTTGAACGATTAGTTAGTTGGTTAGTAGATACATAGCTTGGTTGCTTACTCTGTTGACTGGTCACTGTGCGGGCACATGTATTGTATATTCTTACATGTAGTTATGAGTTCGAGTATCTAGATCTAAGAGATTTCGTTGTTGTAATTTTTTTTTTCTTTGTAACGTATAAAGTCAAATTGCATGTATCAAATATTAGAAGCAGAAAGGCTTCATTAAAAAACGCAGCTGTGTGTTTTTATTTTTCTTTTTATCATTAAAGAGTGGTTTTGCTATGACTGAATGTTTGGTTGCCTGGACAAAATCTGTAGTACTGAGAGCGGTCTATGAGTTAGGCAAAGAAAACAGGGTGTTGGGGAGGTGAAAGAAAAAGTTGCATAAAAAATATGAAGTACTCTCTGGAGAAGTATATTCTAATCACTTCAAAAATTTAACTAAATAAATGCAGATTTTGTTATTTTTTGGAACAGCACTAACAAAATTGTTTGATCTACTTGAAAATAACATCTATGAAGTCATTCTTTCATTGCGTTAATCACCCCATTCGAATGAAAGAATTTGAAAAAAATAAACCTACAATCTTTGTTCATTGGAATTATCAATTTTTTCCATAAATATTTCCTTAAAATCATAAGACTTCGTTGACACCCTGTTAAACGTCATCATAATGAAAACGCCTTTGTTACTCCATTAAAGTTGTGTTATTATTATTTTCATTTTAGTTTTGCTCATTTTTTTCTCCCTGCATTCATAAGAAACAAACAAACGAACAAAAAAAAAAAAAAAAAAAATATAAAAAAAATGCTTAAATGCGCAATTGCATTTGGTTCACTTTGAAATAATATAAGAGTGCTGAAAAAAAAACTTTAATGAACCAATGTGGCCAGCTGCGCTTGCCTGTCTACCAGTTTGCTTTATTATCCATTATTATATGGATTAAAATAATTCACCTTCTGGGGGGCTTTATTTTATACCAACCACCATTCCATAGCATTTCTTTACTTACTCTTACTCTGCCACAACAGTTCCGCTTGCCCAGTCCACAAACCATTCAAAGTATCACCAAATGCTAAGGAATTACAAATCCAAAGACCATTTCAATTCATACTCAGTAGAATTTTATATTATAGTAGGTATTTAATTTAACATTCGAATTGCTTGAAATACACACAAACACATATAAAAATTTCACTACATAAATACTCGATATGATTGCAGTTCTTGTCTTTTTTAGTGACCAAGTTCTGGTTTATATATTTTTTTTCTACTACCAAGGTGTTGTTTGTTATTTTTTTTTTCTGCTCTCCGTCTTTATTGAAATCAAACGACTTATTTGCCAACAGATCTGTGCAACTTGTAGAGTATTGAGGTAAATGAAAAAAAAAAAAACGTGTACCCCACCTATTGTTGAAGTCTATTGTTAAGAATAATTACACTCAGGAAAATTATGTGGAAGGAGAAATAATAGTAGAAGAAATTTGAAATAGTTTTCAATTACAGAAGTTTTATTGAGTGTATAAAAACAAGTAAGTTGTACTGAACCCCAAAAGCTTACAATCTGGGAGATAGTTGTAAGTTCAGTTTAATAACAAATGATTTTCATATGAATTAGAGGAGTTGAACAAAAATTATGTTTTGTAATCACATAACACCTTACGTGAACATATGTAGTAGAGTGTCCCGAGGAAAGCCGTTTTTGAGATTTCGACATAGCAAGACCTCAAGTACAAATTTTCTTAATACGAAAAAATTAAGAGTCCCATCACGATACTTACAGAGAACATTTAAAATGGCTCTATCCTCTACATATATATTTTTCACGAATTTAAAAATACCATTTTTGGAAATATGCGACCGCGAAATTTAATTCACGAATTATCCACCATTAAAATTCAACGTAAAATCATGTTTCAGGTATCATTTTAAAGCTAATTTTATTACCTTTAAATATTCGTCTCAATGAAAATTGTAACGTAAATATTTTGGAAGATATTCGCATTTTTTAAAATGAAATGTTTGTTATTTTTGAGATATTATAAATCGCGAACTATCGTGGTAATCAAACTAAAACAATAAAAATTGAAATAAATATTTCGTATTTATTATGACATTTGTTGTCATAATTTGTAAAATATTGCGAGTCCCAGAATGTCACTTATCACGGTTATAGAAAACATTTTCACCATAAACATATATTCTTTAAAATCGTTAACAAGATCATTTTTCGAGATATTTACCCGCGATTTAAAATCCGCGTTATATTAAAGGTAATTTTAACACCTTTAAGATGACATCTCAATAAATGTTATATCATAAATACAGACTTTAAAATATATTTGTATATTTGTGTATACAGCTTTTTTTTACATATTTTTAGCTATTTTACACTTTCAAATCGCGAACCACTTAATGAAATTATCTGAAATTTTGAATTAGTCTTAGTTTTGACAAGCATAATGTCTGTACCAAATATTATCAAATTCGGAAGAGGTGAGAAAATCATCTGGTTGGTTTTAAATGGAATGACTCATGTCGATTTTTTGTTTTTTGCTTGATGCATTAAAATGACGGTTTATGGACCAACATTTTTGCGAACATTTTTTATTTATTTTTTTTTTTTTTTTTTATAATTGACTAAAAAATACGAATTTTTTGATACCCATTTCAAGACAAAACTCATTTTTGGACGAAATGTTCTAGACCTGTGACTTTCAATCGCTAGTAGGGAACTGAAGATCCTTTTAATTTTTTTTCTTTTTTTTAATTTTTTCCCATATTAAGCTAATTTTTACGCATAATTTGAGGAACCTTTCTACAAAATTGTTGTCTTCGGGACACCCTAATGTATAGGAAATATTTGAAATTATGTGTTTCTTATCCCACATCCAACATTTAACTTAACATCTCTTCCTGTTTCGAGAGGAAGTCAAAATCGAAATTTTTTGGAAATAAATCTGTAACTTTTAATCGCCTGGTTGGATTTACATGATATGTTTTCAAAGGAAATATTTGAAAATATTTGTTTCTTATCCCATTCTAAATTGTTTATTAACTAATTAGATAAACTTTTTACATGATTGGACAAAATTGAGATATTTGAAATTTCAAACACAAATAACTTGAAAACTATAACAGATAAAAAACACATGCAAACTAGTTTTTCGTATGTCGCACAGTGTCCCATTTAAAAAATAAAATCTGGAACAGATAATCCGATTTCAATGAAATTTCACACAGTTATAATAAGTTTTGAGTTTGGATCATATAGTCTTATTGGGGGCGGTTCCACATGGTCCCAAAGTGGGACACCTTAGGTATGAACATTTAAAAAAAATCCTGATTCTTTATATCTGAAAAAAAATATCCTCGTGTGCATATATTATCTCTTTTACACAGAGAAAACAGATTTGTTGTGGCAAACGAATTTATTGCCAATCAAATTCGGTCGGTTACACGTACTATCTTTTAAATCGATTGTATCTACCGATTATTTCGTTTGCCTGTAACATCTTATTGGTACTAACATTAAATACATTATTTGTTATAACAAAAAATAAAATTCTGTGAGAGCAACTGAAACTGTAATAAATTATATAACTTTTATCAATTTATTTTATATGAAAAGGATACAAAAATAATAATTAGCACACATATACAAAAACATATCGGTTTGAAATTGATCTGGGAAGTGAGACTTAACCTTGAGACAAATTTTCTGCAGTGCGAGTTATCATAAACTTATTAGCTGGTTAGTTTGATTGCATCTTTTTTGTTTTACTCCTCTTCGGAGAAAAGAAATGATTTGGTGAATATGACATATAGGCATAATGGAAGTGTATCTAGAATTCTTGGATATTAAAAAAATAAGAAATTGAGAAACGTTCATGTGTTTAATATTTTTCAATGTTCTTACCTCTTCACTTTATCAAAAACCTTTTTTGCAATGACCCGAAAATAGTTGAGTGCAAACACTATTAATGTTCATCAGTTCATCAATTTTTCTTTACATTTTTTTAAATTATTTAAAATCGTATACAATTTTCTCCAAATATTTTTTTTATGAATAATTTATTAAATGAATGCAAAACAAGTTTACTAAATATTCGAATTTTTATACCCACCATCAAAAAGATGGGGGGTATATTGATTTTGTCATTCCGTGTGTAACATGTCCAAGGAATCATCTAAGACCCCACAAAGTATATATTTTCTGGGTTCTGGTTAGATTCTGAGTCGATCTAGCTATGTCCGTCCGTCTGTTGAAAGCAGGATAAGGCTCGAACGGGACAACGTAGGGGGACGAAATTTGGCACAAATATTTGTCTTATATAGGGTTTGTTTGGGATTGAAAAATATGTTATCCCTTAATAAAGTGTTACTTTTATGAGCACAATGATTATCCTGTGTATTGTTCGGAATCAAGAGTTGTCTCTTCTGTGACAGCCTCATCCAGAAACTTTCAGAATTTTTGTCCATTATTTTTTATACCCACCATCAAAAAGATGGGGGGTATAGTTCGAATTTGGGAGACCCTAGTTATCTTAGGAATAAAATTTGTACAACTTTTTTTCCTTCACACAATTTTCTGTAGAGTTGTCTTTCAGAAAAATATAAATACTATGTTGTTACTTAAGAAAAGTTTTTTTTAACTAAAAAAGACTGCAACTACTTTTTTGGCAAAAAAAAAAAAATGGCGAAAAATCTACTTTTTTTCTCAAAGTTAAAATTCAAATGCATATAATTTTTGATTCTGTAAAGATTTAAAATATAAAATTGGACACTCTGACACTGCAAATTTACTTTAGATTGTTACCCACTGTGCACTTTTAAAGTTATTTATTAGGGTTTTGCTAGAAAGCATTACATAAATGGTCAGCAGTTTCCTTGGAAAGTATGATTTAATTATTTTATTAAAAATGTAATTTGTGCCAAATTTTGGTATCCACTTGAATTTATTATAAAGTTAACTAAACCACTAATCCGAGAGGAAATTTATACTATAGCAAAAAAAAAAAAAAAAAAAAAAAGGGATCATAATAATTTTAAAAGGGTTCCTTCTTCGATCATAAACAATTTTTGCTCCAGATTAAGTTGAATTAAGATTCTGTAGTTTAATTGCAAGGTTTATATGGACGGACAGACGATCAGACGGACGAAAATCCTTAAATGTGATTTAAAGTCGAACGGTATATTTTAAGGTCTAAGTCCGACGATGTTTTTCTGAGTGTTACACACATAAACCACCTATGTTGGTTGGTGAAGAGTATAATTAATTAAAAGTAGATCCTAACATATCCAAACTTTTAGTACAAAAGAATGTTAACAAATATTGTCTACGATTATATGAAGAGAGCACTTTAAAAAAAATGATAAATGATGCTCGTACCTAAAATTAATATTACCACTGTGCCGGTACTCTGTTGGTAGTAGTTTATTGTTACTTTGTGGTTTTAGTTCAATAAATGAACCTACAATTCAAATGTTTCTGTATTGTTGGCTGTAGATTGTTGTTTGGTGCAATTCTTATAGCCATTGCCGTAGTTCTTGCTAGATTTAAGTTTCTCTATACAACACTTAAGTAACTGCAAACATATAGATGGATTGACGGACGGACAGAGGATTGAATAGGCAGTCGGTCTTACATTAAGCCAAGTTGTAACCAAGTTTATTCATTGCTACCGGGGATCATTTCTAGCTGAAACTATTTTCAGCTTGTTTTTTGTTTTATTTTTTTTTTATTATAACCAATATATATATTTATGTAGACTCGTACTACATATTCGAGTATAAACTAACTATATTTTTATTTTTTATTCTTTTTTTTTTTTTTTTGCATTACTTGCTGTTGTTGTAGTTTTTATAATGTAATGCTTCAATAAGTCGTAGTTATAGTGTCGTTGTTGTCTTAGTCGCTGTTGTTGTAAAGTTTTAGGCTCGCGTCTACGGAGACACGCCTAACCGCAAGGCAACCGTTTTTCTTAGCATGTTACTTACTTATAGATGTATGTATGTATGTATTTATTTACCAACAACCATGTCTTTGGGTACTTACTTGACGTAGTTATTTTAACGTTTATTTAACTTTAAGTCTTTTGTTGCTTTAATAAATCTTTTGTTTAAGATTCAAAACACAATTCCTCATTCTTTTGTTTATATTATTGGAAGTTTTTGTTGTTGTTGGGGGGGCATAGATTGTTGTTGTTGTTTAAATATTCGAGGATTACATGACCTACAAGTGTTTTAAGTCAGTTGTGATTATTTAAAACATAAACTAAATAATTTCAAATATTGTTGTTTAAATAAAAGTTTGTTGAAATAAATGATTTTAATTATGATTATAAAATAGATATTGAAGAATTAAAAAAAGGGTGCAGATCAGATCAAAGCAGATAACAAATTATAGATAGAATAATAAACAAAGTTATAAACCATAATTTACAGCAAAAAATTAGTTAAGATTATTTTAATTTAATGACCAATTATAATTGTAATTGTAGATATAATTAAAATTTCAACTGTAGTATTTGCAGCTTACCAAGGTATACTAAAGTAGACAGCCTGTAAAGTATAATACTTAAATCTATATCATTTAATCGGCTGGTTGAGTTTACATAAAATTTTAAGCTTAGAAGGGAGGCCCCATATATCTTTCAGTAGCGGAGCTATTGGGGCTCAACTTAGGGTACCTCTAACAGAGAGAATTTTTCATTGTATGTCAAATTTTGTTATCTGATTTTAAATATTTTCATATCTTTTTAAAGCCCTTGATAAGATTTGTGAAAAACATGTATTTTTTATCTTCTATAGTTTTCAAGTCACTATCACAAAGATATTGGGTATATTGATTTCGTCATTCCGTGTGTAACATGCCAAAGGAATCATTTAAGGCCCCACAAAGTATATATTTTCTGGGCCACGGTACGATTCTGAGTCGATCTAGCTACGTCCGTCCGTCTGTCCGTCTAATAAACTTTAAAGTGGCATAGTTTCGGTTCTATAAAAGATATTTATATTTTTTCCGATTTTTTAAATTAAAGTAAAATTTTTGTAAAAAAGTGTTTTTTTGAGAAACTATAAATATTTTATCTGTAATAAAATCTTTGTTATTACAGATATCTCAACGAAATTTTCAGTGGATGTAGGTTTTATTGTATAAAATGAGAAAGTGAAAAAAACTTTAAGATTCTTGGGAAAGGAATCCCACAATTCCCAAAAAAAAATGCCGAAAATCCCAAAAATGGGTTTTTTCACATTTTCAGCTATAAAATCCACATTTTTCCTAATTCCCGTAGATTTTGATTGAGAACTTTTAACAACATATTAAAGATTCTAAAACTGCATTCCGTTTGCGGATTCGTGCTTTGGGATTTGAAAAAATATAGACTAATATTAAAACTTTCATATAAAATAGGTCGAATTCGGGAGGGTGTGTACCTTGACCATTTGAGTTATGGGGCTTGTTTTTTATCTTAAAGTCTTCTCTGTAAATATATCTTTCAGAAAAGTATAAAATTATTATATGTTGTTAAAGAAAATTTTATTTTAGAGAAAAAAGAGTGTAGATACTTTTTCGGACAAAAAAACATAAGAAGTCGTAATTTTTGCAATTTTTAAATTCAAAATCAAAAATAAAAATAAATATTTTTGGACTCGGTAAAGATATCGACTTTTTTTTATTCAATAGATAATTTCGTTCTATAATTAGCTAAAGAAAAAACAAATGAAATCGGTCGGAAACACTAGGATATATATGAAAAAAACTGGAACCAAAACAATGCAAACTTAAAAATTCAAATGCAAATAAGTCAAAAATAGTAAAAGATAAATAGGACATGCAAGCATATGCATTATTTACAAAAATTTGAAATTGGACGAGAAACAAAAATTTGGCAAGCGATTAAAAAATTTGTATATCAGAGGTACCCAACTTTGAGCCTCTGTAGCTCCGCCCCTGAGGGGTCTGTACGGTACCCCTTCCAAACTTAACATTGTATACTCCTCTGCTATGCCTATACTATGCAAATCTAACCAGCCGATCAGAAGTTACACAGTTATTTCCAAAAAATTTCGATTCTGCCCCACTGTGGCATGTACGATAACGAAATTTTGCATAAATTTTTTGAGTATAAACTTGGAAACCTAAAATGGGCATGGTCCTCCTACTTTACCGCCCACCTCCCATATAATGTAAAATTTGAAAAAGTTGATGTTGGGTATATAGATTCGGCCAAGCCGAATATAACATTCACGCTTGTTAAATTTCAACTCTCAGTTTTGCAAAAAATTGGTTCAGTTTTTTAATTGTGCAATGTAAATAAATCCCAATAAACCATATAGTTATACTCTTATTCCTTTATAGCCCAAAAATGTATTGTATGTATAACTTAAATCTCTCACAAATAACTAGTGACCAATAAAGTAACATAAACATAAATCGATCTAATGAAATTGAAACCCAACTTTTACTCTTATTCATATTTGATGCTAAAATCTACCTTATTTACTTAACCTCAATTTATGATGTAATTTTAACCTTAACAAAAAATATTTAATTTCATCATTTCTAAGACATGACAATATTTTTTCTGCTCTAGACAAGATGCTGATGATGAAAAAGATAGACGGCATAAATTAAATAGAAAAGGTCAAGTTCGTTATCATAGAAAAAAATGGCAACTAAATAAATACAGAAAAAATATAATATTTACAGCTACGAGTTACCGTCAAACGAAAAAAAATAGAAGTGAAGTGTAAATAGCATCAATTCTTTCACAATTTAACACCAAATCCTCTATAAATATTTGCTGAATTTAAAAAAGGCACAAGAAAAAACGAAAAAAAAAATAATAAATAACAGGTACACATAAAATAATAAATTTTCTATAGTTTTCTTTTATGTTACAGCAAAAAAAAAAAAAAAAAAAGGGATCAAGTCATATTGAAATGTAAATGAATTAAGCCTACAGGAAAAGACAAACAGAAACAGAATAAAATTGTATGTAAGTAACTCTTGTTTAAAATTGTGTAGGTCGCCAGCAAATATGCGTAAATGACAATGAAAACCTTCAGACTTTCAAACAACTAAAACAGACATTCAACTTCTAGTCTCACAGGATATGAGTGTAATGCACGATGTTACGTTTTAGTGTTTTTGTGTAGGCTTATGTAGTAGACAATTTGAAAATTGTAAAATGTAACGATTGTTATGGTTGGCTTGAAAATGTTTAATACTGCAATAAAATTATTAACATATTAAAGAGATACTATACATTAGACTGTTGTATTTTAAAAAAGGAAAAAATTGCAGGAAAAACACTCAAAGCGTAAAAAATAAAATAGTAAAATTGATTCACAACTTAAATTTCTCATCTATAGTAGATTTTTCAATAGAAGAATTGTTCTAAATCGTTGATAATACTCTTCACAAAATTATGGCTTTTATTTTTACTCGAAAAACAACCAAATGTTTGCAATACACCCTCATGCTTTTTATGATAGGATACCCTATACCATTGTATAAGAACATTTAAATCCGGGAAGGGGACTTATATTAGACCTGTGGCCAATTGTAGACCAACACTTTTACTAAATGTAAAATAAAATATACAAATACATAATAATGATACCAACATCTATATGATTTTATGCACTTTAGGACAATTCCCGAAGGGCGTTTATATGGGAGCTATAATAAATTATGGACCGATAGTAAGAAAATTTGGCAATGTTGTTTCTACTTATACAAAACTTATTTGTGTCCAATATTAACTTGATACTTCGTATGGGATTTATGCACATTAATATAATTTCCGGAGCTATGGTCAATTATGGACCGATCTTATTGAAATTTGCGCAAGGATTAACACTTATACAAAACTTCTTTGCATCGAATTTCATTAAAATATTGCTATACGTAAGGCATTTATGACCACTAAACCCCTATTCCGGACATTTGTATGGGAGCTGGGTAAAATAACAGACCGATCATAACCAAATTCATTTCTTGCATCAAAAGAACTATTTTTGTCAAATTTCATCAAGATATCTTCAAAACTTTGTTCACAAGGTTTACATGGACAGTCAGACAGCCAACCAGATGGACAAACATCGCTACATCGAATCAGAAAGTGATTCGAACGGTATACTTTAAGGTGGGAGTCCGATGAGATTTTTTGTACGTTACAAACATCAGCACAAACGCATAATACCCCAACCATCTATGGTGGTGTAGGGTATAAAAACATTTTTAGCAGTAAATATCTCGTAGATTCGGTTTTCAAAATTATTTCATTGAGAGCTCTAAAAAATTAAAAATATACTCAGAGAAAACAGATTCTTTGTGGCAACCGAATTTTGTCGATTCCAAATACTAACTCAAATTCGATTACAATTACTATTCGATTGCTGAATTTACTGTACGCACAACAAAATCATAAAAAATAATTCGATGATGGGAACAGAAAATATCAGTTGGAACGATTTTAGTTTTTTATGTATGTTATTAAAAAATTTTTAGTTTTCTTTTCAGATTTATTTATAATATTAAAAGCACAAATACAATTATAAAAAATACGAATTAAGAATAAATTTTTTGATTAGGAACAATTTGTAGTAAAATAAACGGTTTTCCATTTTTATTAATTGATTGAGATTAATCTGTGGACATGTAAAACTTTGGTAAATTATACTTAAAATTGTTTCATACTGTCATCCATATATAGTACATAAGTTGTTAGGTTGTACAAGGTAATCTAAAAACTAGTCCAAAGATGTCTGGTTTCTTTATTAAAATTATTTGCCCATATAATGAGAACGAAAGTTTAAAGACTTCGTTAAGGAAAACTAAATAACACCAAACTTATTAAAATGATCTTAATATTAAATAGAACACAACATTGAAAAGACACGCATACATACCTTTATATTTTGGAACAATATTAATGTTTAAAATTAATTTTTGATATTTGCCTTAAGCCATTAGTAGATGAAGTTCCCTGGGCACTTTCTTTTAATAATTTTCACCAATTATTAATATAAATGATCTGATTTGTTCGTTTTAAAAACATTTAATTCAAAAAATCTTATAGTTTTGAAGTTATGGACCGTCCGTTATAACGGACAATGGGATCATTCTAATGTAACTTCTTCATCATTAACCATACATTAACAACTGAGACATTAAGGAGATATTCAAATATTGGCAACCACCATAACATTTGTTTGATTTGCGAACGGTAGACCGCAATGCCTCCCATGCTCTTATTATAACGATGTGGAATTTTGTAAATTGCAACGTCATTGAACTCATTTTTATCAGAGGCATACAATATATCAGAAACTGTGAGTCTATGTCTCACAAAAAATATCTTATCACAATCGTACTTCGGACGCTGTGTCCCTTTAAGGGTCGTTGCATTGGATGTCACTATATGCACGTCGCATAACATTTTGTCATAATTATTAACATCAACTGAATCGTTACACCTAGTTACAAATAACAACACACCAAAAATTTCAAATATTCTCATAATATTTAATATATTCCAAATTTTCTTATCCAGCTTGAGATTTTTGTTTCTTCACAAATTAGTTTTTAATATTTTGCATAAAACACAACACATGAATCCCAGAAACTGAAACAAATGAATTAATATATGTTTTGTTGGAATATCGGTAACGACATAGCCCACTTGTTATTTAAAAATTTTAATTTTTGAAAGTGCTGCAGTAGAAAATTCTAGCGTCCTTTATAACGCACTCTGCGCACTAATGGGTTAAAACAATTTAAATTATTTTTGTATTTCAACTTTTTTCTGTGTGTACTCTAAAAATTTAATAATTAAACATTTTTTTTATACCCACCATCAAAAAGATGGGGGGTATATTGATTTTGTCATTCCGTGTGTAACATGTCGAAGAAATCATCTAAGACCCCACAAAGTATATATATTCTGGGTCCTGGTAAGATTCTGAGTCGATCTAGCTATGTCCGTCCGTCTGTCCGTCTGTTGAAAGCAGGATAGGGCTCGAATGGAGCAACGTAGGGGGACGAAATTTGGCACAAATGTTAGTCTTATATAAGGTTTCTTTGGGATTGAAACAAAAAAGTTATGGGCTAAAAACTAGAAACACAGGGTGTCCGTTTTATAATTTTCTGTCGATATTTCTGCAACAAAATCATGTACGACAGCGAAATTTTGTAGGTATAGTTCGGGGATCGATTTAAATTCGGAAACCAAAAATGGGCGTGGTCCGCCTACTTTACCGCCCACCTCCCATATAAGGTGAAAATCAACGAAATTGTTCTCAATTAGTTCAAGGACCAATGTAAACTCGGAAACAAAAAATAGGCGTGGTCCGCCCACTTTACTTCCCACTTTACCGCCCGCTTCCATATAACGCAAAATTTGAAAAAGTTGATGGTGGGTATTTAGATTCGGCCTGGCCGAATATTTGCGCTTGTTTTTTTAATTTTTATTAAATAAAAAGGAAAAACAAAAATCAGTCCATGGTAGGCTAAGTAATTTTGTTTAACTGAATTTTATTTTAAATATATAAAAATTCAATTAACAATGGCTACCAAAAATCTATGCATGAGAAAATCACTAAATGATTTTTGTTTGAATTCAATTAACATTAGAGAGTCTATATGTACACTGAAAGATCTGCAGATAGTAAGAGTCTCGTATCTGATTACGATGTTCCCGGAGGATAAGAGCAGTTTGGAGAATGTACCCTAGTAGGAGTATTGCGCAAAAGTGATAATTTTTTTCACACTTTAAAGAAGTTTATTAAAACATATGATGTCATTTCTTGTTCATTACTATCCTATTTATAATATAGAAAAATATTTTTGATCAATTTCAAAAATTTTTAAAGTTATCACAGAAAATACCAACTGTGGAATATTGTTAAGAGTTTTGAAAAAAAATAGCCTCCGAATATATGTATGTTGAAAATATCAAAATTTAATAGATGAAAGATCTGTGATAGAGGAAAAGAAAATAAATTATTAACAGAAAAAATTCTACTTTGTTTTCAAGATAATTGGCAAAAACGAAAGTGCATTAACAAAAATTCTAAAAATATCTGATTCGGATAGATAGCATAATATAATATAATTTTTAAATGCTGCAGAAAAAAATGCATTTACATTTAAATCTGCCCCTTCCATATGTTAATTATGATAATACTCCGAAATGTTAGGGATTGCAAGTTCTTCATTTTTCATTGGGACTTATTCGTACATCGCACGTTGGGATAAAAAGGGTCGAAAATGGAGCCTAATTCAGGGAAAGGTTATATCAATATTTTAATAATCACATTTTATTTCTTTATTGATTATTAGTTAAACAAATTCAATTTTAGAATCTTAAGATTTTTTTTAGCAAAACCGTAATGTCTGTCCGTCTGTCTATACATTAGAGTTAAATGGGTGGAAAATTATGCAAAAGTCAGGAAAAGATGATATCAACACCTTAATAACCACATTTAGTTTTTCTATTTATTAGTAAGCAAAAAAAAAAAAAAATAATTTTTAGAATTATATGATATTTTTTGGCTAAATGATAATGTCCGTTCGCCCCTTTATACATTTGGGTTAAATGGGACGAAAATGACGCTTTATTCAGGATAAGGTGTTATCCAAGTTTTTATGATCACCTTCTATTTTTTCTATTTATTAGTTAGTAAAAAAATGCATTTTTAGAATTCTAAAATATTTTTTGGCTGCATGGCAATGTCCGTCCGTCTGTCTATACATTTGGGTTAAATGGGTCAAAAATTCCACTTAAATCAGGGAAACGTGATATCAAAATTTTAATACCTTCATTTGATTTTCATATTAATCGAAAAGCGAAAAAAAAAAAATATTTTTCCAATTACAAGATTTTTTGAAAGAATTCTAATGTCCATTCATCTGTCCGTCTGTTTGTTAATTTTTGAAAACTATCCAATTCAAAATCGTTTAACTTTTGACTCAATAAAGATAACGACTCAAAATTTTCTTTGTTCGATAGATAATTTTGCTTTTTAACTAACTTCATAAAACGTAATAAAATCGGTTGAAAATATTCAGCTATATATGGAAAAATCTTCACCAAGATCTAGTAAAATTGAAATTTTTGATATTTAACTCGAAAAATATATAAGATAAGTAGTACATGCATGTTTTCTAAAGGACTTATCAAGGGCTTTAAGGATATATCAAACTTTTGGAAATCGGGAAAGGAACAAAAATTCGCTAGTGGTTAAACCTTTTCAATGACACTAGTACTCTATTTTGAACTCCCATAGTTCCGCTCCTGAAGCGTGTATTAGATCCTGCTTCTAAATTAAAAATGATACCTTTGCTATGTCTATGTTAAATTTCATGCAAATGCATCCAGCCGATTAGAAGTTACAGATTTATTTCCATTCTTCCCCACTGTTTCATTCTTGATAAAGCAAAGAAAATGCTATTTTTTATTAAGCTATTTTTTTATGAAATCTACTGGAGTTTTTTTGAAAAAAAAAAAAAAAAAAAAAAATTATTTTCTTAAATCGGGCTACATATGCGCACGATTTTTTTTTTTCATAATATTAAAGTGAACAATATAAACTATTTTTCAGAAAATTTTCAAAACAAACATCCTGTAACATTTTAAGTTGCATTCCATGAAAGTTGTAAATTACTGTATTTTAGGACAATTTTCAAAAAAATAACAAAAATATTAGGACAAAATATAATTTACAAGTACTTAAAGAAAAGTACACTTAAATATCTGAAGTTGATAGTTTCATTTTAATTAATTTTACATTAGAAGACTTTTTATTTAAAATAAATACTCTTTCAGATGAAAATTTAATTTTTTGCAATTTTTCAAAAATGTAAAAAAATTCTTAACTTTGACAGCTCCTTAGAAGAAAACAGCATAACCTAGCTTAAAGATTTTAAGTGATGTTGATACATAATTTTGTCTATTTTTATTCGGTACACAATTTTATTACAAAATTTTTAATTTTAAAATTCAATTAAGTGCCACTTTTGGGGTAAAATGTGTACCCCAACGTGCTCTGGTAATAAAATGTAAAGAAAAATTTAAGATTTGTGTATAAAATTACGGAAATAAAATAAATTTAAAGGAAAAAAAGTAATAATAATATCAATTATGCTACTTATTAATATTATCATTTGGATGATTGGAGAAAAATCAATTAAAAATTAATTAATATTAGCAATTTCGTAATTGAAGTCCGTTTTTGTTTTTTTCTGTGTAGGTAAATTATTGAACCGATCATGAATAATTTTGTCGTTATGCCAAAATAAAATTGCTACCATTACTTTGTGCAAAAGGTTTACATTTTTTTTATTTTAAAATAACCTAAATTAATTTTATAATTATGAAATCAAATGTAAAAGAGAGCTAACGATTATTCGCCCAATTATCAGTTTTATTTTGCAATACATCCATTAAAAAATAAATACAAAAATTATGGTTCATAAAATCGTTCTAATTGTTTTATTATTTTTTCAATTTGTAATTGTTGGTCAAAAAATCATAAATTTATTCCAGATAATCCTCTAAAGGGTATTAAAATATTATACGAGCCGGAATAATATGTTGATGGTCTTTTCATCTGTTAAATTAAATGTAAGTTTAAACGATAATAAAAATAAACTTGTGTATAATGTTTTTAGCAATATATCAAATCTCTCAAATCAAATGTCTTTATATAAGTTTGCAATTTTAATTTATGTTAAATTAAAATGCATTATAATTTTTTTATTATTTAAGTTCATTATCCTCTAAACGCTTTTTAATGTTTCTGTTATTTTCATTAGTTGGCGTCACAAACCAACTGTTTGGAATTTTGTATTAAATATAATTTTAAACTCCAAATTCCCCATATAGCCCTAAAACTCCAAAGTAGCGTACAAAAGGTGCAAAACGTTAATAATAAAAGAAATAAAAAAAAAAAAAAAAAAAAAAACAACAACGACCAGCGGCCTACGGCCAAAAAATGCACGATAATTTAAAATGCAACACATGATTTTTTCCAAAAACATAAAACAGTCAAACAAAAATTTATGTAAAAAATAAACATAAAAGAGAACAAAGTAATCTTAACTAAAACACAGAGAGAGGAAGAGAGTGAAATTTAACTAGAGAACAAAGAGTTAAAAAGTATCTTTAAGATACTATTTTAAAAAATATAAACAAACATGAAGACTGGAAATTGATCTAATTGGAAATTTCCTGTTGCTTTTGAGAGGCACTAAACAACACGAGCTCAATTTTCCAATTCAACCAACCACTTGTTGGGATATATAAATGAAATAATAAAGATATTTAAACGAACAACAAGAGAATGTATCTGGGGATACATTCCAGTGAAAAACAAGAATGTCGATAAATATATTTTAGATGGCAGAGTGAGTATACGAAGTGTAAAGTATCTCTGGGTTTTTTAAAGTGAACAGTCGCGATTTGACTTTTATGAAGCGTTATACAAACTACGGTTGATTTATTCAAATTTCTATAGTTTACAGACTTAAACTTACGTTATTCATTTTATATACAAAAACAAATGCGGTGATTTATTTTCAAAAAAATAAAAAAAAAAGTGATTAATAATTCAAATTCAAAAATAAACAACAACAACAACAATTTTAGCATAATTTTATAATTCAATAAAAATTCTTTATGAATATACATAAAAATATGAATAATAATTAAAGTGTCTGTATGTGTTTTTACTAAAAAAGTAATAATAAACAAAAAACGTCTCTAAAAAAAAGAAAAAAATACCATAATTTGTTAAGGAATTTAAACAAAAAATTTTTATTTTATTTACACATGAAATTACCATAAAAAAAAAACCTTTAAATTTTTATTTAAATTATAATAATAAAAATAATTTTTATTATTATTTATTAAAGCCGATTACATAGTAGTTTTCTCTCTATTCGTGTGTATAAAATTTATTTCATTTTATAAGCTGTTTAGTGGTGAACAAAAATAACAAAAAAAAAAAAAAAAAAAGGATTAAAATCATATCAAATAAAAATAAAACAAAAATAGAAATAGAAATAAAATTAATATAACAACAACTACAATAATAATAACAAAAAAAATAAAAATATTTTCCCATGATGTTTATTAAAGCATGAGCTCTATTTTATTGTCATTGCCACAACGTTATAAGCGCCAATTACAAGCAATGACTCTCGCCGTGATCATTATTTACACCACTTTGGTGTTTTACCAAAGTTCATATGGATATCCTAATATTGAAGTAAGTATTAGAGAAAAAAAAAAACAATAGGTATGGAATGGGACAAAGAAGGTGACAAATTGAAAGAGGGCTTAATCAGATAATTTTTGTTTTGTTCTATTTTGAAATGGCTTAATTTAAAGAAAATAGGTTTGAAAATTATGTTATGAGAATTGAAGGTTGATCATTTTTTAAATATTATTAGAATCGTTAAAAGTTGTTGTTATAATTTAGGAATTATTTTAAATAGATTAAATATGAGTTTAGATTTGGGTTTAGATTTTGTGTTTTCTTTTTATAAAGTGTGTTTTAATTTAGTCAGACTTTATTTTTTGCCTTCTAAAACTCCTAACGCTCAATTTATTATTTAGTAGCACGAAAATAAAAATTGGCTAAAATTTTTCATAACTTAGCAATAAAGCAATATTTTTAGCCTAACTAGTTATTTTATATTAATAGTTGTTGTATCAGAATTAATTAATTAATTAATCGGATAAAGGAAATTTTGAAGTCGACATTTTTATTGAGTACAAAATAAATAACACAGGGAAACACTGATTCTGCGTCACGGTGTTTCTCAGTCAATTCGGATACACAGTATTAATAAGTACTAACCCTTTAACCCACTTTTTTTGAATTGACTCTAGTTCTCGTGATTTGTAAAATTAAGGAGGTTGCACTATATATCGGAGAATATCTCAAAAACGACTTATCTTATTTTATTCAAAGAGATATCAAAAAATTCTAATTAAAATTATTTTTTAATACGTTCAGCTGTTATGGAGATATTAAGCCAATTTTCTAAAAAAACTGAAGTTTTATAGAAAATTGCGAAACAAAGTTTAAAAAAAAAAATTATTGAAATTCAAAAGTGTCAAAAAACATAAAAAAATTATTTTGAAATTTTTTTAATTTTTCTATGTAACTTGTTAATGAGTATTTTCACTAATTTATAAATAAATTGAAAACTTATACATTGATTTTAATGAAATATATCTTGTTTTATTTGCAACAAATCTATCTATGATTAAATGAATAAAAATTAGAATTTTTGACATTTTTTTATAATTTTGCGGAAAAAAAATTTCTTGAAATTTTGTATAAAATTTTACTTTTTCTCAAAAGATGGGATTAATATCTCCATAACTGTTTAACATATTAAAAAGCAATATAAGAACAATTTAAAGATAATTTTAATTAGATTTTTTTTTTACAAAATCAGATAAGTCGTTTTCGAGATATCCTCCGATATATAGTGCAACCTCCTTAATTTTACAAATCGCGATTTATAGCGATTCTAACACAATTCAAAAAAGTGTGTTAGATGCTTATTACTTAATAATACTGTATATCCGAATTGACTGATAAACCCCGTGCCGCAGGAATTTTTTTCTTATTTTGTAACTCTGTGTAATTGAACTCAAAAATAAAAATTAACAAACAATCAGACGGAAGGACATAAAACATAATTCTCTCTAAAAATACATTAAAATTCCAAAGCTGGATTTTTCTTCTTTACTGATCAATTTAAAAACAAAACGCAAGCATTAAAATATTGATATCGCTACTCCCTGATTTAAGCGGCATGCCAAAGTGTGAAAAATATGCTGCAACAAAGTTCAGAAAACTTTCTGAAATGTATAAATAACTAAGATTTTGGTTCATTTAAAGTCCAGGAAAAGTATGATTTTGCAAATTTTTGGTTGTTCTGGTGATTACAATTGAAGAAAGAAATGAAAATTTAAATATTTTTAAATTAATATAAAAAAGTTTTTATTAATTTGAATAAACAAAAATTGATTTGAATAAATAAAAATTTAAAAAGCAATGAATGGTTTAATAAAAAAATAATAAGTCTGGTTTCACACACAGCAATTTTTCTTGCCACAGTTTGTAGAAGAGAAAGGAAGCTTGTAGGCTTCTCTCGCCTACAAAGTCAGAGTTGCGGTAAGAAAAATTGCTGTTTGTGAATTCTGACTAATAATAAGAAACACTTCAAAAGATTTTTTTACAATTCCTAATAGCGACTTCTTATAATATTTATTTAAGACTATGCACTGAATCCTAACAGCCGTATTCACAAAAAAAAATAATGTGTGCTTAATAACGAGTTACTAACTTTTTGTATGTAAATTTCCATAAGAAAAATTTAGTAACTCGTTATCAAACCTACATTAATTTTTTTGAATACGGCTGTAATTAAAAATAGGTTACATATAGGTTACAATTTACAAAATATAATCCATTAATTATTGTGTAAGATTATGTTGCGTTTTACACAGAAAAGAGTAAAAATATACTTCAATTACGAAATTTCTTATATTAATCAATTTTTGTTTGATTTTACTACAATCATCAAAATGATAATATTAATAGTTAGAATAATTGATTTTATTATTATTACTGCTTTTACTTAAATATATTTATTTCTATATTTTTATAAAAAAAAAAAAAAAAAAATCAGTTTTCTTTATTTTTTTTTATTTTTATTGAAATCTATAAAATTCGGTATTTTTTATATTTTATTAAAAGCTGACAATTTATTTAAACAATAACGTTAAACGAATTACAAAATTAATTGTATTAATAAATAATATAATTAAGTTCCAATCTCAAGTTATTTAATAATTTTATTTGAAAAATAATTTGAAATATTTTATTCTGAGTATGATGTTGTATGATCAAGTTAGAAATCAATAAAGTTAAATATATCGTTAAAGCGATAACTAATAATTTTGATTTTTATAATAACAAAAAGCAAAAGTAATTAAAAAATATTGTAAATTACCGTTTCTATGGAAATAGTGGATATCTAAAATGTACACAGAAAAAAATATTTCAAATAATTTTTTAATAAAATTATTAATTAACTTTATATTAGAATTTAATTATATGATTTATTAATATAACTAATATTCTAATTGGTTTACTGTTTTGTTTTTTAATAAATTGACAGCTGTTAATAAAATATAAAGAAAAATTAAATATTTGTCTATAAAACTACAGAAATAAAATACATTTAAGTAAATTTTAAAAAATATTCAGCTCATTGCATCTATTTAAGGAAAATAAGTAATAATAATATCAATTATTCTAGTTATTAATATTATATTTTGATGATTGGAGCAAAATCAATTAAAAATTAATTAATATTACAAATTTCGTAATTGATGTCCATTTTTACTTTTTTCTGTGTATTCAGATAAATTCAAGTCCTAAATAAATATAATTTATTCTCAGATTATACTTTTTAGAACTAGATTTTAACTTATTAGTTAAATTTGGTTTAACTTGTTGTTAAGTTAATCCACAAACAAATTTAAACGAGCTTTAACTATCAATGTTATATAGATCATTTTTAGTTAAAACTATTATCATGTTTTATAATAAAACTTAATATTTATGCACTTAATTTACTTTTTTTTATAATGTTAGATAAAATATGATGTTTTTAATTATACTTTGATAATTTTTTTAATTTTTATATTGGGTTTAACTGCCGAATGCTGCTGTTTTAAGCCTTGATAATATAACAGTCAATCTATTATTTGTTATTATTCTATTATTTATTATTTTTTTGTATATAATTATTTAAAGTCCCTTTCAGTTATGGATATTAAACAAAAATATCTTCAAAATATTTTTATGAAAATTACCCAGAAATAATCTTAATCTGCTACCCAAGTTAATACGATAGTTTAAAATGTTTTCTTCTATTTAATGAAGTTAAACTTTGATTTTTTTATATTGAATTCGAATTTTGTAAGGCTGGTTTATGAATTGAGGAGCCGCAGAACGAAATATATATTTTTTTATTATATAAATTTGCGGGGAAAGTGATAACACAGAGTTACAAAGTGAGAAAAAAAATTCCTGAGGTATGGGGTTTCTTAGTCAATTTGGATACACGGTATTAATAACTAAGAAGCTTCTAACCCACTTTTTCTGAATTGATTATAGTTCTCGCGATAAATCACGATTTATAAAATTAAGAGGGTTGCAGTATATATCGAAGCCTTAGTTGAAAATGACTTGTCCGATTTTGTTCAAATGCGAATTGAAATTACCTTCAAATCATTCTTACATTACTTTTTAGTACGGTAAACGGTTATGGAGGTATTAAGCTCATCTTTTAAAAAAAAATTTAAATTTTATAAAAAAGTGTCAAAAATTCAAATTTTTATTCTTTAATCAAAAGGATAGATTTGTTGCGAATAAAACAAGATATATCTTATTAAAATTAATGCATAAATTTTATTTCTTTCACAAATTAGTTAAAATACTCATTAACAACTTACATAGAAAATCGTTTGATATATTTTTGATTAAAATCGGATAAATCATTTTTGAGATATAAAAATATTAAAATATTAAATTTTTCCTTATTTATAGACTTTTGAAATTAAAATTTATAAAATCTTTCCACGTTTAATAATAAAAGAGAAAAAAAAAACGCTTTTTATACCCTAAAATTTCATCTTATTAGCGACTTTAGCAACTAGTTCCTCTTATTTTAACTTATAATGATTTCAGTAATACTTTAAAATCAATGAGTTATTGAACAACTTAAAAGTAATTAGTTCCTATAATTACATCTAAGTAATGACATGAGGTAAGTAGTTGCCTCTAATGTCATCACCGTGTTAAAATAATGGGTCATTCAGCTAATGTGTATTTGCTTCTTAACCTGGCAACCAAAGTTTTTGCTGAGTACATAAGGAAAAGTCTCGAGTTATTTTACTTTTAAACTTTTTCAAATAAATACTAAAGATATGAAGCTCAAAATTACTTTAACATAATTTAAAAAAGATAATATAAACTCTTTAAATCTTATTATAGACTTTAGCAAAGATAGAAATAATTTTTTATATAAAGATATGTAATTATGAGTTAGTTAAAAAAATGCTTTTACTTTTTAATAATATATGTTTTTTTTTTTTTTAATTTATAGTTAATTGCTATTGTCATATTTAAATTATTTATAAAGAAAAAATATGTTAATTTTTTTCCACTATTCAATAAAACAACCCAAAGATCATGAGTATAGATCAATTTTATAGATTCGTGTTTAAAACAAACACACATAGACACACTAATTATAAATTTCTAGTGGAAATGGAAAACATATTAATCTCATAAATATTTGTGTTAATTAAACACTAATGCCGCTGTTTTTTTAATTTTTTATTACGACCTAAAAGCCAAGATAAAATAGAGAAAAAGTTTTATAAAACAGCAGCTAATAGTTACTCATAAGAAAGTTTTTATGAACGAAATATAATTTAAATCTATTAAAATATTAGTCATTTCGATTTTTATAACCCGTTTTATTAAAGTTTTTAAAAAGTTTAAAAAAAGTTTTCGGAAAGAAAAATTGGTGGGAAAGTAAGTTAATTTAAATAACTTAAAAACATTTTGTGATGAAGTTAAGCTAAATTCTTTTTAGGCTTAAAAAAAGCTACTACTTTAAATAAAATGCATTCTCTGGTGATAAATGACAAAAACTTTTAGGTTTATACAGTTTTTTGATAGGAAACCATAAAATTATGATAAAAAAAATATAGTTTGTTTGTTATTTAAACAACTCGAAACTAATTTATTATTAAAAGACTTTTAAGACATCTTTAGATTAGAAATAAAAGTTATATTCTTTTATTACCTGTTGCGTTTGTCGGTTTTTATATATAAAGAAAAAGTTTCAAGATCAAGAGCTTTTTGATGGGAAGTTTTTGAAGTTTTAAATTGAGTTGATTTGTTAGTTTTAGTTCTTTGAGAAGAACTTGTTATTGGTTTTAGTTCAGAAAGTAATTTTTAATTTTTTTTATTGTTCTCTGAGAGTTAAACATTAGTTCAGAAAGCCATTTTTAATTTGTTTTTAATTCTTTGAGAATTGAGCGTAAGTTCAACTGTCCCACTATGCTGAACGAAAGGGAATCGAAAAAGTTTGATTGATAAACTTTAAATTTTTTAATTACAAATTTTGTTCGTCTTACTTTCGTTTTACATAGTGGAATATGAAGTTGAACTCACGCTCAATTTTCAAAGAATTAAAAATGACTTTGAACTAATGCCAAGAAGTAGGTCTTTTCAAAGAACGAAAGCAATCAAATTAATATTTATATATATGTAACTATGAATTAGAGCTGAACATGATTTGAACTACAACTGAACTAGAACAAAACTACAACTGAACTAGAACTAAATTAGAACTGAACTAGAACTGAACTAGAACTGAACTAGAACTGAACTAGAACTGAACTAGAACTGAACTAGAACTGAACTAGAACTGAACTAGAACTGAACAAGAACTTAACTAGAACTGAACTAGAACTGAACTAGAACTGAACTAGAACTGAACTAGAACTGAACTAGAACTGAACTAGAACTGAACTAGAACTGAACTAGAACTGAACTAGAACTGAACTAGAACTGAACTAGAACTGAACTAGAACTGAACTAGAACTGAACTAGAACTGAACTAAAACTAGAACTGAACTAGAACTGAACTAGAACTGAACTAGAACTGAACTAGAACTGAACTAGAACTGAACTAGAACTGAACTAGAACTGAACTAGAACTGAACTAGAACTGAACTAGAACTGAACTAGAACTGAACTAGAACTGAACTAGAACTGAACTAGAACTGAACTAGAACTGAACTAGAACTGAACTAGAACTGAACTAGAACTGAACTAGATCTGAACTAGAACTGAACTAGAAATGAACTAGAACTGAACTAGAACTGAACTAGAACTGAACTAGTACTGAAGTAGAACTGAAATAGAACTGAACCAGAACTGAACTATAACATAACTGGAACTGAACTACAACTGAATTAGAACTGAACTGGAACGGAACTAGAACTGAACTACAACAAAACTAGAAATGATCTTAAACTAGAAATGATCTTAAACTAGAAATGATCTTCTGAGAACTGAAACTGAAGTCTAAGTCATCTTTTTTTTTTTAAACAGTTATATCGCTTTTACTTTTTTCTTAAAGAATATTTTACGAAAGATCTCACGATAACAATAAGTGAAACTCTTTTTTATTCTACACGTGTTTTCATTCTCCTTTAAAATAAAATACACAAGAAATTTAATATTTAAATTTTTAAATCTTTTTAATCTTTAACTTAAATACTTAACATTAGACAAATGACTGGATTTCAAAAGTTTAGTAAATTTAAAGCCATAAAAGTAAAGAAAATCTATTAAAACGACAAATTTATTAGCAAATGATGAAGGTTATTTAATACCTTTGATACTACTATTTGAATAGAAATAAGAAAAAAAATGTTAATGATATTTTAATAGATGGTTATCAAAAGCTACTTTTCCTAAACCTAAGAAAAAGACAAAATCAATCAATAATAAAAAATAATTATCAACATAAATCAATCAACAACTTTACTAAGTAAACAAATTTTAACTAAATTTTATCCAATGATTTTTTGATTTTTTTCTCTTAATTTTTTAAATAAAGAAAACCAAATACATTTCGTTTTATATAAAGTTGTTTTTTTAAAGTCCCTGATTAATTTATCAAGACCATCAACACCCAATGTATTGTGCCACTTTTTAAAGTTTGTAGTCAATGAAATCAAAACTTTTTTTTTTTTTTTCATTTTTATATTTTTGTTGTTTATTTATTTATTCTCTTTTGGCCAGAATTGAATTTAATATTGGTTTTACAAAAAAATAAAATACAAAAAATTTATAAAACCAAAAATCCCTATAAAATCCACCAAATATCAGCAAATATTAAATATACAATATATATATATAAAATAAGAATCGGAAAAAAATGTAATAACACAAAAGTAAAAACATTGAATTCCAAATGTCTGTATAAAATTGTAAATTTTGGTTGGTGTTGTTTGTTTATTCGTTGGATGAATGAATATAATAGTTATGAATGCAGATACATTCATGCAATGGTATCTGTAACTGCATCTATTTAGATACCCTGTAGTTTTAAAATTAAATTAGGAATAGTTAATAAAACACATTTTGTTTTTTTAATCTTTAAATCTTATGAACCTGTTTTTAAAAGCTTTTTAATAGCTTCTTAATTTTTATCGAGCATCATCTTCTAGCTCTCTCACTCACTATTAATTTGTAACGAGTTATATAAAAAATAAAAATATACACAAACAAATCCGAATATTTTTAAATAAAATATATGAAAAAAAAATTTGAAATTTTTTCTGTTCCTATCAAAGTTTAAGATTTGAAGCGGTTAGAATCTGATTGAATAATGGTAATAAAACGGCGGAGACGCATGAAGTAGAAAATTACCAGACGGCGGCGCAAAGACTGCTTGGAGCCGGTGGAAGCTTCAGAAAGCTCTGGAAAGAGAAAAAAATAGAAAACTAGTGAATGAATTAAATTAGTGAACTTAAAAGAAATTATAATAATAAAACTAACCGAATATCAAAATCTGTTTTTGATAGGATTTTGAGAGCAAACAATGAGTACAGCTAATTCAAATCTCTTAAAACTAAATTAGACTTTAAAACGAGAGAAAAAGATATAGTCGGTCAAGCCCGACCATATGATACCCTACACCATTGTGTACATTATAATTCGGGGAGGGGTCTTGACTTGGAGTCAGATGTGGACCGATACTCATAAGTGTAAAATAAAACATACGAATACAGAATATTACGTTGATGCTGATATTTATATGAATTTATTCACTTTTGGGTGATTCCCGAAAGAGGGCCTTATATGGGAGCTATGGTAAATTATAGACCGATCTTTGTAAAATTTGGCACTATCATTTATGTTCATATAAAACTTATTTGTGTCGAATATTAACTTGATACTAACATTTTAATGGGATTTATGCCCGTTAAAGTGATTTTCTGAAAAGGGGTTTATATGGGAGCTATGGTTAATTATGAACCGATCTTTTTCAAAATCGGCACACTTATTTAGACTTATATAAGACTTATATGTTCCAAATTTCATTAAAATATTGCTATATTTAAGGGATTTATGATCGTTAAACCCTTTTCCGGGAGGACCTATGGTGGTGTAGGGTATAAAAAATATTACATAAAATAAATCTAACTCCGTTAAGATTTATTGAATGAATTGTTTTATAAGTAAGCCGATTTTTTTAGTTTTGTACGTCATCTGCGAGCTTGAGAAAGCTCTGGAGAGAAAAAAATTCTCTGGAGAGAGAAAAATGCTCGTTCCCTGATCGAAGTTTTAAAATATGTCTCCAAATATAAATTTTGTATGTTATCTAAAAGCTTCAGGGAGCTCTGGAATGTCAATAAATGCTTAAGAAATTTTATTTATAACTAATATAACCGATTATCTCAGTTTCCCGATAAAAATTTAAAAATCAGGCTTCGTAGAACGAAAATTTATATAAGTAAGCCAAATTTGACTTTTCTTCGCAGTGTAAAAGCTCTGCGAAGAATTTTAATAAAAATTTAAAACTTTCGGCGGCTGATTTGGGGCCGATGAAAACGGCGACGATGCTTAAAGTAGAAAATTACTCTACGGCGGCGCTAAGACGGCTTAGAGCCAATTGGCTTGTATCTCTGGTGGAAGCTTCAGAAAGCTCTGGAAAGAGAAAACAAATTTTAGGAAATTATATATAGAAGATAGCATTATGTTAACTAGCGAAATCACTATCGAAATATGGTATAAAAAGAGACAGTTAACTTCAAATAAATTAGACTCACATGTAATAGGTCTATTAAAATATTTAAAAAATAGCTAGAGAAAAAGAGAGTTGTAAAGGATGACTTCGAACTCAGCTATTGGAAAATATGTAGTATAAAAAATTTTCTAAAAATAAACACAATACAGGAATACAAACATTCCCTGCTATCAACCATTTTGATTTATTGGGACTTTTAGAACCTACTAACGAAATCACTAGCGAATGGTGATATAAAAAGTAGCAATGGGCTCAAAAACAAATTCAAACTTATGTATAATAATTCTGATGGTTAATAAATACTAAATCTCAAAAACTTGTAAATTCCCTGCGGGTAATTTGTGGCAATTGCACTAATGGACCGGTCCCTCAGAACCGGTTGAGTACCAATTAACACCTAACTCATCACCAAAGTTCCAGTGGAGAATAAGTTGACAAAATATCAGTTGAGAGGTAATTTCCAACAGCAATGTTAAGAGCGAAATTAGCAGTTCGCGCGAAATAGAGATCTGTGGCTGAGTGGTTAGAGTTGAAGACTATAAAACGTACGATACGTCAGAATAACGTGGATTCAATTCGGGGTGCTGCCATCGACATTAACGGAAAAAAAGAAAGTGTTTAAAAAGTGAAGAGTTTTCTTTAAAATTTTTATTACATTAATCGATTCTGAACATGTCCTCTTGGACTAGTCTTGTTACCTGCCCCATGACCTGTCCTAAGGGGCTAATTAGCCACCTCCAATGAAAACCTCATATAAAAGTGACAGGATCCTCCCATATAAAGTTCCGAAACTAATCGGTTTCTAGCCCTGTCGATCTGTCACGTGACTAGTTTTGAACCAGTTCTTTTTCCTCTAGGGTTATTTCCTCAACTTTAAAACTAGTTTCCAATACCACAGGGTTTTTATATAGTTTATAAGTGAGTTAATGTATGTATGAGTATATATATATCTATGTCTGTTTACGTTCTGTGTAATAGCTATTTTTATGGATTTTTAACAGAGTTTATATTACTGAGAAATAAAAAAAAACACACCAATAAAGAAAAAAAAAATACATACATACATATATATTTATTTATTTATTTTTTTTTTTTTTTTGTAAAAACATTTATTTGTTTTTCTTTCATATAACCCAGGGAATTATCATTGTTTACCCGAATGCCTGTTTAAGCAGAAAGAAAGAAAAAAAAAAGAACTAAAATAAATGCAAACAAAAACCAAACAGGTGCAATTTGTTTGTTTGAGAAAAAAATAAAAACTGGAATAAAAACAGGATCAAAATTAATATGCTGATAACGTTACTTAAAAAAAAATAAAAAACAATCATAGATATTAAAAGAAAATATTTAAAAACCCATTTGATTTTATAAATTCAAAAGCTCTAAATTTTTTAAATATTAATATTATCGTTCTCTATTTTGCAACTTTAAAATTATCCCTTAACCAAATTATCATCTTAATTAAGAGATCATTTATTTTAGTAGCTTTAAATAAATCCAAAAGACTCTACTCTATGACTTCTTTATATCTAGTTATTGTTCAAGTTTTTTTATTTTAGTTATTGTTTATATTTTTTGGGTAAAAATAGTACCTTTTTATAACACAAAACAAAAAGAAAAAACAACAGTAATATCACGCGTGACCTGTGCTCTTATTTTCCGTTTAAAAATACGGGTTGGTTTCCCTAAAAGTATTGTATAATATACATAAGTTTAGGTGTTTTAGACTAAATTTTAACAGTATGTTTTATCAAGGCATACGAGTAATGGTACCTTTTAGTACTCTAGATTTCAAGGGAATATGTACGACACAACAACAACAACAATAATAATGACAACAATAACAATTTTAACAGAGAAAAAAGGTAACATTTTATATGTAAAAAGTGATGACACTTTTGTAAAAAAGAAAAAATTAAACATGAATAGCAAAACAAAAAAAAAATATATATATATACAATGTATATAAAACGAAGAAAAATAGGAGCAAAAGTAACACAAGCAAGAGAGATAGATAGAAAGAGTTTTAAAGGCAACATATCAAGATCAGCAACGATTGCAGGAAAGCCCTACATTTTTTATAGAAATCAGATAAAAACAAGAGCGAATGTTATATTCGGCTCGGCCGAATCTATATACCCACCATCAACTTTTTTCATTTTTTTTTTATATGGGAGATGGTCATTAAAGTGTTTCCGAGTTTACATTTGTCCTTAAATTATTTGTGCAAAATTTCGTTGATTTTCACCTTATATGGGAGGTGGGCGGAGCACGCCCATTTCCAGTATCCAAGTTTATATCGACCCTCAAACTATTTATACAAAATTTCGATGTCATACATGATTTTGTTTAAGAGATATCAGCAGAAAAGTATGAAACGGGCACCCTCTGTCTCTAGTTTTTAGCCCATAACTTTTTTATTTATTAACCGACTTTGCCCATTTTCAATACCAAACAAACCTTATATAAGGTAAATATTTGGGGTAAATTTCGTCCCCTTACGTTGTCCCGTTCGAGCCCTATCCTGCTTTCAACAGACAGACAGACGGATAGACGGACGGACATAGCTAGATAGACTCAGAATCGAACCAGGACCCAGAAAATATATACTTTATGGGGTCTTAAATGATTCCTTCGACATGTTACATACGGAATGACAAAATCCATATAGTCCCCATCTTTTTGATGGATGGTAAAAAGTATGGTACTGTTAAAAATATTTTTTTAATATTTTACATATAAAAAGTAAATAAATTCAAAATTATTATTTTAGTAAACATTAAATAGATTTTATTTGAGGGATAATTGAAAATGAAAAAAAAAAAAAAAAAATACCATGATCAGCTTAAATTTTGTCCGATCTTTACTAAATCTCTGAATCTGGGATATATATTTATGGGACGAAAATAAGTTTTTATGTGTTCACAAAAAACGAGAACTGACACGAGTCTTGTTATGCAACCGGTGTAGCCAGATGAGAGCTTTTACCATTAAATTTTATTTATGGTAAAATTAAATTTAAAATTAATTTATTATTACACAGAAAAAATATATTCAAAAAATTTTCAATTATATTATTTACCAGAATTTTAAAATGATTAATAATCAAATAAATTATTCGACATGGAAGTATTCTGTAAAATTAAATTAAAATTTTATTTTAAAAATTTATAGGAAAATCTAATTTCAATTACTAATAATACATATTCAATTAATTTATTAATTGAAATTCAACCTGTTGAAAATTATATATTTAATTTTATTCAATTATATTCAATTATTCAAATTGTTACTTGTTATCATATATTAATATTTCATTAATTTATTATATTAATTGATATAATAAGAGCAATAATTGAAAACTGATAAATTTTTAGTAAAATATATTAGAAAATTTGCATTTTGATCACTTGAATAATTGATATAATTAAAAAAGTAATTGGAATAGTTTTATGTTTGCTAAATCGTTTAATAGACCATATTTTTTCTGTTGATATTTTTATACCCACCATCAAAAAGATGGGTATATTGATTTTGTCATTCCGTATGTAACATATCGAAGGAATCATTTAAGATCCCATAAATTATATACTTTCTGGGTCCTGGTTAGATTCTGAGTCGATCTAGCTATGTCTGTCCGTCTGTATGCCTGTTGAAAGCAGGATAAGGCTCGAACGGGACAACCTAGGGGGACGAAATTTGGCTCAAATATTTATCTTATATAAGGTTTGTTTAGTATTGGAAAAATTAGCAAAACTAGTTAATAAACAAAAAAGTTATGGCCAAAATACTAGAAACACAGGGTGTCCATTGTAGCTTCATTTCACAGTTTTCTGCTGTTATCTCTCAAACAAATGCACGTACCATAACGAAATTTTATACAGATAGTTCGAGGGTCGGTAAAAACTTGGAAACCAAAAATGGGCGTGGTCCGCCCACCTCCCATATAAGGTGAAACGTCAAACAGTTTAAGGAACAATGTAAACTCGGAAACAAAAAATAACTTTAAAAACTTTACTACCCATATATAAGTTTGAGGACTAATAACACCAACTTTCTGGCAACTCTGCATATGTGCGTTATCTTAAACAGTGGTGTCAACTTTATATTTTAATTCTAAATATTGTTGATTTCAGTTTCTACTAAAACTCGTTTTAAATGTATAGTTTTCAGAAATCTCTTGCAAAAATTTCCCTTGAATTTTTTCTTAACTATTTTGTTTCTTATTTATTTTTTTTTTTATTAAAAAAATAATAATAAAATATGCTTTTTAAATACTAGAAATTGGCAACACTTAAAACAATGTTTCTCTGTTGGAATGGGAAAAATTAAAAAAAACACACTTTTAAAAAGCTTCAATCTCAATTCTGTTGTTATTTTCTTGGTTCTTTAAAATAAATTTTCCCTGAGAATTCTTCCTTTTATCATCAACTTAAAATCATATTATTTTTAAATCCTGTAGCCACATTCTGAACTTATATTAATTCAACAAAAAGTTACTGACAAAATATCAAAACAATTATACCTTCAACCTTTAAGTAGCGCCCTTCAAAGCTTTTTTAAATCTACATAAAAACAAACAAGGGGCATATTAACAGACAAACAAGCAAAAACAACATTTTAAAGGGAAAAATTGTAACAACTTGTTCAATTGTAAAAAGACAAAAACAAAAGTGAAATAAAAACTCGCATTGGTTTTAATATGAAGAAATAAAAAATTAAAAAAAAAAAAAAACTTTATTAAAAAAAAGAATCAAAACTACTATGAACATACAAGTACTCGTATATTAAACGTAAATATAATGTTGGCTATGGCGGTGATGATGGTAAAGATGATGATGATGATGACTATGGCGACGAACGATGACGATGACAATGATGACATGCAGCCTGCATGTGTTCCACAGCAAAACGACACTTTTAATATAAAAAAATAACAACAATAACAACAACAACTTTATATTAAATGTTAAGCTATGAAACTGATATACGAGAGGAGACCCTGTATTATTCATATGTGTTAAATACAATGACCCCCTGTTGTTGAGGTTTTCTTTTGCACTTTGTTTTTCGTAAGAGTTAAATGATATTTTTTTTTTTCAGACATTAAAATAAACAATAACAAAATTAAAAAATACAATTTTATAAGTTATATTACAATTTTAAACCTTTTAACATTTGCAAAATTTTCTTATTAATTTTTTCATCTTTTTTCTCATTTTAGATTTCGCAAAATCCCTCACAAAAATATCACCATAAAGTGGGTGAAGTACAAACACATCATATGAAATTATTACAATATGAAACATCTACCATAAATACACCCACATCTACAGCAACATCATCTTCCTCTTCTTCTTCTTCAGCGTCACAATCTTCTTCTACCCAGGATTTAATAGCTAATCCTGTTTATACCACCGTTAATCAACCTACTACTGTTATCATACGCAAGGATATACATAGTTTTAATTTTTCTGACATCGAATTGCCCATTGAAAGACCGACTGCTTCGGCTCATTATTTACGGAATAAACATTTATTAAGAGATCTTTCACAACGTTCGGTGACAGGTACACCGAAACCACCCACCACCGAATTGGATGATATTTTTATTAGTGTTAAGACAACAAAAAGTTATCATGACAGTCGTTTGGCTTTGATAGTCAAGACATGGTTTCAGTTGGCCAAAGATCAGGTGAGTTTAATGGGAATATATTAAATTTCTTTTACAAAGAAACAAATCTTAGGAATTGGTTTAATGTAATGGTGTAATTTTGAAATGTTAAGTAACGAAAATATTTGAAATGTTAAAAAAAATTATGATTATGATTATTATGCAGCATTAGCAACCAGAAGGTTACTGATTCAAACCCCATTTTGATGCTATTAGTTTTTCTTAGCAAAATGTCTAAAAAACATATTTTATGCTAAAACAAATTTTATAACTTTGAAAATTACGAGCGATATGGTGTACTGAGTAAGACGTTAGTCATTTAAAACGAATAGTTAATATGGTTCCAAGTTTAAATCTCGCTGACAGCTACATTTTTAACTTTTTATACCCTACACCACCATAGGTGGTTGGGGTATTATGTGTTTGTGCTGATGTTTGTAACGCATAGAATGAGTTATCCAACACCCACCTTAAAGTATACCAATCGACTCAGAATCACATTTTAAATCGATCTAACGATGTCCGTCCGTCCGTCTGGCTGGACGGCTGGCTGTCCATGTAAACCTTGTGCACAAAGTACAGCAATTTTGAAGATAATTGAATGAAATTTGGCAGGTGGTACTTTTATGATACAAGGACGAAGCCTATTGAAATTGGTTATGATCGGTCCATTATTTCACCTACCCTATATACAAATGTCCCCCCGGAATAGAGTTTTCACACTTAAAAATGCCTTAATATTAAGAATATTTTAATGAAATTCGGTCCAAAGAAGTTTTGTGTAAGTACCAATCTAAATCACATACGAAAGATAGTATCAAGTTAATATTCGACTCAAATAAGTTTTATATAAGTAGAAACAACATTGCTAAAATTTATGAGAATCGGTCCATAATTTACCATAGCTCCCATATAAACCCACTTTCGGAAATCGCCCTATAATGCATAAAATCATCAATATATTATTATTAACCCATTATTCTGTACTTGTATACTTTATTTTAGATTTAATAAAAGTGTTGGTCTACAGCTCTAATATAAATCCACTTCCCGAATTTGTGTGCTCATACGCAATGGTGTAGGGTATCATATAGTCGGCCTTGACCGACTATATCTTCTTCTCTCGTTTATTTTCGTTTAGGTTTATAATTTTTAGTATCCCTAAGGTCTAAAAGTAACTACATGAATTCGTGGACAACTCGAACAAAAGTAACTAGTTATTGAGACAAAAAGTAAGTAGTTTTTTTTTGTATCCAATTACTTATATCTGCTAGCTTACTAGGAAAGCAAAGTTTTTGCTGGCTACCTGTGCATCAAATTTCATTTAAATAGCTACAATGATGCAAATTTTAAAACAATTAAAGTAGGCGTAAAATATGGGGCGTGAGTAAGTTACTCTTAAACAACTTTTGCTGTAATAGTTCCTAAGATATATGATAATTTATATTTTCGTTGTATAGGGCATGTTGTATGGGGGGTACCATTTTCCCATCGGCTTTCCTACTTTCCCTATTTTCATCTCAGTTATGTAAATTGAAAATAAAGCCCAAACAAACCAACAAACAAATACAGATTCATTTTATATAGAAGAAAATAAAGGGGTTACCGCAATTACTTAAATATGGTTGACTTAAATATGAATATTATTCCAAATAAACATAATATGTTTATATGTATAGTATAGATGAAAAAGCATAGTCTGCTTATTTTATAGTCATAGTTTTTTTTTTTTTCATAACTATTGAATGTTCGTTTTCAAATATATTATGTTTTCCTCAATGATATTATGGTTAATGTTGTTATAACTAATTATTTTCTTCTTGGAGTATATTTCGAAAAATAATAGATTTATTAAAAAAATGTAAAATTTGTTTTCTACAGAGGAATTTTTGTTGTAATTTTATGAAAATTATTTTGTTTGTGGAAACGAAAGCTAACTTGGAAAACAAATTGGTCTATTTTAACATTCTATTTAAAAAGTAATGTATTTATTTTCAAATGTTAGCTCCAAAGACCGTCACATGTTAAAGTTTAAAAGCTGACTATTTTTTGCTAATCACGTAGTGTTACAAATTAAGTTTTTAAGTTGTTGATATTTTTATGTTATAATAACTCCCTTTAATTCAAGCCCATAGTATTTTTTATTATTTTTTTTTTATTATTTCAATTAAAACAATTTCTCTTAAAAATTTCCCACACATTTCATTAACGCACGAACAACAACTGACAAATAAATATTTACATAAATTTTAATCAGTTTTTTGTTTGTTTGTCAAACACCCAAATATCTTCCTTATTCTTTTTTCAATTTTAATTTAAACTTCTTAATTCCTAAGGGCCCAGACTGTTTTAATTCGAAAAAAAGAAACATTTTCTTATTAAATTTTAAGAAAACATAAATGACATGAATGTCTGCATATGTATAAGTAAATAAATATTGGCAGTCATTCATGAAATTGTATCATATTTTTTTTATATAAAAAACACTATGTTCTTCAGCTGCTGGGGTAAAATACAGCAAGTAGCAAGTATTTTACTAGTAGTAGCTTGTAGTACTTTAGATGACATACATCCTATTTAATATTTATGCTGGGAATGCTATTTCTTTTCTTTTTAGTTTTATATTACAGAAGAAATAAGTACGTGTTTAATGGTGAAATATGTAGGGGTGTGTTTTTTATGTTTATTTCTCTGTTAGTTTTTTTGCTTATGAGTTATTATCTCCCTTGTTTTATTAAATTTTTTCTTTAGATTAAATTGTCGCCTTTATTATAATTTCTTGTAAGTTAATTTACTTTTAATTTTTGCTCATATGTTTTTAAGAGTTTGAAGGAGGGCAGGGAGTTTTGCATTTAAAACTGTTGCATGTTTTTAAGGATTTATAAGAATTTTCTTAGCAGTAGATATTTATGCATAATTTATTACATGAAGATTTTGTTAAAAATTGTACTCTTGTAAATTGTGGTAAATTAAAATAATTTTTAATTGAAGCGTTTTAGTTTTTTGCAAGAGATAAATAATTAAGATAGATTATATATAATACAATCGTATAAGCCTGCCTATGCCAGAAAATATAATATTATAGTAATAAAAATATGCACAAACAAATCCGAAGATCTTTAACAACATAAATATTTGAGCTAAATTTCGTCCTCCTAGGTTGTCCCTATCTTGATTTCAACAGACAGACAGACGGACAGACGGATATAGCTAAATCGACACAGAATCTAATCAGGGCCCATGAAATATATACATGCACTCCATGCCCGAAATGTAAAGTCAGTTTTCAATATGATTTGGAGAGCAGAAATTTTAATTTTCTACCACGTCCGAGAACTCTAGAAAGTTCTGGAAAGAAAAAAATGTTTGTATGTATATAAATGAAACTTTGTTTGTGTTTGTTTGGGCTTTATAGCTGAACCACTGGACCTATTTTCTTGAAATTTTCACATTATAATTTTGTGACACCCGAAAGTAAAATAGTCTAATTAATAAATACCATAGTATGCCATTATTTTAAAGGTATTTAATGCTAGTCGCTTTATGTAACTTGTTGCGGTAGGTTCGTGAATTTATTTTTAAAATTAGTAATGTCTAAAAACAGTCGAAAGTTTTTATCCTTAAATGAAAAATGCGAAATTTTGGAATATTTAAAAAAAAGGATCGAGTGTTACAGTGTTAAGTAAAAAGTATAAAGTTGCAAAATCAACGATATGTTCAATAAAAAGTAAAAAAGACAATATTTTAAAATGTGTGAACAATACGTTTTATGGACCCGGAAAACGCAAAACATTACGATCTTCAGAGCTTCCAAAAATGGAAAAATCGCTCTATAAGTGGTTTATTTGCATTTATTTGAATTCGGCTCCGAAGAAAGGATTACCAGTAAAAGCTTTACTCCTAATAGATAATGCCCCATCCCATCCACCAGAATCCGACCTTAAATCCGAGGATGGTTCTGATCCGGCTCTGATCCGGCCAATGGATCAAAATGCAATTAGAATCACCAAACTTCATTATAGGAACAGTCTTCTGGCAACAATTATTGCAAAAGAGGGGGATTTGTTGGTAAAGAAACTTTATCTAACTGTTGGAAAAATATTTTGAATATGGTAAATGATGAAGACGATCCTGAATTTAATGTTCCTTTGAGCGTTTTAAAAGAAAAGTGGCAATCAGAGGTAGATCTTTAGAAAATACTGCTGCACTTCTACAGACATTGTGCCCTCAGGAAATATTTACTGCTGTAAACATTAGATATTGGATCAATAATCCTTGTGAGGACGTCACGCCATTTGATGAAAATGATTTAATTGAAGAGTCCGACGATGATGACGACTGTTTTATTGAAGCGCCTGAAAACAACATTAAAGCCAAAGAAGCTGTCGAAATTTTTAACAAAGCTGTCCAATGGGCTGAATTTCAAATGGTCGATCAAACTGACATTAAAGTATTGAAAAAAATCAGGGAATTGGCGGTAAATAAGCTGGTCGAACAAAAGAAAAAACAGAAAATAATAACCGATTATTTCCATATTTAATTATATATGTATGTACCTATCTTTTTCATTGTAAATTTTATTTATTTTTTTTGTCGTAATATTTTGTTTGTTTTTTATGTACATACTACGTATGTACTCTTTATAAAATGTACTTATATTTTTTTCATTTAAATCAACCGCATATACACTTTCTATACAAATAATAAAAGGAGGTACCAGAAAAAATAAATAAATTCAAAAAACTCTAAACAAATAACCACATTTATTGTCATTGTCATGCATGACTGGGAACGTGCTCAGAAAACAGTTTTGCTTATACAATTTTTATTTCGTTTAAATATATTTTTTTATTTATTTATTTTTTGTTTTAAAATACTTTTTTTTTTTCTTTATTTATTTTGTTTAGCTCTTAGTTGTTTTCTTTGAGTTATTTTTTTATTTTTAAGTTTTATTAGAATTTATAACGAATTTTAAATGTGTATGTTTTTCTGTTTACAAATTTGGAGGAAAAAAAATCAGTCAGTCCTCTGTTCATGCTTAGTCGTCAAAACAAAACTGAACACATAAATCCTGGGCGTGCTTTAGCATACGTTAATATTTGTTCTGTTTTTCATCACTGTTTTGTATTATTTTTTTGGTTGTAAATAAATTCCTAAAGAAATAAACATTATTTTGAAAATTTTGATGAATTTAATATCAGGCTATATTGAAAATGGTCTTTTAATGTGACATTATTTGCATTATTTGACATTATTTGCAGTGCAATAAAAATAAGTATTAATAAAAACAATATGAACTTGGCAGCAAAATAATGGATTAAAAGTTAAAAATGATTATCAAAGGATCTTGTATTATGATATACATAGACTGTCCTAAGTAAATTTGTTTCTACTATGAAAGTTTAGCACTTATAATGCGTTCTTTTTGTTTTGGAAAGTATTTTTAGAAAGGATTTATATTGCCATTAATTTACTTAAGAGACTAAAGCCCTGATATAAGGGTTCAATTGACACTTTACTATCCCCTCGTTATCCACTCTATGTTCAGAAATAAAGCTCTTAAATGTAGCTTCTTTTCTATATAAAAAATAAAGGTCTTTAATTTTTTAAAAATAAATTTTTTCATAGAACGTTTATTTTTATATTGCTATAAGGCTGTTTAATAAAGCTTTTTTTAATCAAAAAATAAAATAAGCCAAAAGCTCTTTAATAAAAATGTATATAGAAACGAAGTTATTTTCATTAAAAAAAATTAATTTTACTTAAAAATACAAAGCTCTTTACAAAAAATTATATGGTAAAAAAGTAATTTATTTTTTTAAACAAAGCTCTTGCAGTTTTATGTTTTTTATGTTTAGAAATAAAATAAAAAAAGCTTAATTTCATTGTGAATAAAATCAACATTTATACCTAGATCTTAATGGAATATGTATTGTTTAGGGTGATCGATTATTCGACTTTTTGATGAAACCGGTTATTGAATAGTTCGAATAGTTGGTATTTTGAAAAAAATCGGTTGCACTTTTTTAAATTTTTTGCAGAAGTTAATATTTTTATCAAAGACTACATTTCTTAAAGAATAATCAATAAATATTAACATGTCAAATTATAATAATTTCGTTTTGGAAATAACTATTAACCCATTAAGAACGAGCAAGAAATATGTTGTTTGTCAAGCCCGACAATAGCCTACATCGTTGTGTGCATCATAATTCAGAGAAGGGTCTTGTTTTTCTAGACCTGTGGAATTGTGGACCAATATTTATGGTCAATTATGGACCGATCTTCATGAAATTCGGCACACAGATTTTTAGTTATATGGAACTAACATGTGCAAAAATTCTTGCTACATTTAAGGGATTTTTGATCCTTAAACCCCTTTCCCGGGAGGTTACTTGTATTTCAACACACTTCGTCCTCGGAATATAAGAAATCTGTGTGCCAAATTTCATTAATTTATGTTAAAAACTGCGACCTGTATTTACATGGACGGACAGACGGTCAGACGGACATCGTTAAATCGACTTAAGCCGATTGGTAAAAATTAATGTGGTTCTTAACCAATATTGGTTCTTAGACCAATATATTTCGATGTTATATTAACCTTGGGTTAATATGGAAAAAAGCCAGAATCCATTTTAATGAAACGATTCTGCAGGTGAAACTTTTTTTTAAACAAAATCTTTGGAAAATGAAGAAAATATTGAATAAAAAAAGACTAAAACATTTAAATTAGATGTAAAAATATTACAGGTGTTACAATAGATACGATAAAACAAATTTCATTCAGGATAATTATTACTGATTTATTTATTTAATCTTACAGAATCAATTTCGATTTAACCTTCAACTATATTTTTAGATTCATACTTTATGAATATTTAAAAAAATATTCATAATTTTCGACACAAGTATCAGTATTTAGTACATGTTTTTTGAAATAAAAAGCTATTTTTAAAACAGGTTTTTTGTGTTTGAAAAACCGGTATATACGACATTCGAAAAATGAACATTTTGAAAAAAACCGACAGTACATTGACTGAAAAAACCGGTTTCACCCTAGTATTGTTTATTTGTAATATAACTAGCATTATAGTGAAAGTGAAAACCCAGCTTTCTTGTCTGCTTTTGATTTTTAATTTAAAAAACACGTAACTTTTTGAATTTAATACTTTTTTTGTAAAATTTTTTTAACATCTACAAAATTATTTAGAAAATTTATATAGTAAGGCCTTTTATAGAAATAAAATAATTTTTTATTAAAACAGCTTTTTATAAAGAAACTAGCTTAAACTGGTGCGCTTTGCTATACCTTTTGATGTCATATGAGATATTAACTTTATATTGGTTTACTACCAATCCTCCACCTAATCCACCTTTTAAATAAATTACTATTTTAGATATGCAAAAAGTATAGGAGCTACACTTCCCTATCCGTCCTATTCTATTTTATCAATTCAATATAATAAGGAAGTAGTACCCAAAAAATTTGAGATCTTTCCTCATAATAGTTCTTTAGATATCCCTTAAGAATAATTGCTTAGAATAAGGTGTACCATTCTCCCTTGTCCCACACGTCCCATTTTTTACCTTATTTCCTTTACATGGGAGGTACCATTTCTCCAGGTCCTATCTGTCCCGTTTTCATTTCAAATATGCAGGTTTATAAGAAAGTTATACCATCAAAATATTTTCTCTATTCCTGTAATAGTTCTCAAAATATGCGGATAATCAGTATTTACTTTTTATGGGGGTACCACTTCTCTTGGTCCTAACTATAATATTTTTATTTTATATATACAACATGATAAGAAAACAGTACCCACAAAATTTGAGGGCTATCCCCATAATAGTTTTTTCGATATGCCACTAAGAATATTTGTTTTGTACGGGATGTATCATTTCCCCAGGTCCTAGACATCTGATTTGTATATGAACTTATTGCGGTTTTTGAGAAAGTTATTCTAATAAAATGTAAAAACCTTTGCTGTAATAGTTTCTAAGATATACGATATATAATATTTTCGTTTTAAGGGGAATCATTTCCCCAGGTTCTAACTGTTCCATTTTCAATTTAAGTTTGGTGGTGGATGTGGAAGATATTCCCGCACACTTTTAAGACTTTTGCTTTAACAGTATTTAAATTATCTAATAATAAGTATTTTCTTTGTATGGGGGATAATACTCCCCCAAAACCTAACCGCATCATTTTAATCTCAATTATATAGGTTGATAATTAAACTATTTTCACGAAATCTCAAGATTTTATTTGTAATAGTTTTGGAAATATGTGATAATAAATATTTACTTTCTTTGCGGGCTACCATTTCCCCTGCTCCTATCGAAAAATAAAGTATCCTATTTAGCTTTCGGGTATCACAAAATGATACTGTGAAAATTTCAAGAAAATTGGTCCTCTCATTAATTTTCTTTATAATGGTTTATCTTGAAAAATAGAATCCATTAAAAAGTAATATTTTTTAAAACCATCCATCCAGTGACTGTGCGGTAGAACATAACTCGTCTTAACAAAGTATTTCTTTACATACTAATATTTAATATGCAAGGGCTTCTATATTTAGAAAATCCCTAAACAAATTTTAATATTTATTTTTATCATATAAACAAAACAACAAAAGCATATAAAATTATACAACGTGACAAAAATTCTTAAAAGAAGAAAATGCAAAATTTAAAAAATAAAAAAAAAAAAAAAAAAAGAAAAACAAATCCTTCTGCTCTTAACATTTAAACCTGTACAAATACATTCTGTCATTTATAGCATTCCAAAAAAGAACTTATTGTCATCATCATCAACGTCCTCTTTATAAGCAGCAACAGCAGCTGTTGCTGCTGTTTTTGAATACATCAACAATAAAATCTTAACCTTTATACACAAAAACACAGATCAAAAAAATATTATATACAATTCTTTTCTTCTCTTCTTGCTATAATGTGGGAGACCACTTAAGGTAATTAACACAACTATAAAACACATTATTTAAATATGTCATTAACATATACAGACACTCTTATAAACACCAACACATGTGTAGACTATAATAAAAAACCGAAATACCTGTAAAAGTGTGTGAAATAGTTATAAAAAAGGGTTTTTGAATTATTTACTTACCTTAATATTGGTCTTATAGTTGGGCTATAAATTTTAAAATTATACCCAGGGCCACCATCAATGTTTATGTCTGAGATTATTTTAAGACTTAAGATGATAAAATGACAGTTATTAGGGCAAAGGGAAAGAAAAGAGTAAATCAAATTGAACAGTTAATTAGCTGTATTGTTTGAAAATGAAAGTGAAAATTAAACAAGATGATGAAAAGCTTTTAAATATAGAAAAGTCTTGCTAGTTGAAAGATTTAATTAATGTAATAGTAGCGTAAAGTAGAAAGAAAAATAGTAATAGCATTTTGAAATTTGATAATTTTTTAAAATGGTTCAAGTAGAATACCAAACATTTTTTAAACTGCTATAATAGCTTAGCAGAAAAAATTAGTAAAAATAGCATTTAAAATAGCAAAAGCATGACCGCTTTTGCTATTTTAAATGCTATTAGCACTTTGTAATTAGCAAAAAAAAAAATATATATATGTATATATATATATATATATATATATATATATATATATATATATATATATATATATATATATATATATATATATATATATATATATATATATATATATATATATATATATATATATATATATATTTATTATATATATATATATAAATATTTTTTGCTAATTACAAAGTGCTAATATATATATATATATATATATATATATATATATATATATATATATATATATATATATATATATATATATATATATATATATATATATTATATTTAAAATAATTTCTAGTATAATATACAAATCTTTTATAAGATTTGTACTAGTCTTAGAAGTAGCAATAAGCAGGATAATAGTAATCGCATCTCAAGTAGTAGGAGCACTTTAAAATTTGCTAATTATTTATTGTTTATTATATTTAAATTTAGCACAAGTTTTTAATTAATTTCTTAAATTAAATACTGTCGTTAATTTAAAAATAAAGTTAGTTATTTTCGCAAAAAAAAAAATAAAAATAAATAATCATAATAATAAAATGAAAAGTTGTTTTTCATTTAAAAAAAAAACTTTTCAATAACAAACTTACTCACTTACACACACCTTAAAATGCAGTTAATAAAAAAACCAAAACTGCTCCACATTTTGTAATTTCAGTTGCGGTTATTGAAAATTTTTTATTTCGCAAAAAACTTAAACTTGTTTTTGATTAATTAGTTTTTTTTTTTTTTTTTTTTTTTCATATTATAGCAAACATACAACTTTTATAATTGCAATTAAAGTGACCCAGTTTAATGGGAAGTTTATTATTTTTCAGTTTTTTATAAACATAAAATTTTTCGTAAATTTTATTAGTCATAATTTTTTGTTTAATAAAAATTAAGACACACATAAATACATACCCAGCAAAAACTTGGGAATGACATGTAGTTACTTTATAATGACAACATACTGTCTGCATTACATAGAAGTTGCTTAGTAACTAATTATTTATAAACCGAGTGTAAATAATTATTTATGATCATATTTTTGAAAATATTAATTTTTATAATGCAGTTACCAATTCAAAAGGGATACATAAATGAAAGGCAAAATTTGCGTATAAGCTAATTTGTAATCTAAAATAGTTTATTTTTATTACATTTATTTTAATTAAAATTTTGATTGTTAAGTTTTTTAAATTAAAATAAATAACATCTTTTTACAATAAGAAAAAAATTATATCCTGACATTTCATTACTTATTACTAATCATGACTTCGGTAATACTTTAAAATCAATGCGCTATTTAACAGCTTGGAAGTAATTAGCTATTGTATTGACATCTAAGTAATGTATAGTGTAAGTAGTTGTTAAAATAATAAGTTATTCAGCTAATGTGTAAGTATTGAAGAGCCATTATATTAGCTTCTTAACTCATTACATGGCAACCAAAGTTTTTGCTGGGTATGTTGGCAAATAAAAACAAAAAGAACTTTTAACAAATATATATTAAAGCAGAACAATCAAATGTAAAAAAATACAGTAGTTAAAAAGAATTAAAGCAGAATTCGTTTTAAAGAAAACTTTTTAGTTTAAAAGATAAACGAAGATATTTATTATCTTTTTGAATAAAATATATTTAAGAAGCTTTTTCTCTTCTAAGCTAGATATAATTATTTCTTTTATAAAATTCTATTTCTATATAGAAATAAAACTTTTTCAATAGATCTACATATTTTCTTTATAAAAAAGCGCTTTAATAAGGATTGTTTACTAAATAGAAATAAAGCTTTTCAGGAGATGTTGTTCACTATATAGAACTTAAGCTTTTTTTCTATATGGAAAGCTCATTAATAAAATTATATTTATATATAAAAGCAAACTTTTTATGAAAAGTTTTTTTTATATAGAACAAATGTCTTTAATAGAGCTTTATCTCTACTAAAAGAATTAGAGCATATTGATATTTTTAGTAGAGCTTTACGTCTATAAAAAAAATTACTTTTTTTTTCTATATAAAGCTATTTTTCTGTATAGAAATAAAGTTTTTTTTTATATAAAAAATATAAATAAAGCTTTTTAATAGAACTATTTTCTTTATACAAGGAGCTTTAATAAGGATTGTTCACTAAATAGAAATAAAGCCTTTTTAGTAGATGTTGTTCACTCTATAAAAATTAAGCTTTTCAATAGAAATATTTTAAATATAAGATAAAGATTTTTATGGAAAGCTCATTAATAAAATTATGCTTATATATAAAAAGTTTTTATACAAAGCTTTTTTTATATAGAACAAATGTCTTTAATAGAGCATATACACATTTCTAGTAGAGCTTTTCGTCTATAAAAAATTTACTTTTTAATGAAGCTTTTTATATATAATTTATTTTCATATATAGCTATTTTTTCTTTTTTATGTAAAAAAAAAAAATAATACTTTTCAATAATTTGGTTAAATATAAAACATTTTAAAACAAGTACAAACACTATCATGACAATTTTTTGTTTAAAACTGAATAATTAAATTATTTTTAATATAATTTTTTATTTTTTTATTATAATTAAAGCTTTTTAATATATATTTTTTTTTTATTTTATACACAAGCTTTTATAATATGCATTTTTATATTTAAAATCTCTATCAAATTTTTTTGTTTTAAATAAACAATGAAATAATGCTTTTTAATAAAACCATTTTTCTATATAAAACGAAGTTTTTAAACACTATTTTTATATAAAAATAAAGCTCTATTAAAAGCCTTTTTCTAAATAGAAATAAACAGAGCTCCTTAGTAGAGCTTTTTAATATTTAGAAATAAATTTTTTTACTATTCAATATAAATATAATATTATTTAACAAAGCTTCTTTCTAAATATAAATAAAGCTCTGTAACAGAGCTTTTTATATTAATAAATAAATCTTTTAACTAGTCTATATAGAAATAAATTTAATAAAAATAAATAAAGCTCTGTTAGATAGCGATTTACTCTGAGGAGATAAATATATTCAACAGAGCTTTTTTTCAATATAAGCACTTCAATTCAATATATAAAAAAAAAATTATTTAAACAATTGATAATGTTATTTAATAAAGTTTCTGTTTTAAATATAAATAAAGCTCTGTAAGAGAGCTTTTTACTATTAAGAAATAAAACTATTAACTATTCTATATAGAAATAATTTTATTAAATGAAAAAAAAAGAAATAAAGAACTATTAGATAGTTTTTTCTCTCAAGAAATATATTCAATAAAGCTTTTTTTTAATATAAAAGCTTACCTTTTTTTAAATAAGAACCCTACTTTTTAAAGAAATTTTTTCGCAATTCAATTTTAAGAAATAGATTTAAATTCTTAAATATTGTAAAGTTTTTCGTTAACAATGAAGAAATTCAGCTTAATCGCATTTTGTCTCTAGAACTTATTCCTTCATTTCCCTTTTCCCCTCAACATCAATAACAAATATTTGCAAATAGAAACGACATTATATTGACAACTTAATACAAAATTTACAAAAATATTTTTATGCTCAAAATCAAAAAAAAAAAAAAAAAAAAAAACACCCAAATGTTGTCACTGTTGAAAAAAAAAGTTTGGCTAACATTATGTTGACAGGACAAGGAAATGCTGAAAACAGAAAAGTTTTTTTTTCTCTTTCTCCTTCTCTTAATTTTTTATTTTCCTATAACTTGGAAAAAAGTTTTCCTATAATTTGACAGAAACTAGTTTTTGATTTACAAATAAATGTTTTTTTTTTTTTTTTTACTACTATTTTTATTATTATAAGTCCAAAATGAAATTGTAAGTATTAATAGGTTTGTGAATACAAGTTGTTAAATAAATATATATATTTATGGTTACATAAACCAAACTAAAATTCAACTAAAGTTTAACTAAACTACTTGTAATTGAAACGATATGGCTTAAAGGCCATAAAAATAAAGATAAACTATAAAGCTAAGGAAGCTTATGAAGAAAAAACTTTTAACATAAACTTTTAGTCATGTTCGCATATATTTACTAAATACATTATACTAATTTTTAATGATGTTTTATTTAATTTTTGTTCTATATTTGTTCTTTTCCTTTTAGACATGGTTCTTTACGGATACAGATGACCCATATTATCAACAAAAAACAAGTAAGTGTTGGGAATTTTTAATATTAAATATTTTGAAATTATGGCTACAGAGAAAAAATATTTGAAACCAATTGTAAGACAATATTAAAATTATTATTACCAACTATTACCAAAGAAGAAATTTTAGTATAACTAAATTTGTGTATAACATTTTTTTGTTAAACGCTTTTTATTTTTCCTCCTATTAATTTTGTCCGCCAAACCAACTTTGTCTTTGTTTAACACAATTTATTCAAATTTAATTCAAAACCCCTTAAGCTTATATTTTAATTTAAATGAAAAAATTTAAATTAAGAATTGTTTAATTTAAAAAAGACTCTTATTAAAAAAAACAAAAACGAAACAAATGTGTGAAAATTTAAAAAAAAAAAAAAAGAAATCTTCATTTATATCTGATCTAAATTAAACTAAAAACGAAATAAATTAAAAATTGGTTTAAAAAGAATGAGAACTACAAAATAACATTTCAAAAACTCATTTTGCAATTCAATTAAAAATGCGGGCGCAACATTATTCAGCACATTTGGAACATTGAAGATACCAGCCACACCAACCGACCATCCAACAAAACAAATCATCATGAAAATTATAAAAAAGGGTTTTACAAACACACTTTGTATTTATTTCTGTGAAAAGGATCGTTTATATTTTTTTAATAACTTTTTTTTTTTTTTTTTTTGCTTTTCGTTTATTAATGAATATCGGTAGAAGATTAAAGTTTATATGGGCCAAACAAGAACAACAAAAGCTAAAAGAAAAAGCAATATTAAACAGAATGAGAAGCCTGTTGTTTTTGTTGTTAAGGGCTACAAAACGGCAGCTACAGCAGTAGTCAACAATCAAAATAGCCAATATTTAAGTAAAGAAAATATTAGGTGTAGAGACAAATTTTGAGAGAAGAGAAAATTTAGTCGACAAAAAGCTTTTTTTCATTGGAGTAAAAAAAAAAAAAGCTTTATTTGACAGCTTTTTTTTATTTTGATAAAATTTTAAGATATATAATTGTACTCGTATCAAACAGAGGAAAGCTTGCATAATCATTTGTAATAGATCAATTGTATTCATTCAAAAAGCAATGGAAATGAGTGCCAACAAAGTTAAATAAAAAGCTTTTTCTTTTCTGGGATACTTTGAAAGATTTTTTGTATAATATTGTTTTTGTATATAAATCTCCATAATAAATAAACATAAATAAAAAAAGCTATTGAATAGAGCTTTTTAATGTAAGCAAATGGGCCCTTTAATACAATGTTTTCACTATATAAAAATAAAGCTTTTTAAAAGAAATTTATCTACAGAGAAATATTTTTTTAATAAAGCTTTTTTAAATATATAGTAACAAATAAAGCTATTTAAAGGGCGTGTTTGTTATAGAAAAGTGAAAGCTTTTTTATTTTTTATTATTATTTTTTTTGTGATAAAAATAAAACTCATACCATTTTTTAATATAAAATTAAAATTTTTTAGTAGAGAAGGTGCTTAAATAAATTTCTTATTTTATGAAAATAAAGCTCTTCAGTATAACTTTTTTTTTAAATAAAATTAAAGCTCTTTAGTACATTTTTTAGATATACAATCATATAATGCTTTTTTCTAGAGAAAACTAAAGCTCTTTTTTCTATATAAAACAAAACTTTTTAGTAGAACTCTGTTTTACAAAATTATTTTCTTATATGAAAATAAAGCTCTATTATAAAGATTTTTTCTAAATAAAATAAAGCTTTAAAATAGAGTTTGGTTAATATTATAAATAAAGCTCTGCTCGCAAGTTCTTTTAAAAAGCTTTATTAGAGAACTTTTCCTATGATTCTGAACTTTAACATAGAGTTTCTTTGGTAGATTTTTTCATTTACTTCTTTACATCTTTTAAATTTTTTTATTTTCTTTTTTTGAAGTTCCATAATTTTTCTTTACTCCTAATACAACTAAAATCATCAGCATTTCAGCCTGGGAATCTATAACGCAGCTCATAATGACTATAATAATTAAAATGTTAATGATCATCATACAAATCTTCAGTAGTACTACATTTATTGTTAAAGCTTAAGACTTCTACTAAGATTGATAATGATAATAATGTTGTTGCTGCTGCTATTAGTTGAGAGGTTAGTTAGTGTTGCTGTTGGCAACAGCAGCAATATTCTATTTAAACATCATAAGCTTTAAATGTTTAGTTTAACAACAATATTTAAAAGAACTCCATGAATAGGCAGTAGGACAGACAGACGGACATAACAACATATTCATGTTTGGTAATTGTTTGATGTCGGTGGTGTTGGTGGTTGGTGATGACGCTGATTGTTGGTTTATTTTCATTTTGTTTATAGAATAACAAGCTTAAATAAATTTCATTAAATCATATAATGACGTTACTTCATCATCATTATCATGAAAAACATCATTGCCTTTTAACTTGTTCATTATTATGTTCATTTTTAGATTTTTGTATACAACAGTGGCCACTAGAAGGCGGTCAAGTAGGCGGAGTGGTTTGATGTGCGACTAAATTGGAATTTTATATATATTTTTCTTTCTTGTTCCATAAAAAAATTTAAAGGCGCGTAGTATATTTATTCTTTGAGCTGAACCTTAAAGTAAATTAATATTATTTTTTTTTTATATTTAACCTTAATTTCAAAACAAGAGGAAACAATAAAATGTTTACAAATTGGACATAAATGTTGAAAGTTGAATCAATATTATTCTATAGTTTTTTAAGAATACAAAATATTAGGAAAGTACAAGATTGTTGTCTAAGCTTTTTACTAAAGAGAAATAAAAATTATGATCAAAACTTTTTGTCAAGAGAAAAAATGTTACTTAAATTAAATTTTTTAATGCAGCAAATTGAGCTTTTTTTACAACACATAAAACTTTTTAAGTTAGCATTTTTCTTAAGGACCATAAAGCTCTAAAAGTAAAGTTTTATTGTACAGCAATTTTAATTGTTACTTTTCCTATATATACCCAGCAGGCCACTGTCCATTAACCACACTTTCATCGAGGATGTCGTCGAAATTTGTCGTCAAGAAATGCATGTAGATCTTACCCCATTTTCGGCGACTGTAATAAAATATACTGAATTGTCGTACATATATGGTTCGATGACAACATGAGTTAAATGACCAGCGAGAATGTAGTGAGTTATACCAAACAGACGACGTGCTGCATGACAGTGTCATCAACAACTATTTTTAAACTATCAGATAAATAAAATCATTTATAAAATCATTAAAAAATGGAGAATGTTGTAGCTGAAGTAGTAAGTGCGCTTGAAAATTCAATAAGCAAAAGAGAAATTTATGGCCTGGGTTCAAATCTCGGCGGAACCCAACTGTTCTTTTTATTTATTTTTCTTAATATGGTTGACGAAAATATGCATGACGTGTCGCTCAGGTTATCGTTGATGACTTAAGTGCCCTTTGTTCAAAAATGTCACCAATGTTTGTTCGGAGCTGTCGTATATGTGTCATCGAAGACTGTGTCAAATCATCAAGACATCGTCGATATTTTCTGCAAGACACGGCCTGCTGGGTAATTTATTTTTAAAACCTTTTATAGAGATATGAGTCATTCTTATACGAATACAAAGCTTTTCATCTGAGCTTTCTTATATAGAATGTATATATTAGATAAAACCCACTAATTGGATTTAGTGCTTCATAAAGTAGTTAGTCAAAAATTTTTTTTACATGCAATTAAAGCAAATTAATCGAGCTTTTTTTATAATCTTTCTGTACAAGAACAAAACTTCTTAGTTTTTTGTTAATATAAAAACAAAAAGCGTTTATCTGAATCACTAATTGATCTTATTCAGAAACTTTTTAATAAAGCTTTTATTATATATGGATTTTAAGAAGATTAATTGAGCTTTTTTCTATAACAAGCTTTATTCTCAAAGCTTTTTAGTGTTTTTTTATTTATTTATTTTTTTTTTTTTTTTAATAAAGAAAACTAAAAACTTTAATCTGATTCACTAAATGAAATTATTCATTCATAATATGTATTTGTTGTAAGTAATTCAAGCAGAAAATTTTTCTATATGGAATTTAACCATACTAATGAAGCTTTTTCTTATATCAAGCTTTATTTTCTATACAAAAATAAAGCTTTTAAAGCAACTTTTATAAAAATTCTCAACTTTTTGTATTATAACATTACACTGTGTCTTGTCTCTCTGTAGTATTTCTTACAGCTTTCACTGTAATTCATCTACCTACTTTTTTTTCTTCCTTTACGTATTCATATAAACATTTTGTGCTTGTGAAAATTGCCAAGTTTTAGAAAGCAATTAGCGTCTTTTGATGAATACTCCCAAAATTGAAATACGATTGCAAGAATATTTATTTATGTATGTACGAACAGCTGAAAAACGCATAAACAGGGAGCCATACAAAAGAGAAAAAAAAGGAGAAAACAAAATGTTTATTCTATACAATATTCATCTATATACATTTAAGCTTCAGACACACGCAATATAAATTTTGTTCAATTTTTTCCCCAAAGACTTCAATATAGATTTCGATTTTTTTTTTTTTTGTTTTCTGCTGCTATTCATCTGAGAAGCATTCAATTTTTTTTTTTCTTTTAATATATGCAAAAATGTTTTGTCTGAAATCTATAGATTGCTGATTTCGTTTTTAGTCTTTTTTTATTTTTTTATTTCATTGTTCTCTTGTCTGTTTAACTACTTAAGGCTGTATTTTTGTATTCCTTTATTAATACTTTTTTTTGAGGAGCGGGTGTATTTATGTATCAGAGTTTGGAGCAGGATATTGCATTTATTTTGATTTATGTTTGATTTTTATAGCTGTCAAATGATGTTCAAGCAGACAAAAACATATTAAATTCCACTTAAAAAAAAATTCCTTAAGTGGATATTGAAATTAACGCTGGGCTGTTTTTTTTTTTTTTTGGAGCAAAATATAGATTAAATGTTTTAAAGAATTTGTAAATTTATTTTAAAAGCAAAGAAGAAATCAAATTTTTGCGGGCAATTAAATAAAGAGAAAATAAAAATCCTATTAAGGATTTGTAAAATAATAAATAGGTTTTGAAAATAATTTGCATATATTTTTGCCAAGGCTGTTTCCTTTAGAAATTTAAAAATAAAGTTCAAAAACTTTTGCTTTGGCCTTGAAAAATTTTACGGCATCAATGAACTATTAGAGACGATAAATGCTTCTAATCTAGAGTTATAGATTTGTGGAAAATTTATTATAACAGACAAACGAAGTGATAGACCATTTCAGAAAGACCTTAACTAAATATTTACGATATTTTTATGAATACTGTAAAATGTATGCTTCAAAAGATTTTACTGATTTAAAATTACCGAAAGCATTTTAATACTTTTTTACAACATTAATAACTTAGACCAATTTATAAAGATTTAAAATGCATACAATCTCTTGATAGATATTATAGAATTCACAGTATCCATCAAAAGATTTTGCTGATTAAAAAACGAAATTTCCTTAAAGCATTTCCGATATTTTGATGTTTGTATTTTAATCTTTAAATTATTTTGATACTTAGCAAATTTTATTACGACAGACAGACGGACCGACTGACAGACAGCCAACAGACTAACTCAGAAAAATTTTAAATATTTAAAAATCTCCTGAATGAAACTAAAGAATTTTAGAATCCATCAAGAGATTTTTCCGATTTAAAATTCCAGAAAGCATATCTGATATTTTGATATTTCCATTTTATTCTTTAAATTAAAACTATGTTTACAACAGACAGACGGACTGACAGACAGTCAACTGACCTACTTATAATTACTTTAAATACATTAAATCTGATGATAGATATTATAGAATTCACAGTATCCATCAAGAGATTATGCTGATTAAAAAAAAGAAATTTCCTAAAAGCATTTCCGATATTTTGATGTTTGTATTTTAATCTTAAAATTATTTTGATACTTTGCAAATTTTATTATGACAGACAGATGGATTGACAGACAGACAGACAGCCAACAGACTAACTCGGAAAAACTTTAAATATTTACGACCTTTTGAATGAAATTAAAGAATTTATAGTATCCATCAAGAGATTTTTCTGATTTAAAATTTCAGAAAGCATTTCTGATATTTTGACATTTCCATTTTAATCTTTAAATTATTTTTAAAACAGACAGACGGACTGACAGACAGTCAACTGACCTACTTATAAAGACTTTAAATATATTCAATCTCAAGATAGATATTATAGAATTTAGTGTATCCATCAAGAGATTTTGCTGATTTAAAATAACAAAATTTTCGAAGGCATTTTCATTATTGTTATGCTTCTATTTTAATCTTTAAATTATTTTGATACTCTAAAATTATTTTTTTTTTTAACAGACAGACGGACTGACAGACATCCAACAAAACCAACTTATAAATACCCTAAATATATAACATCTCTTCATGAAAATAAGAAGAATGAATTCTTTTTAAATCTAAAACCTATAAAATCCTATTAATTATCCACTACAATAAATTTTTGTATTTAAAATCTAATTAAGAGAAATTTTTAAATACCCCTCTGCTCTCTTTTACTGGGTGTTCTTCTCGATAAATAAAACGCACACACTCTGCCACACACTTTTTATCATTTAAGATCAATTAAATTAATCAATTTCTAAATAAATTACAAAAAACCAAGATCATTGACTTAACATTCTCTTCATATAGAAGTCTATAAGTTAACCATAAAAAAAGAAGCCTTCAAATCATATTTCTCTAATAAAGGTAGACCGCAGTAGAACTACAACAATAATAAAAATAAAATAAAAAAAAAAAATAAAACATTTTAAAAGTAATTTATCCTCTTGTCGCACGTTTATTTAAAAGGCATCATCATCATCAGCGTACACACAAACATGACTACTGGAATTTTGATTAGGACCAAATACCAAAACCGTTAATAACAAACAAAACTCAAAACACATTCAAACATACAACATTTATATTCTTGCTTTTCAACTCTTTTTTTTTATTTTTATTTTTTTCTGAAGTTGTTTTGTCAAATACCTTTTTGGCCCTTATTAATGGATTTTGTAGCCAATTATATATATAAAATAAAATATAAAAAATGCGTAAATGTGTGTTTGTTTATTTTTTATCTTCTAAACATTTTTTCTCTTTCTCACTATGTTTGAGTGTGTGTTTGAATTTAAAACTCGATGTATTTCACTTAAATTGATAAAGCGATAAAACTATTTTAAAAATTTCAATAATTTTTATCTCATTAGGGCGCACCTTTGTGAATATTTGTTATTTTATTCTTGTCCTGTGTTAATATGAAAAAAATAAAAAAATAAAAAACTTTTTTTTAGTTGACTTTTAAAAATATTTCTATAATGAGCAAGTTGATTTTATTTATATTTCTTTTTCTTGTTAAACAGAAAATTATTTATTTTAAAGAATTTTAATGAATAACTTAATGTAACATTTGTTTAAAGAAAAAAAAAAAAATGTTTTATTATTTTGTAATTTTATTTAAAGAAGAGAAAAAATAGTTTCTTAGAAAAAATTATATAAAAAAAGAAAATTAAAATTTTTTTTTTTTTAATTTATATTCCTTGTTGGAGAAAATTTTATAAACAAAATTTTAAAGAATTTCTAAATGATATTTAGGAGTAAATATTAAAAAAATTGTTTGCTTTACTTATTAGCTTCCCTGTGGGAAATTTGTAGCAATTGGTGTGGTCCCTAAGTACCAGTTGAGTACCATTTGGCACCTGACAGCCACCAGAGCTCCAATTGAGTACCAATAGACACCTAACAGCCACTAAAGTTCAAGATGAGAACCAGTTATAGCTAATTTTAAGCTTGCTTGTTAAATGCGCAATAACAATCTGAGGCTAAGTGATAATCGTGTAAGACTATAAAACATGATATAAGTAGAAGAAACCTGGGTTCGATTCGTGGTGCCGACATCGACATAAAAAAAACGAGAGAAGAAGATATAGTCGGTCAAGACCGACTATATGATACCCTACACCATTGAGTATGAGCATACAAATTCGGGAAGTGGATATATATTAGACCTGTAGACCAACACTTTGACTAAATCTAGAATAAAGTATACAAGTACAGAATAATGGGTTAATAATAATATATTGATGATTTTATGCGTTATAGGGCTATTTCCGGAAGTGGGTTTATATGGGAGCTATGGTAAATTATAGACCGATTCTCATAAATTTTAGCAATGTTGTTTCTACTTATATAAAACTTAATTGTGTCGAATATTAACTTGATACTATTTTTCGTATGGGATTGATGCACGTTAAAGTGATTTTCGGAAGGGGGTTTATATGGGAGCTATGGTCAATCGTGGACCGATTTTCATAAAATTTGGAACAAAGATAGGTACTTGCACAAAACTTTCTTGGACCGAATTTCATTAAAATATTCTTAATATTAAGACATTTTTAAGTGTGAAAACTCTTTTCCGGGGGGACATTTGTATGGGGGGTAGGTGAAATAATGGCCCGATCATAACCAATTTCAATAGGCTTCGTCCTTGTATCATAAAAGTCTCACCTGCCAAATTTCATTTAATTATCTTCAAAATTGCGACCTGTACTTTGTTTACATGGACAGCCAGCCGTCCAGCCAGCCATCCAGCCAGCCGTCCAGCCAGACGGACGGACGGACATCGTTAGATCGATTTAAAATGTGATTCTGAGTCGATTGGTATACTTTAAGGTGGGTGTTGGATAACTTATTCTATGCGTTACAAACATCAGCACAAACACATAATACCCCAACCACCTATGGTGGTGTAGGGTATAATAAATAAAAATATCTAAAAAATAAAAAATATACAAAAATAAAACCATTTCCAATTTTGGTGACAACTTGATGTCAATTGGTATCAATGATGATTTGATTTGAACAAATACGGGGCAGAGACACTTTTGATACTAAATAGTATTGTTAACCGAACGTACATATGTACGATTTGTTTCAGGAATAAAAGTATTCAAAAAATACTATTTTTTCTAGGATATAAATTACCTTCCTTTTATAAGATAATTTATTCTAACCCTAGAGGAAAGAAAACCGATTCAAAATTAGTGACAGATTTTCGGGGCTAGTGACCGGTTCCAGTTCCGTAACTTTATATGGGATTAACCTGTCACTTTTACACGGGGTTGTCATAGGAGGTGGCTAATTGGAACCTTGGCACAGGTCACTGGACTGATCCAAGAGAACATGTCAGAGTCGCTTAATAAAATAAAAATTAAAAAAAAAAATCCTTTTTTATTATTTTTTTTTTTAATTTGTTTCTATTAAATTATAGTTCACATTTACTTTAAATTTTTTCGTTAATGTCGATGGTGACACACTGAATCAAACCCACGTTTTTCTGACAAATTTTAGGTTTTATAATCTTGAACTCTAACCGCTCAGTGGGTCCATTGTTGCAATTAACACAAATTTCCCGCAGGATATTAACTGCAAAAATATCCCCAGAAAAAGCTTTACTTACCTGGTAAGCCAACATATTTAATTGACAAAATGCGGTAACTACTTATAATTCGGTTGAAAAACTCATTACCTTTATATGGTGGTGTCCAGAATTCATGGGTCCCCATTATTAAACTACTTACTATAAACAATAAAATAAGTCGTTAATCAAATACTACAAAACTACCAAATTGTTAAAAAAAAATTAAAAAAAAAAAAAACTTGGCTCAACTGAGATTTGAACCCAGGCAAAAACTTTCGTACATATGTAAACATATGTTTAAAAATCTTTTGTCTCATACACTACACGTTAAGTTCGCGTGTGCTGTTAATAATTTTAACATAGAAATTCAAATAATTCACTAAAAAAATATGGCTTTGGTCTGAGGTTGAACCGACGACCTTCTCAGTGCAACGCACTCAGTTCTAGCGAACTGAGCCATTGCAAAACTAAATGAACTCTTTATTTACCGGTAACTAGTTATTTCACTACTCAAAGAAAGGAGAAAAATAATGATAACTCATTACCAGGTAATGAGTCTAGTAAGTAGTAGTCATAACCAAAAGTCAAATTTTTGCTGGGTCTATACATACATAAATATACTTCAACCTGAAACTTCAAGACCTCGAAAGCATTAAGACTATTTTGTTGTTTGCATTTTGGTATTTAAGAGCGCATCCCTTCCTGTTAATTTACAAACGGGGAAAGATAAACTGTATAAAATATAAATATAAATTAGGGATGTCAATGACTAAAAATATTGTTTGTGAGAGTGAAAAAAATGCACTTAAAGAAAAGCTGGGTTTAAGAAATATAATACGTCAGGTATACATGGTTCTTTATTGTTACATAAAACTAATTTTTATATACTTTCGTATTCCTTACAATGAAATTTATTAATATTGAAGTAAGAAATATAATAATCATTCCGCCAACTTTGTCTTAAAGCATTGTTATTAAAGAAATTGATTACCAAACAATTAATTTCCATAATTTTTTCCAGTGCAATTTGTACTATTTCACTCTCAGCAACGATTAAATGAAAGAGCGTAAGAATACGTGTGAACTCAGCCAGCACAATTGTGCAATGATATGAACATCCCTAATATAAATGTATTGTTTGAAAAGATCTCTTTAGTACATATTATTCCCCCCCTGAAACTCACTAGGAAATGTTGGTGCCTGCCAGAGAAAGAAGACGAAGCAAAATATTCATTGGCGGACGCACATATTAAACTAAATCGGCTGGGATATTGTAAATTATATTTATATTGTCCTTTCCCTGATACTATAATAAGTACTTATTTTAAATTCAAATAAATTTATCATCTGAAAAAATAAAATATTAAAATTAATAACAATAATAATAATAGATGGAGCCACTGTATTTACTACTAAAGTAGAAAATGTCCCTTGGCGCTGCGGCGTAACGCCGTTTTTTATTCAATTGACTCATTTCTACCGGCTCTGTACATATAGCCCGCAGAGATAGAGGGATCGCAACAAAGGAAAACACACCAATGCTTTCAAATTTGAAATCCTTTCTTTTCTTGATTAATGTTTTAAACATTTAGCATAATATTTAATAACATATTTTGGATTTCTGCTATAAATACCATATACGTTTTCATTGAAATTGAGAATGATTTAAATTCACAAAAGTGTGAACAAGAGTTTTTAAGATTTGTGAAAACAAGTTTTGATATTATTCCATACGATCTGTCACAAATTTTTTATTAAACCAAAATATTTAATACTATTTTCATTACATTATATCATAACAAAAAGTAAAATTTATAATTTGTTTAATATTTCAGAGTCTTCGAACAAATTATGATCCCCAGCAATAGCTTCGATTCAACCAATATTATTTCAAATTAATGTAGCTTCAGACTAGGCAAATATTTGCGAATATTACTAAATAAAATTTATCTTAATTTCTTTTAAGAAGCATTATCAATGATACTAATTTTATACAAATTTATTTGAAAAAAGATTTAGAAAAAAATATAGAGAAAGTTTTATTTATACAATTTAACTTCTCTTTATTTAAATTTTCACTAAATCATTGCTTTTTTACATTTCTTTACTTTCAGATGGTCACCTTATCAATACCAAATGTTCACAGGGTCATTTTCGTAAAGCTCTTTGCTGTAAAATGTCTGCAGAACTAGATGTTTTTCTAGAAAGTGGTAAAAAGTAAGTTCAATGTTTTCTCCCTCTTTTAAACTTAAATTTTCTTTTATATTTTTAATATTTTTCTTAAGCAGTTTATTGCCTTTTTAAAATAAAATTCTTTTAAGTTGTTGTGTTCTAAACTTGTCACTTGTTGTAGGGTAAAAAATATGTAGGTTCTTTTAAAAAATTTTATGTTTTTTTATAATTCCATTTAAAACGTTTATTACACTTAAAAACATTTGTGTTATAAAAAAGTATATAATAACTTTTTATGTTACTTTTTTAGAAAAAAAATCGAGATATAAAACAAGAGATATGTACATATGTTGTACATGTTTATGTATGTGTATAGTTTTACTTAACATGACAAGTTTTTTTTTTTAATACTTATATTTTTTGTTTTAGTTTCATTATATTGTATGTTGCTGTTTGTTGCCTTTATGTTTGACACATAGTCAGGCTAGGCAGCCTAGCAGCATTTAAGTTTTTCATGTCAATTTTATTATAAATTTCTAGATTTTTTTCACAATGTTGTGTTTGTTTTTTGTAAGTTTTTAAACATGTTTTAACTAAAATTAGAAAGACAATGAAAAGTTTTTTTAGTTTGTAACATAAATAGACTATTTTTTATATTTTGTTTAAAAAAAAGTAGACCTTGTTCTTAATTTTGTTTTCAAAGTAGATAAAAAAAATTCAAAGATTTTTTTTAAATATAGATAAATCATAATGTTTTTGAAAAAAGGCTCAGACAAAGAAATAGAGAGGCACTTTGAGCACAAATCATTGTTAACTCATTTTAAGAAATAAAGGACTATTTGACTGTTTTTTTTTTAAGTTTGCAAGATAAAGCATTTGCCTATATATAAAGCAAAAGAACTAAGTTAAAAAAAAATTTTTAAATCCTTAGAAATTTTAATTTACTTGATATTTTATTAGATTTAAAAATATGCGGATGTTATTAAATTGCTATTTAGAATAATAATATGCAAAAGTTAATACTTTCATAGTAATATTGAAACTTAAGTAAAAGGAAATTGCTTTTTTTTTAGAAAATTAAGTTCTTATGTCCTTTTTTAATATTCTCATACAGATTCCATATTTTTTGCCTGCTAATTTTATCCTTGTTGTGGCCTTAAAAACAAATTGACTTTTACATCATTTTTATTTTTTGTCCCCCAACAGCTTCCGTTCAATTTAAGATTAAAGTGTTCAATTTATTTTGTCAATTAATACACATCTCTTATTTTTTATTCCTAAAGTTACTATATGGCCAACCAAAAATGTGGTCTTAAAAAAATATTATTGGTCTTTTCTAAAATATATTAAAATATCTCAAATTTCCTGTAATTTTCATCTTAAGGATTTTATTTCATATTTTTAAAGCAAAATAAATTTAATCCAAGCAACAAAAAAAAAAAAAAAAAAAAAAAAAAAAATACAAAACAATTTTGAACATAAAATGTTTAAGCTTTTTTAAAGATGTTCATGTTATTCTTGCATCAAAAATCTTTAAAGATTTAAATGAGAAAACCCAAAAAAGAAGATGAAAAAAAAGTTATATTGAAAAAATATCAAATAACTAAGGGTTGAAACTAAAAGGACATGACAGATTTAGACTCAAAAAGAAAAAATGTGGGCAAAAATACATATACAAAAAAAAAACTTAAATGAAGCATAAAATTAAAAAAAAAGAATTAAGGAAAAGAAATAACATAATGAAAAAAAAAAAAAAGCTAAGAAAATAAAACCTTTTTTTAAGAAAATGTTAAAATAAAATATTGTAGGAGAAGGAAGGTATTAAGAGGCTGATCTAACAATAGGTAACGGAAAATCGGACATTGGTAATTCGGAAAAATACAAAATTTATTATCTGCACTGAAAAAAAAAAAACGCTCAATAAAATTTCAATAATGGGAACAAGATATATTGGAGAAAAAAATTTTTTTATTTGTGATAATAATGTTTTATTCAGTCTTTTATCGCAACTAAAATGTTTGATACAATTTTAATTGCATTAAACCATAACAAAAAGTTTATTAATAACGTTCTCATAATTCGTACATTATTTAAATGCATTTGAATAATATCTTATGGTAGCAACACTTTTGATTTATCAGAAATACTTGCACTTAAAGAAATGGCAGACTGGACAAATATTTGCAACAATAACCAAACAAAATTAAATCCTTTTTTATCAGAAAAATTAAACTTAGCACAATCCTGCGGGTAATTGGTGGCAATTTAAATTTAACACGTTACCAAAGTTCCAGTTGAAAACTATTTGACACCACCACAGTCACAAAATATCAGTTGAGAGTCAATTTCTAACATGCTTGTTAAGCGCGCAAAACCAATCTGTAGGTGAGTGGTTAGCGTTGAAGACTACAATCGTAAAATACATCCGAAGGATGTAGGTTCGATTCCAGGTGCCACCATCGATATTAGCGAGAAATTTTGAAATAAATTTTATAGAAAAGTGTGAACAATTATCGAATTTTAATAACATTTTTATCATATTCATTAAGTCTGAACATGTCCTCTTGAACCAGTCCTGTGACCTGTGCTATGACCTGTCCCAAGGTGTCAATTAGCCACTTCCAATGACAACCCCATGTAAAAGTGACAGGTTCCTATCATATAAAGTTCCGGAACTGGAACCGATCACTAGCCCTGAAAACCTGTCACGTGACTAGTTTTGAACCGGTTTTCTTTCCTCAAGGGAAGATACAAATTACAGTCAATTCTTTATCAAAATTTTACCAAGCTTTACTCTCTCCAGAAAATTTTTATGTATCGAAAACTTCTTTATCAATTGAAAAAGAAAAAATGACTTGTAATTTCTCTGGGTTTTCATTCATAAATAGAGAAGAACTAATTTATATTTATTTATATATTTATATATTTATATATTTATTTATTTATTTTATTAAATTTTTTTTTTATTAAAAGGTTCTTGCGGGAATCGAACCTGCACACCCCAGACTGACAGACTAGCTCGTGAAATCTTGGCCAATTGGCGTACCCAAAATTTGATTGCATACATTTTCCATAATTTGTATTGATATATACATAATTTACTGTTGTGTTCTTAAAAAAGTTTCTCTAAAGAGAGCTTCACGATCAATTTAATGTGATGTACTTAATTTTGTCCAAACATTTTTAAAAGAAGCTCTGCAGTTGTTGTTTGCCTTTCACTTTTTCTTGAAGGATCTTTGGGCGATTATTTTTATCAAGTATTACACAGAAAAAAGTAACCAATTAACAAATATATATGAAAATAATTCATTCAATTATAAACTTGTTTAAATTTGCACCTCTCACCAAAATGATTATATCAATTACTAAAAACTATAAAAAATACAAAACAGAAAAAAATTCCCAATTAATAAATTAATTAAATCAATCAAGTAGATGATTGAATGAATTAAAAATGTTAAAATCATACAAAAAATTATTTTTATTTTATTTTTTCTGGAATATATTTATTAAATTTTGCTGCAAAATTAAACAACTGAGTTAATTGAAAAAAAGACGGTAATAATTTTTTCTGTGTATTGTTCATACATATATTTACTCAGAAATCTTCCAGATTGTGATTTCATAGGCCTTAGCGTTTCTAAGTACAAAAACTTAAGTGACTGAGGTTTCTTAGAGAGCCACTGTAAATTCCAAAATTTTTCATTTTGTAGGAGGTTTCTATGTGAATTCCTCGTCTTTTATAACATTCCTTTCCTTTAACCCTAGAATACTAATGTACGTAAATATTATGTATAGATTTTTTTTTTTTCAAATTGTTATTGCTATCGTGTATGAAAACATAACGGTACGAAATTCCCGAAGTTCTTTCTTCAAATGTTTTTAAACATATATTAAAAATAAAATAATACATTTCTAGACGTTTACATGTTCTAAATGCAAATACAAAAAAAGTTACTACGTAAAATTTACGTATCGTTAGTAATAACAGTATAAATTTGAATATAAAATTCAAAATATGATTTATTATTTATTCTTTTTTATTGACTTTGTTTTCTTCACTTTAAGCTTTTTGGAAAACAAATAAGTAATAAAAAGGCACTTAGCTGACATAGCAACAACAAATAAACTGTATACGTAAAATTTACGTATTGTTAGTACTAACGTATAAAAAAAAATATCGTTAGTATTCTAGGGTTAATTACTTGTTATACTTATATAGAGTATCGACAATTGTCCTTACAACTTTTTGGCATTTCTTCAGTCACATGTTAGGGTACAGTATCTTTGAGGCGTGGACCTAATACTTTAAAATTCCTAAAATTAAATTTTTTTATGGAATTAAAACCGGTTGTTTTAATTGTTGTTCGATGAACTGCCGATAGAAATTATAAACCATATGTTGTGGCTTATAATTGTAATTTTTCCTTTTTTTACAACTTACGATTTTATAAAATAAAGTCTTAAGTAAAAAGCATATTTTTAGGCGTCATAGCAGTATGTAGTAGCTCTCATAAAATTCGTCTATTACATTTACAAAACTTTTTACATTTCTTAGAATCAACACAATATTTTAAAAAAATAAATATATATAAAAAACACATAGCTCATAAATAAAAAAAAAAAACATATTTATTTAATGAAATTTTTGTTTTAAGTATTTTTAAATATTTTTTCTTATTAATAAAATTTCTAATAATATTTTTCTTTTATTCTTTTTTAATTTCACTTCACAGATGGTTCTGTCATTTTGACGATGACAATTATGTAAATATACCCCGTCTGGTAAAACTTTTAGATGAATACAGTCCCTCAGTTGATTGGTATTTGGGTAAACCCAGCATATCTTCACCCTTGGAAATTCATTTAGATAGTGTAAGTATTTTGTTGTTTAATTTTTGATTACTTTTTAGGGATTTTTTTTTTTTTTAATTAAATTGATGTTTTTATAAGAGGAGTTTTGTTGTTTTTGTTTTTTATTAAACTTTTTGTTCTTTGAGTATTAATTGTCATAATTTTCTGCCCAATTAATTATGTCTTAAGAAAAAACAATAAAGAAGAAAGAAGATGTTGGTTGTTTGTTCAGGTAATTTAAATCTTTTTTGAGTTAAGAAATTGTGTATTAAATTACTGAAGTTTTAAGGCAGTTAGCCAGCCATCCAGTCAGTTAAATAACCAATCAGTCCGGTTATTTGAGTTGATGTTTAGCACAATTAATTTGTTTTCGATTAAACTAAAAATTGGCTTAACTTTGTTAACACTAATTAAACCGGGAGGGAGAATTGCTAAAAAAAGGAAGTAAAGGAATTAAATTTGTAATAAAATTAATTTAGTATTATGGACCTCAGAAGTCTAAAAATTATCAAAATTTATTTGTTGAGATTTACGGCAAAACTAATTTTTTATTCTTTACCAAATTCCTTTAAAATTTGCTGCTCAAAACTCTGGTTTGAATAGTGTTAATTTTAATATTAAATAAAACAGTTTAATATTTCTCCTTTTTATAAGTTTTTATTCTCTGTAATCCTTTTTTACTACCAATCAATCTCTACAAAAACAATGAAAACGGAAAAAATATATAATAAAAATAAATCTTTATAAAACCTTTAATAAATAATGTACTTACTTAAATACATACATACTTATTTTCTTATGTTGTTACCATTTTTATTTTATTATTATTTTCTTATTTTATTCTTTTACAGAAAAATACTTCGTTAAATAAAAAGATTACATTTTGGTTTGCAACAGGTGGTGCTGGCTTCTGTTTAAGTCGAGCCTTGACATTAAAAATGTTACCAATAGCAGGTGGTGGCAAATTTATAAGTATTGGAGATAAAATAAGATTTCCTGATGATGTTACTATGGGCTTTATTATTGGTAAGTATTTATTGAGATTATTAATAAAAAACCACAAACATAAATTATATTAATTTATTTTTTTGTTTCATTTATAGAACATCTTTTAAAAGTACCTCTCACAGTGGTCGACAATTTCCATTCACATTTAGAGCCTATGGAATTTATACGTCCTGATTCATATCAAAATCAAGTTTCCTTCAGTTATGCTCTCATGAAAAATCAATGGAATGTGGTTAAGGTTGATGGTTTTGATACAAAAACAGATCCAAGAAGATTTTATTCGTTACACTGTAAATTATTTCCTTATTTTAGTTATTGTCCTCATAGATGATTTAATTAATTCCCCAAGGACAAAGTAAAACAAAAATTGTTTAATTTTATTGTTGTTGTTTAAAGAAAGTGTAAAATGTAATTGAGAGAAAAATTTTAATGTTTATTTTGTTAAAAATCTGTGATGTAGTTCTATTAATTATAAAAATATATTCTTTATTTTTGTATTTTGTATAAAATATATAATGTTAATTTTAAAGATATGCTTCCATTTAATTTATTGAAATTGTAATAGTTTTTAAGTTATTGAATTTTGAAAATGATAATAAACACTCAGTTTTTGGCAAGGCAATATAACAAGCTTAAAAATAATTTTAAATATTCATATAAATTTAAAAATTCCCAGGAAACATGTTAGAACATGTTCTAAAATCATTAGTTCTAAAACTGGTGTAATCAGAACTACTTCAGATTCTTTAATAACATCCTCAGAACTAGTGGTATCACAACCAATTCTGACACTAATGGAGTAGAACTTTATTGTGATTCTAAACTCGTTTTAAGGAATATTTTAGAGAACTAGTGCTTAAGAACTAATTCTGTATAATTTCTACATCACTTCTGAGAACAAATTACTGGTTCTCGAAGGGCTTCCTGGAAATGTTTAAAAAACTTGTATAAAAATTTTCAAAAATTCTAAAAATTAAAAAAAGGAATATTTACAAACTGAAACTCTTCTCTAACGCTTCTATAGAACTAGTTTTGAATGTGACAATTTCGAACAAAAATCAATGATTGAAGAGCTAATTCTTGAACCGTTCCATAGAATGGGTACTGAAGAGCTAATACTTCCATAGAACTTGTTCTGGAGGTGACAATTTCAAACAAAAATCATTGGTCGTAACGCCAAAGTAGAACAATTACAGGCTATTTTCATGTGTTCTGGAACTAGTTGTAGAACTAATACATTTTTTCCTGGGTTTATATAATATTTTTAAAATGTTCGACTTAAAACTTTAGTTTGTCTTAAAAAATTCAATTGTATTAATAATTTTTAAACTGGATTTTTACACCAAAATAAATTTTAATTTGTTTAATATAAATAAGAAATCTTACTGAGTGTTTAAACGCAATTTGTAACATAAAATCTTCCATAGTATTTAAAAAAAAAAGTTATTTTTCTTTAATATAAAAATTAATTTTTAATAAAATCTAGTCTCTTTAAGAGCAAAACTAATTAATAAAGGAACAATATATTAAATGAAAAGAAAAACAATCAAATAAAATAAAAAAAAAACAGTTCCTAAAAATGTAAATATTTTTAATGAAAAATTTAATGTTAAATAAAATGAAATAATTGAAATTTAAAAGAAAATTCGTGTTACTAAACACATTTTATTCTTAAATGACAATAACCACCGTAGCACTATACATTGATCTCATACAACGATGGGACCAAAATATAAGTAGTTGTCGTAGCACATTGAAACTTGATACGCATATTACTTTAGGCCTATAATGAATAAATACGAAGTTTTGAAAAAATCGGCGCAAGGACACACTTACCTCTCATATATCCTTAAGTTATAAAAATAATTTTTTTCTAAAATAAATATATTGCTTATAAGTCTGCTAATTTATTTTTTAGTCTGTCAGTTTTTATTTGAATCGGAATAAGAACAGACCTACTTCAAGCTAACATAAGGAGTGCGATCGAAAAAATCTTAACACACGTTTTGCCTCATAACTTTTTTCGAAGTCAATATTAAAAAAAATTTTTGATCTAGTTATCATAGAAAAATACTTCAGTTATTATTTTTAATAACAACCATGTTGATTTGTATTGTTTTTCATCAAAATGAGTGACGAAAAAGATGTACGTACAACGAATTATTAAAAAATTTCCAAAAAAATCTAAATAGGTTCTTCAAATAATTGGCCACAGAATTAAATTTCTGCCGTCAAACTGTTTATAATGTTATTAAACAGTATTAAGAGAATTTGACTATTGATAGGAAACCTGTTTCGGATAGAAAAAAAGGTCCATATGATATTGGGAAGGCCAGAAAATTGAAAGCATATTGAAAGGAACTCCAAACACATCTGGTAGAAAAACAGTCCAGTTAGCTCAGTGCTTCGACTATTTGGTGCGAAAATTTAAAGCTAATGCAGAGTTGATAACATATAAAGTCCAAAAAGTTCCAAACAGGAATGCTGTAAAAAATTTAGAAGCCAAGAATAGGACACGGAAATTAAAACAAAATTTCATACAAAATTACTCAAGTTGTATAATAGACGTAGAAACGTATGTGCTGGCAGAATTTTCGCAACTTTTATATTGTTAATACTCGAGGAAGTGTTAAAGATAAGTTTAGGACCCAAAAGCAGAAAAAATTTCTTACGTAATTCCTGGTATAACAAGCTTTTTGCAGTTGCGGCAAAACAGTAAAGTCATTTGATACATTCAGATCTATAAATACCAAAATATACATCAAGGAATATATGCAAAAAAAAAAAAAAAAAACTTTTTCCTTTCATAAGAGAGTACAACGTGTCAACACATTTTTAGCCCGATTTGGCATCATGTCACTACGTAAGAAAGCTCTGGAGTGGTACCAAAACAATAACATAGTTTTTGTACCAAGTGAGGTCAATTTTCCAAATTGTCCATAGCTTAGACCAGTGGAGATATATTGAGCTCTTGTGAAAAGTGAATTGAAGAGCACAAAAAAGGTGTCCCAAAATATCGAAGATTTTAAAAGAAGATGTACAAACTGTTCCGAAAAAGTGACCGAACTACTATCAAATCTCTAACGGAAGGGTTACCAAAAATGTTTTACAAGTTCATAGGTAATGGCTAAAACTATAAAAGTTATATTTTTCTGTGATCTGTAATAAATTATCAATTAAATAATAAAATAATGAAAACCCTAAGATCAAACGTTTCCAAGTTATTGACTATTATATATGTTAAGATTTTTTCGAACGCAAAACAGAAGGAGGTGTAGCAAACAATTTAAACTTGGCACATATATTACTTTAAACCCAAAGTAAATATATACAAAGTTTTGGAAAAATCGGAGCAAGAACACATTTACCTCCCATTTATTCTGAAATGTGAAAAACGCATTTTCTGCTAAAATATTGGTCAAAACATTATCAAAATTTGCGATAGCCATTAGAGATAAATTTTTTTTATGGGTCAGACAATATTTGATTTAACAGGAGCAAGGGCATACCTAACTTCCCTAAACCCTATTATTTTTTATTATTATTTTAATTTCTGCACGTACATTTTATCTTCAGTAACTTATTAATTTGCCAAAGCCCGATTTTCGGTACAACATTTTATTATTATTTTTTTTATACTCTACACCACCATAGGTGGTTGGGGTATTATGCGTTTGTGCTGATGTTTGTAACGCATAGAAAACTTTATCCAAAGTATAAAGTATACCAATCGACTCAGATTAACTTTTACAATCGATCTAACGATGTCCGTCCGTCCGTCTGGCTGTCCATGTAAACCTTGTGCACAAAGTACAGGTCGCAATTTTGAAGATAATTCAATGAAATTTGACAAGTGGGACTTTTATGATACAAGGACGAACCCTATTGAAATTGGTTGTAATCGGTTCATTATTTCACCTAGCCCCCATACAAATGTCGCCCTTGAATTGAGTTTCAACACTCAATAATGCCTTAAAAATAAGAATATTTTAATGAAATTCGGTGCAAAGAACTACAAGTGTCAATCTTTGTATCAAATTTTATAAATATCGGTCCACGATTAACCATAGCTCCCATATAAACCCCTGTTCCGAAAATCACTTTAACCCTACGGTACATACCCAAAAAAATTAAAGTTAGTCAATACCCGTATAATTTTCGTTGATTTTATTCAAAAGATGTATAATTTTATACAAATTATTTATTACGACTATTTAATTGTCCCCAGGTCTTAAAGTAAATTTATAAAAACATGTAGAAAGACATGTTTGTGTATTTAAGCGATGTCCGTCCGTCTGTCTTGCCGTCCATAATAAACTTTTAATGAAGCTACAAATTGCAGTTTTTGAAATAATTATATGAATTTTGGTTTTATATGATGCAGACACGTGCTCTGTTAAAATTAGTTTTTAATAGTTACCTATTACAACCCAGTCCCTATACAATTTTTCTCCTAGAATAGTGTTTTGATGTCCATAAATTTTTATACCCTATAATACCATAGGTGGTTATGTGTGTTATGTGGATCGAAATGATGTAGAGTATCATATCGTCGGGGTTGACCGACTATATCTTCTTTTCTCGTTTAATTATAATTCCTTTTTAACTAATTATTTCCAAGTTTCTGGGTGATTTTACGCTATTAATATAATTTTATAAAAATTATGTTACTATGATTAAAAAATATTAATTATAATAATTGATTAAGTAAATTCATAAAATGAGTACTTCTGAGGGCTTCGAAAATCGAAACGACTATCACTAACTTTCATTAAAAATATTTCATGACGTATTATTAAAATGAAAAATATAACAATTGATTTTTGGTTGATGAATTAATTTAAATAAAATAACAGCAAAAAATCTTAAATACTATCTGTTGTTTTCAAAATATTAAGCAAAAACTGAAAAGATTTCAATATTTGTATTTTTCCAGAGATGGTGTTTTATAGGTACTCTTTGTGTTAGCTGCGTAAAAATTTTGGGATAGGCTACATACGTTTTTTTAAATAATTATTCTAACCAAAAATTTTTTTAAAAATAAATGTTTTTGCCAGCTCTGTTCATATTTCAAATTTGTGATACTTTTTGGCATTTTTATTTTTTTACAGTATCCCTTAGTAGTTCAGTGTTTTTTTTAACCGCAGAAGCTGTAAATCTTATTTTTCTTTTTCTACAATATACACTATTGTTATAAATTTACCTGGTTAGAAGAGATTTTCGACATTTTTACGATGCTTGGTTATTATATTGGGAGTAGAACACAGTCAATAAGACATTTGTATTATTGATTTTATTATTTTTTTTTATACTTCTTGTTCATTGCTTTTGAAGCACTTGTTTTAAAACTATGTTTATACAATTTTTTAATAAAAATTCTGTTTTTGCCCTATTAAATAATAACAAAAATGCTTTAAAATTTAAAATTTTTTAGAAATTATTACAATTTTTCCCGCTAAAAATTCATTTATTTTTACTTTTTTTGAAGTAATTATTAAGAACTTTCGGCAGGTGTTATACCAAAATTCTAAAAAAAATATATATGTATATGCAACGAATAAAGAAATATCCTCAATATAAAATTGTTGTTAGTTGAAACGACTAACCCTTCCAGGTTTAAATATAAATAATATCGATTTTGTTTGTGCAAATTAATACAAAAAAAATAAAATAGGCTTCGGATTTTCTTGTTGATCTAAACCCTCTTAAACTACTTAAAAATAATCTACAATTTGAAGGTGTCCTAAGGATTTCTAATGAAATATTATACTTAAAATAATCAAGTCCCACCTAAGAAGTGCTAATAAAACAAACACTAACTCACACACAAAGTAAATAATTTAAATCCCTTCCAAATACTAAACATTGATTGATGTTGGTATTATTATTATAAAAAAAAAAAGATAATCAAAATTAATGTTTCAACATTGAAATAATTTGGCAAACACAAACATACATACACCAACGCGGACAGACAGATGGATGAATTTCTAAATAAAAATAAATATTCACATTCAATGAAAATTTTGAATCACTGAATAAACAAGAAAACCCCAAAACTTTATTAAAACATACTTACAGATGTACAAATACAAAAAGGTAAATGTGTGTGTGTGTGTTTTTGTGTATCTAAGTGAAGATATTAAAACAATGTGTTTTAAACACGCTGTGCTCCAAAAAACAAAAAAAAGGAAAACGGTTACGAAAAAAAAGATACTCAACACCAGGTGCGCTACTAATCAACCTTGACTACACTGAGATACTTTGTTTAAAATACTGAATGAATGAATGTGTTCCCAAACCCCGTACAACAACAACAAAAATCCATAAAATGTGCTTGAATCCTCTTTTGTTTAAACAGTGAATTTTGATTGAGGTTTTTTAATCTTTTTCTTTTGTTTATTTATTTGTTAGGTTTTTATTTTTTTTGGGGCCACTTTCCTTAAAAAAACAAAAACAAATGATGAATGACACTTTTTTCTCTTTCGGTTTTGAAGCAAAATTTCATTATCTTTTTGTTTTATTATTTTCTAATCGAGGGGACTTGTGTTTTTCTCTCTTTTTTTAATAGCTGAGTAAATTTATTTTCAATTTAAAAGAATTTATGTTTAAAATCTGTTTTTATCTGTGCTGTTCTTTAACAAAGAAAACATAAATATTCATGTTTCCTAATGAACTTTATACAAATTATATGTATTTCAAAGTTCATTAATTTGTCGTTTATTGAAAGGAATTTAAAAGGTTTATGACATTTAATACTAAACGCCCTTTTAAATACCAAAGAATTTTCAATAAAAGTATTTAATTTGTGATAAAAGGAAATATACATATGTATAGAAAGAAAAGTTAAGGAAATCATAAAAGTAATTGAATGAAATGATTTCAAATATAAGAAATTTATTTAAAGGGCTTTCTATAAGAAAACTTAAGGTCCTGTGTTAATTTTAGGTATAAGCTAAATATAATTAAAAATTTTAAAACCTTAAACAATATGTTGGATTTCATCTCTTACATAAGTAATTTTAATTCTCTTTGAAAATTTATAAAAAGCTCTTTAATTTAATTTTACTTAAAATTTCTTTAGAATTGCAATTATTACCTTTAACATATCCTAGACATATCTCCACAGGGAGTCCTTTTTGATTCCTCAAAACAAGATTTCAAATCGTATATGTTTGTATGTTAGTAGTTCTCTAAGACTCTTGTTTATTGTGTTGATAAATTACAAAAGATATAATAATTTTATTGTACAAAATACCACATCAATTTTCTTCATATTTAGAAGCAATTTATTCTAAACCAACATATATGAATCTATGTATGTACTTTTAAGAGTGTAAGTATATATGTGGTATTCTTGTAATAAGTAAATGTACAAATTTATATATGTGTATTCAGATTGGAATTGACAAGGCATTACTTTAACTGAGATGTACATACAAATGTGTGATTAAATAACTGTGGGTTGAAATTCTAAATGTACATATGTATGAAGGTATTTTCTATAGCTGTAGTTATAAAAACTACAGCATATGCACGACTAGATCATATTTAACATATATATATTAGCATGCCACAAGGTAGACCTGTCCATGACCACTATCGTATAAATCCTCCGATTCCGTATATTATAATTCCATTTGTTCCTCATTACTTTCCATATGAAATTCTTCTTGAATCCAGTTGTTAATGTCAGCATTCGTGGAAAGATGTTCCGTACCAATTTGAGCGAGCTACAAGTGTACCAGTAGTTGAAAGATCTTCATTTTTTTCCTGAATTATATTTTATAAAATATTTAAGGGCATGTTATCCTCTTCACTCCATTCACTACCGAATTCGAGAAAAACGCTCCAAGTGAATATTGGATACTGATATTTTATCCCAGAACGTAGCTATAATCTGAACTGCATTTTTGAGATTGAAGTTTTTTAGTTTGAGCTCCAAATTGTTTCCCTTCTCGCCAAGCAAGTGGGTGACTAGTTGTTTTTTATAATTTAATTTCACCAGTTTGCGGGAAATTTGTGGTAATTGCAGCAATGGACCGGTTTCTCTGTACCAGTTGAGTACCAATTGACACCTAACTCGTCACCAAAGTTCCAATTGAGAACCAGTTGACACAAACACACACACTATTAACATGCTCGTTAAGTGCGAAAATAGCAACTCTTGCGCAATAACAATCAGTGGCTGAGTGGTAAGCGTTGAAGACTATAAAACATAACATACGTCAGATGAACATATGGGTTCCAGCCGGGGTGCCGACATCGACATTAACGAAAAATTATAAAATTAAAATAAAAATAATTTAATAAAAATAATGTTTAAAAAGTAAACAGTTACCGAATTTTTATAAAATTTTTATTACAATAATCGTTACTGAACCTGTCCTCTTGGACCTGTCCTAGGAAATATCCTGTGATCTGTCCCAAGGGGCTAATTAGGCACCTCCAGTGACAACCCCATGTAAAAGTGACAGGTTCTTCTCATATAAAGTTCCGGAACTGGGACCGGTCACTAGCCCTGAGAACCTGTCACGTGACTAGTTGTGAACCGGTTCTCATTACTCTAGGGTTGCTATAATTAAACCGTCATCACTTTTTATACCCACCATCAAAAAGATGGGGGGTATATTGATTTTGTCATTCCGTGTGTAACATGTCGAAGGAATCATCTAAGACCCCACAAAGTATATATTTTCTGGGTCCTGGTTCGATCCTGAGTCGATCTAGCTATGTCCGTCCGTCTGTCCGTCTGTTGAAAGCAGGAGCAACGTAGGGGGATGAAATTTGGCACAAATATTTGTCTTATATAAGGTTTGTTTGGTATTGAAAATGGGCAAAATCGGTTAATAAATAAAAAAGTTATGAGCTAAAAACTAGAAGCACAGGGTGTCCGTTTTATACTTTTCTGCTGATATTTCTAACAAAAGCATGTACGACAACGAAATTTTGTACGTATAGTTCGGGGATCAATGTAAACTCGGAAACCAAAAATGGACGTGGTCCGCCCACATTACCGCCCACCTCCCATATAAGGTGAAAATGAACGAAATTGTGTTCAAATACTTCAAGGACCAATGTAAACTCGGAAACAAAAAAATGGGCGTGGTCCGCCCACTTTACCGCCCCCTCCCATATATTGTAAAATTTTGAAAAGTTAATGGTGGGTATATAGATTCGGACGGGCCGAATATAATTCGCGCTTGTTAGTTTCTCAACTGGGTGACACGTCGCGTTATCTAAAAGCAAAACCTAAAAAATGTTTACTTATGAACAACTTATTTTTTCTAATTGATGAAAATTAACTTACGTGGCTAACAAATTCGTGATGGAACCAGTCCCTGAATATAAATGATGTCTTCCAATCGTTATTAGTGGAGTTGTATATTATAGGATTATTGCAAAAGCATTTAAAGGTGCGTGGATTTTTCGATTTTCCAACAACCAAAAATTTCAGTTTGTCTGTGCCATTTGCATTTAAACAGCCGTTTTCTCCAAATCTCACTCTTGTCATTACATGTAATAATATGGAAGCATTCTATAATATAAACCGGATTTGTCGCAATTGTAGATTTGGTGAAGAGTTAACCCATGATAATCCACGTAATCCTTAAACTTTTTCACAAATGGATCAATAAAATGAGGTTTCAAAGACAATTTCTCGCTCGTAATTTGTAAAATTTAATTTCATGTCGACGCTTAAATTTCTTCAAGCATCCTTCATTGCCATTGAAAACTGAATTGGTTTGATAAATTTTGACTGGCTTTTGATAGTAAAATCGTCGCTGATATTGACATTTTTTTTCCCTTTGTTTTACAAACCACTTATAAAGAATTTTTTCCATTCTTGGGTACTCAGCTTTCTTTAAGTTGCAACGTTTGCTAGGGCCACTTTCTGTTGTACATACGAACTTTTTAATGAATTTTCTTGCTTTATAATGTGGTAAACCGAAGACTTATGCAACTTCTAATTCAAGCAAATTGAATTTATGGAATTTCCTCTTTAATTTTTTTTTAAATCTCAAATTTTTGAGAAATCGTTGGCTTTAAAATATGTTGAACTTTTCCCATATTATAAAAAATTACATAAATAAACTGACAAAATTGAAATTAAGAATGACTTTTTAAGGTAAACGTCTCTAAAGATAATTTTTAGAAAAAAATGTGATCAAAAAATTTTTTTTTAATTTGTATACGACATCTTAAAATACAAGCTTTGACAAATTTATCTTTTATACAACAAAAGTTTTGGCCATTTAAAAAATCTGTTCATCACACTAAAAGCTATATAGTTGCCACAGTTTTCAAAATAAAAATTAATAAAATTCATTTTATATGATTATGAATTCTCCTCCTCCAGATCGGTAATCAAGGTTTAACATTTTTTTTTTAATTTCATTCAAATCATTAAAACAGAGCACTAATTCTAAACATTATTATTAGTTTAGAAGTTATCAAAATTAGAATATGTATTTTTACAGTATTAACTGTTGCTCTTTGGTCAAGTTTAAATGGTAATATGACCTCTATTTTACATTTAAAAATCTTGTTGCTACAAATGAAGCTCTTCAGTGTTGAAATGGAATCCATTAAAATTTTTGTTATTATATATACAGTGCTGTGCAATATAATAGGCTATTGTATATTAAATATTTTCTCTTCGATTTAACACTTTTAAAAAAAACATTATCTTAGGAATTTTTGGTACCGTTATTTTTGATATTGTCAATACTAAAAATAATGGGTATTTTTAAGAAGTTTCTTTCTTTCCTTTATGCGCTTTCGTAAACATTTCAAGAAAAGTTAAAATATAATTTGTGCAAAATAATAGACTTATTTTAAAGGATTATATTTTTTGTTTTAATTTACCTTATAATTTGGATAAATTTTCTGAAAATAATTAAATGTAAGGTAAATGAAATATTATTGTTGAAAAAATATTATAAAATAATATTATTTTTACGAAATGATGTGTCGTAATGTACATAGCACTCCTTAAGAATGGCGAATAGTGAAATAATTACGTGACCAAGGAAAAACACTTGATTTTATTGCGGAATTGCTTGGAAGGTCTCATCATTTCGTAAGAAACGCGATCAAGTGGAAGCCATCAAAAGAACAACGTGGTAGACCTTAAACATTTTTAACTGACTCATTTTGTAACCAGTAAAGTGCGCCCAAAAGTTAATTTTGTTGCCGTGATTGTGTATGTAAAAAAGGCCCATCTTTTAGTCTTTGAAGTGCCTATTTATCATTTTATTGACCCTACTGTAGTCGTGGAGGTGATTGTGTGTGCAAAAAAGTGACACTATGAAGTCGTTTAACTGTCAATAGACTTCCTCCTAGGACAAGCCCATGTTAAAGTGACTAGTCACATAGCTAAACTAGTGACTAGATCAAATTTAGTCGATTAGGTAACTTGTATGCATGTTAAGTGCGCATTTAGCAACCCGGTGGAAATAACAATCTGTGGCTGAGTGAATAGACATGAAGACTGTAAAACATGATATACGCCAGGAAAACTTAAGTTCGATTCGGTGTGCCGCCTTCGATGTTACCGAAAAATTATAAAATTATATTAAATATAATTTAATAAAAATATTTTTTAAAAAATAAAAAAAGTTTAAAAGGTAATTTTTTTTTTTCAAATTTTTATTATATAATCGACTCTGAACATGTTCTCTTGGAGCCGTGCTGCGAACAGTCCTATGACCTGTCCCAAGGTGCTAATTAGCCACTAAACATCTGCATCAAATCATTTGCTTTTCAATTCACAGTAATGTTTTTTAATACATGCTCTCACATTACTGCTAAAATAAAAAACAAAACAATACAAAACAAACCACGCAAAAAAATATTATTTGAATTGAAATGATGAAACAAAAACAAATCATGTTATGTTCTCTTTGAGAAATTGTTTGTCATAGGAAATTTTTTTCAAAAACAGTAATGTTTAATAAAAAACATAAAATCAAAACTGTGAATTACTGTCATTCCCTTACTTTAATATGAAAAAATGCATGGAAAGTAACAATTATTTATTTTTAAATAAAAAATAGATTATGATTACGTTTTCTTTAAATTTTTTTGCTAAGAAAATTTAATTATTTTTTTTTATTTCAATTATAATTAATTATATCTTAAATGAAATAAAATTTATTTTATTTATGATATATTCATTTACTTTTAATTACAAATCTATACTTTTTAAATTTTTTTTATTTAATATTTCCTTCACTTCAAATTTTGTAAACAAAAAACAAACAAATGACAGTATTGCATTTTATATTTAATTCAATTCAATTCAATTCAGTTGCAAATGATTTGTTGCTAAATTGTTTTTATGACTCCCTGCACAAATGATTTTGTTTGTTTTTGTTTTGGTTTCTTTGTCTTTTCCATCCGTACGCACACACAGCGAATTGATTTTAAGTTTAAAAAACAATAACAGTCAACAATTGAAAAGAAAGGGAATCATTAAAAATGAGTTACAAATGAATTGATGCAGATGTTTATTAGCCACCTCCAATGACATCCATGTAAAAGTTAAGTATTCCCTCACATAAAGTTCCAGAACAAGAATCTGTCACTAGCCCTGAGAACCTGTCACGTGACTAGTTTTTAACCGGTTCTCTTTCCTCTAGCGTACAAATCGATACCAAAATGCTTTAAGGACTGCTCACGAAAAAATCCGTGCATGCTCTTGGGCTTATAACTTTTGATGTGTTGAAAAATTAATAATTCTTTTAACTGTTTTGTATTTGCCATTATGCTCACTTACCATGTGCTAAGTTTCATGGTAATAGCAAAATTGGTTTTTCTTAAAATGGAAGTTTAACAAAAAACACATATTTAAAATTTTTCATGAAATCTTACATTGGTCATATAAAATAATTGCAAGGAAGGCTATTGTGCTGAAGAATACAGTTTCTTAGGTCATAATATTATACAAAGAAGTCATGATCACTGAATGGTAACCTGGTAGTGGAAGATAAATAATATCTTCAGGCTGTAGGACTCAGGCAAAATAGAAAGGATTTTGAGAGAAATTCACCTCATCTCAGAAAGAAAAGTGTCACAAATAGTTAATTGCTTTGAATCTTTATCAGAAAATTTTAAAGGAAGTCTAGCATGAAGACTTATAAAATACGAAGAAAATCCTGATTGAAACGCAAGCAAGAATCTGGAGGTAAAAAATAACATGAAAGTTCCTCAGACGAATTTTTTCCGAAATTTTATTTTTTATGAAACGTTCGTTTAAATTTTTTCAACTTCCTAACCAGGAATTCTATGTCGCAGATGCTAGAGGGATTATTGCAGAAAAATTTCGTGTATCAAAGAAATCAAAATTTCCAACAAAGTTTTTGAATTGGGAAGTCATATGCATACGCTGGAATGAAGCACTTCATTCTTAAAATATGGTTGCATTAACACAGAAATTTACGAGAATGAGTGCATTTGGAAAAGACTTCTCCCTTTCCTAATAAAATTCAGTATATCCTCTGTTTTCTGGCCTATTCCCGCTTCTTCTCATTACAACAACAAAACAATGGAGTTGTAACAAAGAAATTGTAAAAGTTTGTGCCGATAGAGGCTAATCCATCAAATTGTTCGAAACTCCATGCAATTGAAAGATATTGGACTCTAGTAAAAAATAATTTTAAGGACATTAAAAGCTCAGCACAAAATGAAACGGAGTCTAAAAATAAGTGGACTTATTCGAGCAAAAAGTGACCGAAACACAATAAAACTTTTAATTTGAATAATTCTGGAAAATATCAGATATTTCCTTAAAAACCAACAGGAACTAATTTATTCTTTTATGTTTAGAACTTGAATATAACAGTCATTAATAAAAATATCACTTTAAAAAAATTCGCCCACTGGTTTAGTTTCTATAAGCAGATTTGCAGCATGGATTTTTTCGTGCGCAGTCCTTATTTGTTCTGAAACGCATAAATATTTTATCGATAGCTTCATTCAGCGTCCAGGAAAAAAACATTTAATTGCATATTTGTGGTTTACCTGTTTATGACCATGGAAATTTTTAAAGCAATCATATAATCGATTATGTTTAACACAACCATATTTTTTCTCTGCTTGTTGTTGAATGTGAAGACATTCCACCTTCAACTGAATTTATGTTCCAAATTTTATTTTTAAATTCGTAATTGCGCTTTAAATCGTATGGGTGAAAGTATTTGATAGTGCTATAACTTTTTTTGTGTAGGAATTCATTTAATTAAAAGCAGAGACAAATATTCCGTCATTAGCTTTGGCTTCGCTGAGGAACAATTCACTCAAAAAATTACAGTCTGAACCATATTTGAATACAGATTATACAATGTCTTTTATGATCAAGCATTATCTGTCAAATTGATTTCAGAATTTTTCTGGAATTTTTTATAAAAATTTTATAAAAATTGCTCCTACTTTTACATAGACAATTATCTATATATATAAAAATTAATGTGTGTTTGTATGTATGTATGTTTGTTTGAAGTCTATAGCCGCCTAAACGGCTATACCGATTTTCTTGAATTTTTCACAGTGTGTTCCTATATGCCTGGAAGGAAAAATAGGCTACTTTTTATTTTGAAATTCCATGTGGGCGAGGAATAACTAAATAACTATTAAAAGTATAACTCGGAAATTGGTAATACTAGAGTCCTCAAATTTTGCACGAACAACTTTGACACCTATATGAACATTCTGAAAAAATATAGGCGAACTAGCAATAGGGGGTGTGGCACATCCCACGCCTAATATTGCTTGCCAATACCAAATGCCGTAAATTTAGGAAACTATAACAGTTACATTTCCCAAATTTTGTACAATAAACTTAAGTGTCTATGTGAACATTTTGTGCAAAAATGGGTGGAAAAGAAATAGTGGGCGTGTCATCTCTCATATAAAGTTAATACCAAAATTTTTATATCTGGGAAACTATAAAAGTTAGAGAGCTCAAATTTTGTACGACTAGCATTAGCTTCAATATGAATATTTTGGACAAAAATTGGTACACTAGCAATAGTGGGCGTGGCTCCTTCCATATAAAGAAAATATTAAATTATCATATCTGAGAAAATATAACAGAGTTCTAAAATTTTGTCGGAGCCACTTTGGTATCAATATTAATATTTAAGAAAAATATGGGCGGACTATAAGTAGGGGGCATGGTACCTCCCATATGAATTAAATGCAAAAATTCGTATATCTGGGAAACTATTGGAGTTGGAATGCTCAAATTTTGCACAAAGAATTTTGACATCCATGAAAGCATTTGTCTAATAAATTAGCGGATTATGGGGGATGGTCCCTCCCATAAAAATTAAATACAAAAATTTGTATATCTGGGAAACTATTAGAGCTTGAATTTTCAAACATCTATCCATCTATTTAATTATTAAGAAAAATGTTATATTTAAATTACTAAATAAATATATTTTTTTAATCCTTTAATTACTATGTATTTCATTTCGGGGGTTGGCGAAGCACACCGGGTATTAGCTAGTTAATGGGTTAAGTATAAAATTATTATACCCACCATCAAAAAGATGGCGGGTATATTGATTTTGTCTTTCCGTGTGTAACATGTCGAAGAAATCATTTAAGACTCCACAAAGTATACATTTTCTGGGTCCTGGTTAGATTCTGAGTCAATCTAGCTATGTGTGTCCGTCTGTTGAAAGCAGGATAGGGGAACGGGAGGACGTAGGAGGACGAAATTCGGCACAAATATTTGTCTTATATAAGGTTTGTTTGGGATTGAAAATTGAAAATAGAAACACAGGGTGTCCGTTAAATACTTTTCTGCTAATATCTATTAAACAAAAGCATGTACGACAACGAAATTTTGTATAAATAGTTTGGGGGTCGATATAAACTCGGAAACCAAAAATGGGCGTAGTCCGCCCACTTAACCGCCCACCTCCCATATAAGGTGAAATTGTGTTCAAATAGTTCAAGGTCTAATGTAAACTCGAAAACAAAAAATGGGCGTGGTCCACCCACCTCCCATATAACGTAAAATTTGAAAAAGTTGATGGTAGGTATATAGATTCGGCCGAGACGAATATAACATTCGTGCTTGTTAAATTATGTATTTGGAATAGCTCATATTCAAAAAAGTTGCACCTTAATATTTATTTATTTTTCATATCCTTGGAAACAGCCACATAACATAACTAATATTTCTATAAAATTCATCATACATTTTTATCATATTGATTGTGGATCATAAATATTTGCAATATTTAAAATATATGTATTTTTTTCCTTTTTGTGTGGACAATGAATGACCCAAATAGTAACAAACAAATATAAATAGATGTTTGCATTTACAACTACAGTGGTGGCCACGAATTTAAGACACGACATTTCACTTATATATTTCTGATAATTTTAACATCTTATCGAACAAATTTTAGATCCATGTTATTTTTTAAAGATCCTAGTAATGTTATGAAAAAAAATCAACAATAGTTTGTTACCTATATTTAGTTTCCAATTTTTATTTACATATTATACAGATTAATACAAGTTTAAGCCTGGTCATGAATTTAGGACATAGGCAAAATAAAAGTTAATTCACAAAAGTAAAGCTCAGCTTCATAAAACAATATTAGTATTTGGTGGGAAATCCATTATTTTGAATCACAGCAGCGCATCTCCTGGGTAAACTTTCAACTAAGGCCATACAGCGCTCCTTTGGAATGGCATACCAAGCCTTTTGAATTTCTTCCCATAAATCAGTCAAATTTTTTGGATTTACTGCTCGTACATGCTCCTCAACATCATTCCACAAGTTCTCAATTGGATTGAGATCCGGGGATTGAGCTGGCCATTTCAGAACTGTGATATTATTTTCCTCTAAGCAACTCTTCACTAGGCGTGAAGTGTGCTTAGGGTCATTATCATGCATAAATTTCCACATTAGAGGCATGTTGTCTTCAGCGAATGGTATCATGATGCTTGTCAGTATGTTTTTGTAAATATGCTGGTCCATTTTATTGATAATCTTCTGAATGGGACCTACACCATGCCAGGAAAATGCTGCCCACACCATGACATTTCCACCACCATGCTTAACCGTTTTAAGGGTGTACTTTGGGTGATGCTCCAGGTTTGGAGGACGCCATACGTACTGTTTTCCATCAGAACCAAAGCGACAAAACTTCGACTCGTCGCTCCAAAGTATATTTTTCCAAAATGTCATCGGCTTATTGAGATTTTCTCTTGAAAACGCTAGTCGGGATTTAATATTTTTTTTTGACACAAGTGGTTTACGTTGTGCAATACACCCACGTAAGTTCTTCTCATTCAGACGTCTTCTTATTGTCCTGGACGATATATTAATACCAAAATCCGATGAAATCTCATTTTTAATTTTACTTGAGCTCTTGAAAGGATCTTTAGCAGCTGATTTATAAATTAAGCTATCCTCCCTGGGTGTAGTTTTTCGGGCTCTAGGGTGCTGTTTGACATTTTTGGTAGTGCCATGTTGCTTGATGTGTTCCAGTGCATTGTAAATCTTGGATCTGGAACATTTTAGTAGCTTGGAAATTTCCATTACTGTTTTTCCATCAGTATTCATTTGTTGGATCAATTTTCGCTCGGCATCCGAACTCCAAGTACCTCTGGCCATTTCTAACTAAATATTTTGATGTATTCTAACATTAAATGGAATAAAACATTCATTACTTACCTTTTAGCTTCAAAAAACACCAAAAAATCACTTAAAAACCAAATATTTCTTATATGTTTTAAATTCGTGACCAGCTTCAAAAGCACTTTTTTACGAAAATATAATAAAAACAGCAACAAAATGTATACACAAACAAAACCAAATAACGGTAATTGATCTTAACATTACAGGGTACACTGAAAAATTAACAAAATCTAATTTTATATTGCAGGGTTGTAATAATTATCACAACTTAGTTCGTTACATGTCGTGTCTTAAATTCGTGGCCACCACTGTACATACATACATATGTATAACCAATACCATTTGCAAATGTCTCTTTGTAGGATAGATAACCAATATACATTTGTGTACAAGGACTCGAACTGTATGTATTTGTACATATGAATAACAACAAATAGAAATATAAATGCTGGCGGTTATTTGATGATGTTCTCAATTTTTTAAATGTTTTTTTTTTTTTTTTTTGTTGATTATTGCTGGTTGTTCTTGTTTTTGCAGTAACCAATAGTTTGTAATTTTATGTAGTCTATCTTATGTATTTTGCAATATTTGAATTCTATCGTTTAAACAACTGAAACAAAACATATATGCACTTGCATTAGTGTAGGTAAGGTAATAGATATTCAATAGGATGGACAGTGGTTTAATTGTAATAAATAAAATAACATCAAACCTATAAAAGTGATCGATAAAAGACGTATCTGTTGTTTTCTCCACCCTACGATCTAAAACTGAGTTGTGAAAATATTTTAAGGCTAGAAAAAATTTAAATTTAATTTTGATGATTTATTTTCTAATTGCTTTCCACAGTGCGATATTTACCTACATATCTATATGTATATATCCAGGTGTTTATGACAATTTGCGAGAAGATGAGTAAATAAATGCTTGAATGATGTGTGTTAGGAAAATTTACATTTGTATAATTGTATGTGTATGTATTTAAAACCAAAGAATGTATCCATTACTTCGATTTATTATCTAAAGTACTTAAATATATATTAAAGCTGTATGAGTTGACAGATAGAAAATTTTACAAAAAATGTCAATAAATTTACAAAAAAAAAAAAAAAAAAAAATAACTTATTATTATTTTTGTACACAAAGTATCTTTGAAAAACACATGTCAATATTTAAAAGTTTCTTTTTAGAAATAATTTTTTTTTTTTTTTTTTTGTAAAAAGTTTGTAAACATAACTTATATGTATATTTGCAACAATTAACATATTACATAAGTTTTGTTGTCGATATTAGATGTTGGACAATCTGTTGCATGGTGTACAATTGTTGAAAATAATTGCTAGGAATGGAAAAGGAATTTTAAATAAATATAAAATAATAAAATTTATTTAGAAAATGAGTCATGTTCAGTTCTATTAATATAATAAAAATTAAAAAATATTAAAAATGTTTATTTTGTTATTTTATACATTTTCGGTATGCCGCCAACCCGAATCGAACCTAGGTTCTTCTAATGTATCATACCCCTAGAGCAGTAATGTACACACACACTACTATACATTTTCGCTTGTGTGTGTGAAGCAGCAAAAAACTTGACTTGATTTGCATTGACATTAATGAGGGAGCAGCAGTCGAACGAACTAGTTTATAGTGTACGTGTGAAGCAGCGTTGCGTAAGCAGCATTTGTGGTCTAAACTCGAGAGTCAGGAAATTTGAAAATTGCGCATTTCTGCCCTAAAGTAAAGAAAAACGGTTCAAAAGTAGTCACGAGGTTTAGTGATCGGTTCCAATTCTGTAACTTTATAAGGGAGGAACCTGCCACTTTACATGGGGTTTTCGTTGAAGGTGACTAATTAGCCCCTTGGTCACAGAACTGGCCCAAGAGACATGTTTAGTTTCTATTAGTATAACAAAAATATAAAAAAAAAAATCCAAAATGTTTATTTTTTAATTTTATAAATTTTCGTTAATAACTGTTGGCGGCACCCCCAATCGAACCTAGGTTCTTCTAATGTATCATACATTAGTATAGTCTTCAACGCTAACTACAGATTTTTAATTCAAACTTAAGAATGCGCGCTTAACATGAATGTTAGAAATTGACTCTCTACTGTTATTCAGTGAGTGAGGTGGTGTCAACTGTCAAAATATGTAATACAAAGTATTTTTTTGGTGAGAAGTTTAATTTTGATTAATTGTAACTTTTTTTGTTTTAAGCAAGATCTTTATGAATCTTTTTTATCTTAAAGACTGATGTTATCTATAGTAGAAAATAATAATAATTTAAAAAAGTTTATCAATAAAATATTGGAGATTTTTCCGTCTTCAACTCTTTATATTTTTGATTTTATATTAATTATTATTAGACAAAAAGTAAAAAGTCCCACAAAGCCCCGTTATCTAAATGGCACTTTTTTAATTTTGTTCCTTTTCAATTCGCAAACCAATTACTGATAATGTGTCAACGTATTTCTCACCAAAAAAAGATTTGATATTTAGTTGCTTACATAAAAGGACATGAAAAGTTTGCGTATTTTTTAAGTTCATTTCTGGAAATATTAGAAAATTTCAAACTTTTGATATTAAAACTAAAAAATCATTTTGAAACAAAATACAGTGCACTCACAAAAACGTGAACGACTCAGAAATGTGAACAAATTTTTTTACACAGATTATTCTAAAACGTGAACAAAAAATGAAAGCTCAAAAACGTGAAAAATTTATATTGAATTTTTGGTGTTTAAAAATTGGGAAAACCCCGAATAAGAATAAAATGTTTTATTTCTAATCCTAGTATAATATAATACCTGTTTTTGTTCGTCGAAAACGTAAATATCCTTGGTAAAAATTAGTTCACGTTTCCGCGAGTTTACTGTAGTTAATAAAATTAAAAATGTGTATTATCGAGAAGAATAGAAATTAATTTATCAATGTATTTAACTTTTTCTCTAAACACTTGTGGTAGGCCCAGTAAATATTTCAGTTGTAACAAAATACGGAAATGCTAGAGATCTTTTATAAACTACACTAAAGGAAGAAATCCGATTCATAATCAACAACGGTTGTGGTCACATTTGTAATTTACGGAAACAGCTTTTTAATACCTTTCGTTAACAAATTTAACAGAAAACATAATTTAATTTAACAATTTGATACCAACTTGGTGCCAATTAGGTATCGATTTTCGATAAGAATTGAACACGCAGTGTTGAATTTAAACACATACGGTGCAGATTCACTATTGACACAGAATGGTATCGTTTTCAACACGTATGTGTTCAATTTTTCTCTGGGTGTACTAATCCCTATCTGGTACTGATGGCAGCCGATATACATTTGCGTTCAGCAGAAAAACGTGAATCTTCTGCAATTGTTGGAGAACTTACAACTAGTATTATACCGAGTTCTAACCGTGAGTCGATGTAATACTAGTGATGAATACAAAACATCATAGAAGAAGCATTTTTCTGATTTTTAAGTATTTTATACGTATGTATGTGAGGAAAATATAACTTACATTAAAATTGCTTAAGCAATAAATCTCTTAAGGTCCGATATGCTCACTACACTATATACTATTTTATTCCACGGAAAAGATATCATCGAATAATGTATTGTTTCAATTGGTAAAGTATCCGAAGAAGACAGAAGGCAAGAAATCAAGATTGTCTAGAGGGAACTTCAATACATATTTAATTCATAGATTATTAATATCATTAGATTTAATTTTTATCTTTTTGTAATTATTACTACTTACCTGGTAATGAGTTGTCATTATTATACCCTTCACCACAGGTGTAAAGGGTATATATAAGTTTTCGGTTTGTAATTTCCACAATTTTCGTCGGAGAGCAAAAAAGTTGATGTTTTCGGGATCCTTTTAAAAAATTATGTGTTGGTTGAAATGGCGTTTATGAAGTCCACCGATAATTACCATTTATAATATATACTTATATATCAAATGATCAGAAAACCTTTCGAGAATTTTGCTATTGAAATTTAGCAAGATCGGTTCATCAATGTCGGAGATATGCTTGAAAACCGGTTTTTAAAACCTGATATTGACACCAATTTCAAGCACGGTTGCTTATGTGTGTGGGTTATATCATTTAGTTTAAGAGATACTTAGGTTAAAGCAATTGTACCCCCAATTTTAGTCTACTTTCCTTAAAGTTTTTAAACTAGGAGACCTTAGGTTAGGTCCTAAAATTTGCAGTGAAATTTCTCCAAACCAAGACCCGAAAAAATTAAAATTTGGATTTTATTTTGGATTATGAGAAATAATGTCAATATTTGGAACTAAATTAAATTTAAACTGATAAAGGTATTTAAATGAAATTTTGGCACAGTATAGATAAATTCCAGTCTTAGGAAAACTTGTTTCACAAATTAATTTTTTCTATTGAAATAATCACCCAACCGTTATAAAAGGCGTGGAGCAGAACATTTTTCTTTTTTATGTTTAGATAACATGTGGATGTAAAACCGTTCCCCAAAGTGTCACTGATTTTACATTACACGCATTTACATTAAGATTTCTTATGAAACCATTTAAAATATTCTGTAGTCCCGAACAAAAAAAAAAAATTTTAGCAGTGAAAATACTATTTAGATATACTATGTAGATTTTTTAAAAAAAAATTTAAGGTCCTAAATTAAACTTTAAAAACACTAGAAAAAAAAAAAAAAAAAAAACGTGTGTAAAATTTGATTTGACCTAAATATATTCTAAACTGAAAAAGATACATGTAAGCATGTTTTTTGTAGAGATTAACAAAGACTACCTATATGTAATTTTTATTATTAGTTATTAGTGTAACTAATACTTATTTGATAAAGCTTTCCATAATTTGTATAAAATATTATTTTCCAAACTCCAAGTATTGAATTTGGCACTTTTACTAAAGCAACTTAGAATTGTCCATCAGTCCATGTTTAATTTTAATCAGATATCGCCTACATTTTACAAATTTCTAAATTAATTCCAATAATAAAAAAAAAAAAATTTGCGACCACTGTCTGAAGGATATAATTAAATCGTCCTTTCGAGATTTAGTTTCAATCGATTTTAGTTATGAAAAGTTATTATAAATTAAACAAAATTTAGTTAGAATAAAATAGTAATTTCCACATGTGTACACGTTTATTTTCTTAAATCTATTTAAAGGTGATCCTTTTCGCAAGTACCCAACATACTTATGGTGTTATAAATATAAAAATATTATGATTATTATTATATATTTTTATATGTATATTTTTTATTATTTTCATATAAAATGTGCATCTCATCTTTTACAATTTGTTACACATTTGACCCATTTGAAAAAAAGCCATGGATAATAGTTGGGACTACAGAAAAATAAAGGAACTAAAAAGAATAAAAAACCATTTTTATACAAACACTTTGACAATTTGAATGTGTGTTTAAATATACATATATAAAAAGGCACACTAACACTATGAAAAAATAAATTCACACACATGTCGGGTCATAAAAAAATAAAAAAAAAAAATGCAAAAAATAATATTATGAGTTCTACTTATAGTTTCTCATTAAAATGGGATTCAAGTCATGTCAACAGTGTGTAATCAGTAAAAGAATGTGGAACATTGACTTTAATAAGAGAAAATGGCAGGGAACACATAGAAAATGTGAGAAATAAAAAAACGAAAAACTATAAAAAAGGCAAAAAGATAATAGAAAAAGAACCTAAAACGGAAAATAGTTTAAAAGGGAAAGAAATTGTGGGCAAACTAAGCTGTAATTATGAGCCTATATTTTCTAGCAAAGATTTTTTTTATGACCTATATCAGGAGAAAATACATAAGTTTATGAACTGAAGGTTGTGATAACAAACAAACAAGAAAGGATATTATAGGATACTCGTGTGTTGACTTTCGCAGTAGTCATTTATTAAAAAATCATATTCATGTGAAATTGATTTGGAAGTTTTTTTAATATTAATATTTTTTTATTTAATTTAATATTTTTTTTGTTTGTTTATTTTCACAAAAACTATACACAAAATTATATGTTAATATCATATTTTTATAGGATTATTTAAAAAAAAAAATAAAAAAAAAAATAAAAAAAATATTTTTAAGAAGTATCATTTTAAAATATATATTTTTAATATCTTTCTAAATTTCTCTAAAAAAGCGGCGATCAACTTGTTGCCTCCCCTATAGCTTTGTTTTATACACACTACTTACCAAAGCTAGAAATCTCAGCAATGTGTTTTTGTTTTCACAAATTTGGTTAAACCTTTTAGTTTATACCACACTTTTCGACATTTTGTATTTATATACTTCAATCTGTATGTTTTCACAATTAAGGGTTGTGAACAACCTTTTCGCTGGAGAGGCTAAGATCGCCAACTATGTTTACAATAATTTCTGTATTTATATTAAACTTTTAAATAAAAAAGAATATGAGAATTATAAAATATTATTGAAAAATACAAACACTGACTTAGATAAAAAAAATGTTCTGTTGTGTTTATAGTAGAATGCCTGGGCAATATTTAAATTCCTGTGTATTTGTTGTTGTTGTTATAAAAGGGGTTCTTATAAGTTTTATGCACACATAATATACATATATACATACATATATGTTAATATGTATGTTTTTAAGTTTAGCAGACAACAAAGAATATTGAATAAATATAGAATATTAACAAATATTATGTTTTTTGTTGTGGTAAATGAAGGGTTGATTTTACTATAATATACAGGTCTTTAATATGAAATAATTTTTGTAATTTAGACTTTGGACTTGAAAAAATTACTTCTTATTTTAATTATATGATTTATAAAGAATACTGTTATAATAAAAAAAAAAATATCATAAAATATATACTCCTTTTTTTTTGATTTTTATATGTTCTATAAGTGACACAAATTTATTTTGTTTATAATTTTTGGCAAAATTTTAAGGTCCTTAGCATTTAATTTGTAGTACCTTTATAAAAAACAATTCATTGGCATAAGTTTAGTGGAAAATAATTATATGTACAAATTGATATTTTTACTCAACGGATTGTCATTAAGTCCACAGTTCGAACAGTTTAACCAATTAAAAGTGAAATTAAAAGTATTTGTTGAATATTTGTCACGCATCTTAATAACATTGTTTTTATTATAGGTTTTGTATTGTAGAAATTAAAAAAATCAAGATAACGTCCGCACATGTGCTCCACTTTTGCAAGCACTGTTTTAGATCGAAATTATGACACTTGATTGGCAAAAACATAACTTATAGAACGGTACAGTGACGATGTTACTACATCGGGCTTCTAAATCGATTTTTGAATCACAACATATTATATCTCTGCAGCGACCAATATTTATCTTCAGACCTTCATGACATAAGGATTTCCAAAGAATACTGAATACTGCGGGTTTATATTGGAGCTATAGGAAATTATGGACCGATTCTCATAAAATTTTTCAATGTTGTTTCTACTTACATAAAACTTCTTTGTGTCGAATATTAACTTGATACTAACATTCGTATGGGATTTATACACGTTAAAGTGATTTTCGGAAGGGGGGTTTATATGGGAGCTATGGTCAATCGTGGACCGATTTTCATAAAATTTGGTACAAAGATTGGTACTTGCACAAAACTTTGTTGGACCTAATTTCATTAAAATATTCTTATTATTAAGAAATTTTTAAGTGCGGAAACTCTATTCCGGGGGGACATTTGTATGGTAGGTGAAATAATCGACCGATCATAACCAATTTCAATAGATTTCGTCCTTGTATCATAAATGTCCCACCTGCCAAATTTCATTTAATTATCTTCAAAATTTCGACCTGTACTTTGTGCACAAGTTTTACAGCCAGCCCACAGTGTCCAAAAATAAAATGGAAATAAATCTGGAATTTCCAAATGGCTGGTACGATTTCCATGAAATTTCAGACAGTGTAGAGGTGTAGACAAGTTTAAGTTTTGAGTTTGGACGTTATAAGCATAACGGGGGCGGGTCCAGTGGGTCCTAAAGTTGGACACCTTGGGTGTTCAAAAAATTTAAAATGATCTAGATTCGTTATATCTCAGCCGATTGCAAAGATTTTTACATTAGTAGATTCTGTTAGTCGAGAAAAACATTGTCGTATATGTAGGTTATCTATTTTAGTTTAAGAGATATTTGGCTTCAAAGATTAAAATTTTTATTTTTGGACCTGTCTTGGTAAAGATTTCTCGCTATAGCGGGTCCAAATTTCACTCGATTTTTTTTGAAATATTATTTATTTTATTAACAACAAATAACATAAATTTTGTCTTTTTTTTCAAATATATATAAGAAATTTTATAATACGAAAATTTGTTAAAGACTTTTTTCAAAAAAACACCGAGAAAGGACTGATTTTTGATTTTGTACATATTATTCATTTTTAATTTTGCAAATAAAATTTTCGTTAGTGGATGTTTTTAAATGAAATTTTACACCTAAATAGATTTTTTAATGCTTAATTTGGTCCTTTAATCAGTTTTTTGGTTTTCTTAATAGAAATGCCGCAAATCCCAAAAAAACTTTCAAAAATTTCAAAAAATGGGATTTTTAAAATTTTTTGCTATATCTTTCCAACCGATATTGGGGAGCAAAAATTTCTATTTCCAAAAAATTAAAAACACATCACACTTTGTAAAAAATATAATTATTTTTTAATTCCAGCTTTACGATTTGAGAAATTAAGGCAAAAATCGGAAAATTAAAAAAAAATTGGTCAACTTTGAGAGACCCTAGTTCACTCAGTATTAAAGTTTTTAATATTTTTTTCCTTAACACAATTCCTTATAAAGTAATCTTTCAGAAAAGTATAAATACTATATATGTTACTTAAGAAATTTTTTTTATAACTCAAAAAGAACGTAACTACCTTTTTCGCAAAAAAACGGCGAAAAATCGAGTTTTTTTTCAAAATTCAAATTCAAATGCATATAACTTTTGATTCCGTAAAGATTTTTTCTGCACAATTTTGTTAATTGTTGTTAATAAAATAAAAAAATATTTCAAAAAAATCGAGTGAAATTTGGACCCGCTATAGCGAGAAAACTTTACCGAGACAGGTCCAAAAATAAAAATTTTAATCTTTGAAGCCAAATATCTCTTAAACTAAAAGAGATAGATCTCAACTAGCAGAATCTAGTAATGTAAAATCTTTGTAATCGGCTGAGGTATAACGAATCTGGATCATTTTAAATTTTTTGAACACCCGAGGTGTCCAACTGTAGGAACCGACCCCGTTATGCTTATAACGTCCAAACTCAAAACTTAAACTTGCCTACACCACTACTAGATCTCGACTAGCAGAATCCACTCGACTAGCAGAATCCACTCATGTAAAAATCTTTGCAATCGGCTGAGATATAACGAATCTGGATCATTTTTTTTTTTTTTTTTTTTGAAATATAAAAAATCGAAAGTGTCAAAAATTCAAATTTATTTTCTATAATCATAAAGATAGATTTGTTGCAATTAAACAAAGACATATTTCATTAATATCAATGCATAAGTTTTCATTTTATTCACAAATTAGTGAATAAACTCACACTTTTTTACTTGAAAATACTCAAAATCGCAATCCGTATAATTAAAATGGTCACACTGTCATTATAAGTGGCGTCCATCAAAAAATACTTTTTGGGTGTTTAAAATAATTTTAAGTCGATCCCAGCTTTGCAATTTGAAAACTTAGCAAAACGAATTAAAAAAAAATCAAAATTAACAAAGTTTTTTTTTTTTTGCCCCAAGATCGTACAAATTTACTTTGCACGCATTTGCATTAAGATCTCTTTTGAAAACATTAAAAAAATGTTAAAGCTCAGATTAAAAAACAAATTTTATCAGTAAATAAATATTATCACCTTTTTGGAAAAGAAAACATTAAAAATTTTAATTTTTTTAAAAGTTTAACTTCAGATTAGTATAACTTTTTAAAAATATTTACAATTTTGGAATCTGGCGAATATTTTTAAACAATTTTAGGAGCAATACTAAACCCGTCAAGTTAAAAAAAAAAAAAAAACTAAAAAAATTGTCCAAAAGTGGGGTAAACATTTATTTCGACCAGAATATTTCTTAAACTAAAAAAGATAACCTACATATGTAAGCATATTTTTTGTCGAGATTTACAAGGACTATCTATGTATAAAATTTTAGTCATATCGTAAATTAATTTTTGCAGATTTTTCAAAAAAATTTCATACCCGAGGTGACCAACTTTGGACCTACGACACTACCCCTCAGTCCAAATCAACTCTAAAACTTCTTAGCACTTACCATTTAAAATGTTTATTAAGATATTTTCAACTGTTCAAAAGTTGCAGAATTATCAAAAAAAAAAAAAAATAGTTTTATAACCACTGTGCGGGGTGTATGATTGAACAAAAGATGCGGACTAAATTATATTCAATATTCTTTGTCGTCTGCTAAACAACAAAACACACATATTAACATACATAATGTATTTTATATGTGTGCATTTTTATAACAACAACAAATACAGAGACATTGAAATATTACCCAGGTAAATGTACTTTCCAAACAACAGAATGTTTTTTTTTTTTTTTATACAAATGAGTGGTGGGTAATTTAATAATATTTTATAATTCTCATATTCTTTTTTATTTAAAAGTTGAATATAAATACAGAAATTATTGCAAACATATTCGGCGATCTTAGCCTCTCCAGCGAAAAGGTTGTTCACAACCCTTAATTGTGAAAGCATACAATTTGAAGTATAAAAATACAAAATGTCTAATGTCGTTTAAACTAAAGTTTATAACTATAATTTGTGAAAGCAAAAGACACATTGCTGAGATTTCTAGCTTTAGTAAGTAGTGTGTATAAAACAAAGCTATAGGGGAGGCAACAAGTTGATCGCTACTCTTTTATTTTATGTAAGCAATATTAGCTAAATTAAAGATTATTTTTATACCCTTCACCACAGGTGTAAAGGGTATATATAAGTTTGTCATTCCGTTTGTAATTTCCACAATTTTCGTCGGAGAGCAAAAAAGTTTATATTTTCGGAATCCTTGTAAGAAGCGATGACGATTGGACCATGTCCGTCCGTCCGTCCGTCCGACCGTCCGTCCGTCCGTGTGTCGGTTGAAATGGCGTTTATGAAGCCCACCGATAACTGACATACATAATATGTATGTCAAACGATCGGAAATGCTTTCGAAAATTTTGCTATTGGAATTCAGCAAGATAGGTTCATACAATGCGGAGATATGTTCAAAAAACCGGTTTTTTGAACCGGTTTTCCAGTTTCTGAAGCCTCTGTATACACTACGGACTTCGTTTTTACAAAGAATTCTCGGACATTTTTTTCTGAATTTTTGTTCTGAAAAAATGAAATAAATCGGTTCAGTAATAACTGAGATATCGGACAAAACGCATTTTTTATTTTTTGAAGCCTTGGTTTAAGCTATAGATTTTTATTTTTATACAGATCGGTCACAAATATTTTTATAAAATTTCAGTTTTTTGAATCAGGAAGATCGGTTTATAAATGATGGAGATATGCTTTAAAAACCGGTTTTTAGAACCGGTTTTTTAGTTTCTGAAGCCTCTGCATATACCAGGGACTTCGAATTTTTAAAGGGGGCTCGAAAATTATTTTCTGAATTTTTGTTCTGAAAAAATTAAATAAATCGGTTCAGTAATAACTGAGATATCGGGGAAAACAAATTTTTTATTTTTGAAGCCCTTGTTCAAGCTATAGATTTTTATTTTTATATAGATCAGTCATAAATATTTTTATAAAATTTCGGTTTTTTTAATAAACCAAATTCGTTCATAATCAACAGAGTTATGGCCCAAAAACAAATCTGTTAAGAATATAAATACACCAACAAACATGTATATTAAGCATTGTAATGACTATTAGTGACGTTTTTTGTTTTTTGTATAGACAAGTAGTTTAGTTATCAACAGCAGTAATATGATGAATAACAGTGTTGTTGTTGTTGTTCTTTGTATATGCAATCTGTACAAAAATAAATAGATATGGAATTGTAGTTGTTTATTTTTAAAAACTAAAACATATCTGTTAAGAATATACATAAATACATACACAAACATGTATATTAAGCATTGTAATGACTATTAGTGACGTTTTTTGTTTTTTGTATAGACAAGTAGTTTAGTTAGCAACAGAAGTAATATAATGAATAACAGTGTTGTTGTTGTTCTTTGTATATGCAGCCAGTTTGTATATACACACATAAAAAAATAAGTAAATATGGAACTGTTGTTGTTGTTTATTTTTTAAAAGCAAAGCCTGCTATGATTTTTTTTTTTATATATATTCAAATTTTCGTAGTTTGAAAAAAATTTAGATTTATATATGTGAAAATATGAAAGCATACGTTAAGGCGAACATTTTATTATTTGTCGGTAATACGGTAATATGATTTCGATAAGATAGTAAGATGGTAATATGGTAATATGGTGAAGGGTATCAAAGATTCGGCACAGCCGAATCTTTTTTTCAATTTCATTTACTAAAATTTCGTTTTGTTTTATTTGCAGCTGATAAATGCTGCGAAAGACCAGTCAACGAATTATCTTAAAAAGAAAAGAAAAAATTCACAAATTTCTTTAAAAAATTTGTAAGCGAAATTTTTTAACATTTTATTATGACATGAGTTATATATAGGACACTTTTCCGAATCTGCAAAGTCCGGAGATTATAAACATGTTAACTTAATTTATTAAAAGTAATTGTAGGCCATATCGCCTAAAACGTTAGTGTTGCGAAAACGCATCAATAGTCATTTCAACGATATTTTTAAATCTGCTTTCCCAAAAAGTGCTTTTATGCTATGGGTGTGTACTAAAGGTATATAGCTATAAATTTGAACTAAAAAATTTTCAAAATGTTTAAAAAAATTTTCCGGGTCCAAAAATGGTACGATTTCTGAAATTTTCTATACCCTGTATTTCGGAATGTAAAATATATAGGCGTTCAAATTTTTTTAATTTGTTATGACAATCACAAAAACAAACTTTTTGCCAAATTTCGTAAAGTTATCTCAACGGAATCGGGTACTGGTCGAAAATGGGTTAAGTGATATTAGTAAGATGGGTTTATATGGGAGCTATGGTCAATTATGAACCGATCCATATGCAATTTGGTACAAAGATTTACACTTATATAAAACTCCTTTATACCGAGTTTCATTGAAATATTGCTATATTTACGGCATTTATGATCGTTAAACACCTATTCCTGGAGGACATTTACATATATGGGTGCCATGTGAAATAATGGACCGATCATAACTAATTTCAATAGTCTTCGTTCTTATACCAAAATAATTATCTGTGCCAAATTTCATCAAGATATCTTTAAAATTGCGACCTGTACCTTGTTTACATGGACAGCCAGCCAGATGGACGGACGGACATCGTTAAATCGTTTTGATTACATTAGTAGCTTAAAATTTAATAGTTTGCCATCTGATATTAAATCTATTAACATAATATCATTATTTAAAAATTTTTGCAAAAATTACATACACAATAACATTGAAACGCTTCTACAGTAAACATTATTAAATCATATTATTTTTAATTTTTCGTTTATGTAATTTTATTTAAATAATTTTTTGTGCATTAATGAAATACTATCGTGCCAACTTGCCTCAAAAATGCCTCTTAGGCGCTGGGGCTTACATTAAAATAAGATTATACAAAATATTGTACATTAAATTTTAAACAAATAAAAAAAAAAAAAATCGACTCAGAAAGTGATTCTGAGTCGAACGGTATACTTTAAGGTGGTGGTCCGATAATTATTTCTGTGCGTTACAAACATCAGCACAAACATTATAAGTATAAGTTTTATTAAAAACGATCCTTCATTTTTTAAATCGCACACTGTGCCTTGGTCCTATTAAATCAAATATTTTCTGACCCATAAAAAACCTATTTCCAATGGCTATGGTAAATTTTAATACTTTTTTGACCAGTATTTTAGAAGAAAATGCGTTTTTCACATTTCAGAATATATGGGATGGAAAATTATCAAAAAATTTTAACCTGGCTGAAACTGACTTAAATCCTCAATAAGTTTTGTGGTAATGATATTTTGAACAAATTTGTTACGGAAATTAACTCACAAGACTTGAAATTAATAGAGTGCAAAATTTTAGCACAATAGGTTTCATTTTCTAACCATGATTGTTGTTCAAAGTTCAAGAATATAGAAAAACTGATAAAAACTACTACTTTCAACAACTACCCAGCAAAAACATTACTTACCCGGTAAGTCAATATATTACATTGCTAAAAGGCGGTAACTACTTATAATTCGGGTGAAAAAATCATTACATTTGTATGGCGATGACCACGAATTCATGGGTCCCCATTATTAAAATACTTATTTTAAACAATTAAATAAGTAGTTAATCAAATGCTACAAAACTATAAATACTTCAAAATTACAAAATTGCTAAAAAAAATTAAAAACAAAATGTTGGCTCAACTGAGATTTGAACCTAGGCAAAAACATTTGTTCATGTTTCAAAGACTACTGTCTTACTCACTACGCCATGTATGTGTTATAATTTGTGTGCGTTATTAATAGTTTCAACATACCAATAGAAATTAAAATAATTCACTGAAAAAACGTTTGGGTTTAGTTCGCGGTTGAACCGACAACCTTCTGAGTGCTACGCTGTCGCTCTAGCGAACTGAGCCATTGCAGAACTAAATGAAATTGCTGTTTACTGGTAACTAGTTATTCCACTACTCGAAGAAATGAGAAAAATAATGACAACTCATTACCTGGTAATGAGTCTAGTAAGTAGTATTCATTACCAAAAGCCAACAAATTTTTGCTGGGTAAATACAGGGTAGTAAAGTTTTGATGACAAAATTTTTGGTTTTTTAAATTTTTCAGCTTTTTGGTCGCGGTCTGTGCGCCCCTCAACCGAATACAAAATTTGGGATTGATACTTGTTGTAATTGTGCGTATTTTGCGCTATATCCCGTCGATGTGCCCGAAATAGTCAATGTAGTAGATAATCTCAAAGTTTGGAAAACAAGTGCGAAAATTTTTCAAAAAGTCAGTTTTTCACGAGGCACATTCATAGTTTCATATTAAACGGCATGGATTACTGCGTGAACTTAGTTTTTTGTTATTTTACATAACAAAATCAAAGGAGCATTAAAAATTATTCAAAAATTGCACTTTTTGTTTTTGTATTTTTATATAGAAAATTGCAATTTAAACAAATATTAGATATATAGATATAAGAGTGCCGACAAATATAATTGATTGGGATCATAAATTTAAGTCAAATGTCGTTGATAATTGAAAACGGGACACTTTTGTCAAAACACATTTCGCAAAGGCACATCGTGTGGACAGCATGAAATTAACTATAATTAACATAATTAGTAGGTGTTTATTATGCTTAATAAAAATTCGGAGGCGCATTAAAAAATTTTGAGAGATAAACATTTTATGGACAAAAACATATTTACTTGTGTTAAAAAAGGATCACAATATTAAAAAGCATTTCTATGTAATAAACTCTAACAAAATATATTATCAATCAATATATAGAGAAATAACTTAGATTCGATCCAAAATTTTCACAAAATTAAAAAAAAAACGCGATTTTTATTGAAAAGAAAATTTTTAAAATTTTACTAGGAAACCCTAAAATATGATGCACTAATGCCATCAAACATTGAAAATGTTATAAATTTTATTTGAATAACTCAGTAGGCTGTGATATTATGTGTAATTTTGACCAGAATTGTAAATAAACTTCTAGTTTGTAAAAATTTTTATATGTTCAACTTTAAACCGTCATAACTTTCGCGCCCCCCACATGAAATGATTCAACATGCATTCGAGTCACCTTATATTTATACAGAAGGATTTTAATGTGCCATCAAAAAAAATTATATTTTTTTTGAAGGGCTAAAATAAAAAATTTTTTATAATTGCCCATATATTTACTTTGGGTCTAAAATAAAACTTATATGTGCTGTTTTATCTCACATTTACCGAGTGGTAAAAGTAATATATTTTTTAATTCCAAAACATATGAAAAGTAGGCCAGCTATTTTTAATGGCTGCCACAAATTTTGGGAGATAGGCGTGTCCTTGCGCCGTTTTTTTTCATTTTAGACCTAAAGTAATATGTGTACCAAGTTTCAATTTGCTACGACAACTCCTTCCATTTTTGTCTCATTTGTATGGAAACAAAGCACTGTGGCACGCCTCTTATAACGATGTAGTGACGATTTCAATGAAAGAAGTAAATTTTTGAAAGATATTTTTTCAACACTTTGTCACAAAAAAGTGGGAGTTTTTCTAATTATTTAATTTTAGGATAATTATACCCTACACCACCAAAGGTGGTTGGGGTATTATGTGTTTGTGCAGAAGTTGTAACGCAGAGAAAAAATCATCGGACCCCCACCTTAAAGTATACCGTTCGACTCAGAATTACTTTCTGAGTCGATTTAACGATGTCCGTCCGTCCGTCCGTCCGTCTGGTCGGCTGGCTGGCTGGACGGCTGGCTGGCTGGACGGCTGGCTGGCTGGCTGTCCATGTAAAGCTTGTGCGCAAAGTACAGGTCGCAATTTTGAAGATAATTTGATGAAAGCCTATTGAATTTGGTTATGATCGGCCCATTATTTCACCTAGCCCCCATACAAATGTCCTCCCGGAATAGAGTTTTAACACTTATAGATGGCATAAAAATAGGAATATTTTAATGAAATTTAGTACAAATAAGTTTTATATCAGCAGAAATCTGTCTGCAAAATTTCATGAAGATCGGTCCATAACTAACCATAGCTCCCATATAAACTCCTCTCCCGAAAATCACTAACATTCATAAATTCCATACAAATGTTATTATTATGTTAATATTTAACACAAGTAAGTTGTATACATATACGTAATTATGTGGATCGAAATGGTGTAGGGTATCATATAGTCGGGCTTGACCGACTATATCTTCTTCTCTCGTTTTTTTATATTATGTAAAAATTGTTATACGATATCTATGTTCGCTTAAATTCTATTTCAATTTAAAAAACTCTTGGAATCTTAATTTTTTGTTTTACAGATTATGGTCTCAAGATTAATTTGATTAATTATATTTAATACTAGCTAATACCCGGTGTGCTTCGCCACCCCCCGAAATGAAATACAGTAATTAAAGGATTAAAAAAATATACTAATTTTTAATATTTAATTTTTTTGGGAGGGACCATACCCCCATAATCCGCTAATTTATTAGACAAATGTTTTCATGGATGTCAAAATTCTTTGTGCAAAATTTGAGCATTCCAACTCCAACAGTTTCCCAGATATACGAATTTTTGCATTTAATTCATATGGGAGGTACTATGCCCCCTACTTCTAGTCCGCCCATATTTTTCTTAAATATTAATATTGATACCAAAGTGGCTCCGACAAAATTTTAGAACTGTAACTGTTATATTTTCTCAGATATGATAATTTAATATTTTCTTTATATGGGAGGTGCCACGCCCACTATTGCTAGTGTACCAATTTTTGTCCAAAATATTAATATTGAAGCTAATGCTAGTCGTACAAAATTTGAGCTCTCTAACTTTTCTAGTTTCCCATATATAAAAATTTTGGTATTAACTTTATATGAGAGATGACACGCCCACTTTTGCACAAAATATTCACCTTGACACTTAAGTTTATTGTACAAAATTTGGGAAATGTAACTGTAATATTTTCCTAAATTTACGGCATTTGGTATTGGCAAGCAATATTAGGCGAGGGATGTGCCACACCCCCTATTGCTAGTTCGCCTATATTTTTTCAGAATGTTCATATAGGTGTCAAAGTTGTTAGTGCAAAATTTGAGGACTCTAGTATTACCAATTTCCGAGATATACTACTTTTAATAGTTATTTAGTAAGTGGGCGTGGCACCTCGCCCACATAGAATTTCAAAATAAAAAGTAGCCCACTTTTCCTTCCAGGCATATAGGAACACACTGTGAACAATTCAAGAAAATCGGTTTAGCCGTTTAGGCGGCTATAGACTTCAAACAAACATACATACAAACAAACACACATTAATTTTTATATCATTATTAAATTAAACACAACTCATGTGAAATTGTTTGATATCTTCACAGAAAGTTTTCACGAAATACTTTTACAAATTAATGTTTTGTGAATATCTGCCTAAAATTAGCATTGAAAATAATTTTTGGAAATTCCCAGCAGTTTTCAAAAAACTGGTTTGACGGTTAACCTACAATTAAATAAATTAGGTAATTAATAGGTTTAAATAAATAATTTCGGTTAAAAATTAAAAATATGCTATTTTAGCTTAAAGGCTTGCTTGTGTTTGGGATTTTATATGTATTTCTCGTTGGTTCAATTATTTGAAATATATTAATCTTCCATCCCTGAAACAAATGGTTTTATTTCTGTGCAATTACATAGCATAGTTTTAGGTGCCAATTAAATAAAATACAATTTAATGCTTTAATAAATAAATGTGGTTGTATTTTGAGTACTTTGTAAACACTAATAATAATTAAATGATTTTTAGATAAAAGCTTAATTTTTATGCTTCCAAAATAAAAATTATAATGAAGGTGATGCTATTTTAAGAATATATTAAAACATAGTGATATAATACACATAAAACATCTGAAACATTACATCCTGAACTTAATGTTTAAAATCAACACGCAGACTGACGGACAGATTTAATGCAGTGTCCACAATATTTTTTATACCCTACACCACCAAAGGTGGTTGGGGTATTATGTGTTTGTGCAGAAATTGTAACGCAGAGAAAAAATCATCGGACCCCCACCTTAAAGTATACCGTTCGACTCAGAATCACTTTCTGAGTCGATTTAATGATGTCCGTCCGTCCGTCTGGTCGGCTGGCTGGCTGGCTCGACGGCTGGCTGGCTGTCCGTAAAGCTTGTGCGCAAAGTACAGGTCGCAATTTTGAAGATAATTTGATGAAATTTGGTACATATACTTTTTTTAATACATTGAATTTGGTTATGATCGACCCATTATTTCACCTAGCCCCCATACAAATGTCCTCCCGGAATAGAGTTTTAACACTTATAGATGGCTTAAAAATAGGAATATTTTAATGAAATTTAGTACAAATAAGTTTTATATCAGCAGAAATCTGTCTGCCAAATTTCATGAAGATCGGTCCATAACTAACCATAGCTCCCATATAAACTCCTCTCCCGAAAATCACTAACATTCATAAATCCCATACAAATGTTAGTATTATATTAATATTTAACACAAGTAAGTTGTATACATATACGTAATTGTGTGGATCAAAATGGTGTAGGGTATCATATAGTCGGGCTTGACCGACTATATTTTCTTCTCTCGTTTTTTTTAATAGAGATAGTAATTTTTTGGTTTACTAATATATGGATAAACAAAAAACAACTATTAAAAATTGCAATAGATCAAAATATTTTAAGAATTTTATTAGTATGTTTCAAATTAACAATTATTCGTAGATAAAATTATTGTAAAGGAGATTTGTTTTTATGAAGAAGACGTAACGTGTCGCATAAATATGTAAAATTATAAATTTTACATAGTTGTGCGACATATGACTCAGTTAATTATATGTAGTAATTAACTGAGTCATATGTGGGGCATTGAGTAAATCATCGTGCTTTAGTACATGCTCTATTTATTTGTCTAGGTTCAAATCTCACAGGAACTCAGTTCCTGCTTTCCTTTATTATTATTTTTATTATATTATTTAGATTTTTGTAATGATTTTTGTCGTTTTAGAATTTATATGATTTATTTAATTATTATTATTTTTTTTCAGAAAATCTTCATAAATATTGAGCGTATTTAAAAATAATATAATTATGACTTAAGACAATTTTCGTCATTTTCGAGATATGCTTCAACATATAGTGCAACTTGCTTAATTTTACAAATCGCTAGAATTAGAGTCAAACAAAAAACGAGAGAAGAAGATATAGTCGGTCAAGCCCGACTATATGATACCCTACACCATTTCGATCCACATAATTTTGTTTTTAGGTATATACAACTTACTTGTGTTAAATATTAACATAATAAGTACTAACATTTGTATGGGATTTATCCACGTTAGTGATTTTCGGGAGAGGAGTTTATATGGGAGCTATGGTCGGTTATGGACCGATCTTCATGAAATTTGGCAGACAGATTTTTGCTGATATAACTTATTTGTACTAAATTTCATTAAAATATTCCTATTTTTAAGGCTTCTATAAGTGTTAAAACTCTATTCCGGGAGGACATTTGTATGGGGGCTAGGTGAAATAATGGGCCGATCATAACCAAATTCAATAGGCTTCGTCCTTGTTTTGAAAAAAGCATATGTACCAAATTTCATCAAATTACCTGTACTTTGCGCACAAGCTTTACATGGACAGCCAGCCAGCCGACCAGACGGACGGACGGACATCGTTAAATCGACTCAGAAAGTGATTCTGAGTCGAACGGTATACTTTAAGGTGGGGGTCCGAAGATTTTTTCTCTGCGTTACAACTTCTGTACAAACACATAATACCCCAACCACCTTTGGTGGTGTAGGGTATAACGAGAAAGAAACTATAACTAACTATACCCTACACCATTGTGTATGAGCTCAAAATTAAACCTGCGGCCAATTGTAGACAAACACGTTTATTAAATGTAAAATAAATTATAGAAATACAGAGCAATGCATTGATACTAACATTTATATGATTTTATGCCCTTTAGATCGATTCCTGGAAGTGGGTTTATATGGGAGCTATGGTAAATTAAGGACCGATTCTCATAAATTTTGGAAATGTTATTTCTACTTATATAAAACTTATTTGTGTCGAATATTAACTTGATACTATCATTCGTATGGTGTTTATGCTCATTAAAGTGATTTTCGGATAAGGGGTTTATATGAAAGATAATGGTCAATTATGGACCTTGATCTTGATGAAATTTGGCAAAAAGATTGACACTTTTACAAAACAAACAAGAGCGAATGTTATATTCGGCCCCGCCGAATTTGTATACCCACGATCAACTTTTTCAAAGTTTACGTTATATGGGAGGGGGCGGTAAAGTGAGCATTACATTGTTTACATTGGTCCTTGAACTATTTGGACACAATTTCGTTAATTTTCACCTAATATGGGAGGTGGGTGGTAAAGTAGGCAGACCGTGCCCATTTATGTTTTCCGAGTTTATATCGATCCCAAAACTATACGTACAAAATTTCGTTGCCGTAAATGCTTTTGTTGAAGAAATATCAGCAGAAAAGTATAAAACGGACACCCTGTGTTTCTAGTTTTTAGCCCATAGATCGACTCAGAATCTAATCAGTACCAAGAAAATATATACTTTGTGGGGTCTTAGATGATTCCTTCGACATGTTACACACGGAATGACAAAATCAATATACCCCCCATTTTTTTGATGGTGGGTATAAAAATATTGATATATTTAAGGCATTTATGATCGGTTAACCTCTATTCCGGGAGGATATTTGTATGGGGGCTAAGTGAAATATGAACCGATCATAACCAATTCCAATAGTCTTCGTCCTTGTGTCAAAATAATTATTCTTGTGATTCTGAGTCGAACAGTTATCAAGGATTTTAGTTTTGACTAAGATTTTCATATAAAAATCGACTTTTGGTATGAAACATAAGTGATCACGAAATAAGCTTATTTTCTCGAAAAACGCAGTATTTACCGAGTTATTAAGGATTTGAGTTTTGATTGAGATTTTCATAGAAAAAATCGATTTTTGGTATGAAACATAAGTGATCACGAAATAAGCTTATTTTCTCGAAAAACGCAGTATTTACCGAGTTATTAAGGATTTTAGTTTTGAATGAGATTTTCATATAAAAATCGACTTTTGGTATGAAACATAAGTGATCACGAAATAAGCTTATTTTCTCGAAAAACGCAGTATTTACCGAGTTATTAAGGATTTTAGATTTGACCGAGATTTTCATATAAAAATCGACTTTTAGTATGGAACATAAGTGATTACGAAATAAGCTTATTTTCTCGAAAAACGCAGTATTTACCGAGTTATTAAGGATTTTAGTTTTGATTGAGATTTTCATATATAAAAATCGACTTTTGGTATGAAACATAAGTGATCACGAAATAAGCTTATTTTCTCGAAAAACGCAGTATTTACCGAGTTATTAAGGATTTTAGATTTGACCGAGATTTTCATATAAAAATCGACTTTTGGTATGAAACATAAGTGATCACGAAATAAGCTTATTTTCTCGAAAAACGCAGTATTTACCGAGTTATTAAGGATTTTAGTTTTGATTGAGATTTTCATATATAAAAATCGACTTTTGGTATGAAACATAAGTGATCACGAAATAAGCTTATTTTCTCGAAAAACGCAGTATTTACCGAGTTATTAAGGATTTTAGTTTTGATTGAGATTTTCATATAAAAAAATCGATTTTTGGTATGAAACATAAGTGATCACGAAATAAGCTTATTTTCTCGAAAAACGCAGTATTTACCGAGTTATTAAGGATTTTAGTTTTGACCGAGATTTTCATGTAAAAATCGACTTTTGGTTTAAAACATAAGTGATCACGAAATAAGCTTATTTTCTCGAAAAACGCAGTATTTACCGAGTTTTTAAGGATTTTAGTTTTGGCCGAGATTTTCATATAAAAAATCGATTTTTGCTATGAAACATAAGTGATCACGAAATAAGCTTATTTTCTCGAAAAACGCAGTATTTACCGAGTTATTAAGGATTTTAGTTTTGATTGAGATTTTCATATAAAAAAATCGATTTTTGGTATGAAACATAAGTGATCACGAAATAAGCTTATTTTCTCGAAAAACGCAGTATTTACCGAGTTATTAAGGATTTAATTTTGATTGAGATTTTCATATTAAAAAATAGATTTTTGGTATGAAACTTAAGTGATCACGAAATAAGCTTATTTTCTCGAAAAACGCAGTATTTACCGAGTAATTAAGGATTTTAGTTTTGGCCGAGATTTTCATATAAAAAAATTGACTTTTGGTATGAAACATAAGTGATCACGAAATAAGCTTATTTTCTCGAAAAACGCAGTATTTACCGAGTTATTAAGGATTTTAGTTTTGATCGAAATTTTCATATAAAAATCGACTTTTGGTATGAAACATAAGTGATCACGAAATAAGCTTATTTTCTCGAAAAACGCAGTATTTACCGAGTTATTAAGGATTTTAGTTTTGATTGAGATTTTCATAGAAAAAATCGACTTTTGGTATGAAACATAAGTGATCACGAAATAAGCTTATTTTCTCGAAAAACGCAGTATTTACCGAGTTATTAAGGATTTTAGTTTTGGCCGAGATTTTCATATAAAAAATCAATTTTTGGTATGAAACATAAGTGATCACGAAATAAGCTTATTTTCTCGAAAAACGCAGTATTTACCGAGTTATTAAGGATTTTAGATTTGACCGAGATTTTCATATAAAAATCGACTTTTGGTATGAAACATAAGTGATCACGAAATAAGCTTATTTTCTCGAAAAACGCAGTATTTACCGAGTTATTAAGGATTTTAGTTTTGATTGAGATTTTCATATAAAAAAATCGATTTTTGGTATGAAACATAAGTGATCACGAAATAAGCTTATTTTCTCGAAAAACGCAGTATTTACCGAGTTATTAAGGATTTTAGTTTTGATCGAAATTTTCATATAAAAATCGAGTTTTGGTATGAAACATAAGTGATCAGGAAATAAGCTTATTTTCCCGAAAAACGCAGTATTTACCGAGTTATTAAGGATTTTAGTTTTGGCCGAGATTTTCATATAAAAAATCGATTTTTGCTATGAAACATAAGTGATCACCAAATAAGCTTATTTTCTCGAAAAACGCAGTATTTACCGAGTTATTAAGGATTTAATTTTGATTGAGATTTTCATATTAAAAAATCGATTTTTGGTATGAAACTTAAGTGATCACGAAATAAGCTTATTTTCTCGAAAAACGCAGTATTTACCGAGTAATTAAGGATTTTAGTTTTGGCCGAGATTTTCATATAAAAAAATCGATTTTTGGTATGAAACATAAGTGATCACGAAATAAGCTTATTTTCTCGAAAAATGCAGTATTTACCGAGTTATTAAGGATTTTAGTTTTGGCCGAGATTTTCATATAAAAAATCGATTTTTGCTATGAAACATAAGTGATCACCAAATAAGCTTATTTTCTCGAAAAACGCAGTATTTACCGAGTTATTAAGGATTTAATTTTGATTGAGATTTTCATATTAAACAATCGATTTTTGGTATGAAACTTAAGTGATCACGAAATAAGCTTATTTTCTCGAAAAACGCAGTATTTACCGAGTAATTAAGGATTTTAGTTTTGGTCGAGATTTTCATATAAAAAAATCGATTTTTGCTATGAAACATAAGTGATTACCAAATAAGCTTATTTTCTCGAAAAACGCAGTATTTACCGAGTTATTAAGGATTTTAGTTTTGGCCGAGATTTTCATATAAAAAATCGATTTTTGCTATGAAACATAAGTGATCACCAAATAAGCTTATTTTCTCGAAAAACGCAGTATTTACCGAGTTATTAAGGATTTAATTTTGATTGAGATTTTCATATTAAAAAATCGATTTTTGGTATGAAACTTAAGTGATCACGAAATAAGCTTATTTTCTCGAAAAACGCAGTATTTACCGAGTAATTAAGGATTTTAGTTTTGGCCGAGATTTTCATATAAAAAAATCGATTTTTGGTATGAAACATAAGTGATCACGAAATAAGCTTATTTTCTCGAAAAACGCAGTATTTACCGAGTTATTAAGGATTTTAGTTTTGATCGAAATTTCATATAAAAATCGACTTTTGGTATGAAACATAAGTGATCACGAAATAGCTTATTTTCTCGAAAAACGCAGTATTTACCGAGTTATTAAGGATTTTAGTTTTGATTGAGATTTTCATAGAAAAAATCGACTTTTGGTATGAAACATAAGTGATCACGAAATAAGCTTATTTTCTCGAAAAACGCAGTATTTACCGAGTTATTAAGGATTTTAGTTTTGGCCGAGATTTTCATATAAAAAATCAATTTTTGGTATGAAACATAAGTGATCACGAAATAAGCTTATTTTCTCGAAAAACGCAGTATTTACCGAGTTATTAAGGATTTTAGTTTTGATCGAAATTTTCATATAAAAATCGAGTTTTGG